>CABFPE010000065.1:1490091-1502414 GCA_900660155.1 Hofstenia miamia | reverse complement strand
TTTTGCATTTCTTTTGTTTATGCATATTTTCAGGCTTTACACATTTGCAGATTGTTACAACTTTTTTATACTTTGCATATCTTTTTGAGTTTATTTGGTTTATGGTTTTTGTGTGGCCATAAACTTTTATATGACTTCCTTACTTTGTAAATTAAAATTAGTTATTCACATGGTATGGAATCAATGTGTGAATGCATTCTCCACTTTTTTTATATTATAGTAGCCAATGAAATGAGAAAATTTCATTGTTAAGTGAAATCACAGCTAAATTGACTGAACTTTCATTTCAATTTGCCAGAATAATTATGAATTTGATCTATTATTTAACATGAAATGAAAAAAATGGATTTCCTATTGTGAAGCTGATTCATCCATCATGTAACAACTAATTAAAAATAAACTACTGAAGCATGGCAATTTTGAATAGATATGGTTTACTAGATAGAACAAAGAACTACTGTGTTTTTGTAAACAAACAACTCATTTATCTTTAAAATACAATTTTATTTCATTATTTATTAGTTGAGTATTTTTTTTGAATTTCTTTTTAGTTTTAGTTAATTCACCATTCCATTTCTTTCTTGAGTTATGTTGTTTAGCTATTATAATCTCTATGGAAACTTGAACATGGTGTTCTTGACCAAAATAAACCCATATAGCATTCCCTCAGTGTTTGTACAAAATTCTTTTGAAGATACAACAGGATTTATGTTTTAGAATAACATTCAACAACCCTCATCCAATCTCCATAAAATTGAATAATGATTTTGTTTTTACTAGGGAAGTTTGCATCCTTCCCTTATAAATTATCATATTGTATTGTAAAAACTAAACAAGTGCTACTAGATCAAGCAATTTATCAATCACTACCACATTGTTTACAGGCATATTTTTTACACATTTTCTTAAATTCAGTTGTTTTAAAGGATTGATAATTGACCAGCCAGAAAACTTCTTTTTGTTTTATCATCAACCAATTGATCAACAATGCTGGCTTTATGCAATTATTCATTCTCCCATCATTTATGCATTTATCAATTTTCCAAAACCCCTTTCAAATAAATATATATGAATTTTAATGTCTAAAATTTTCACTGAATTTTCCTTTTTCACAATAAATGGTTAACATACTAACAATTCTCCTTGTGTAAAATATGACTAATTCAAAACCCTGGCTAAAATTCATATTTGAAGTATATCTAATTTTACAAATTAATTTTTAATCATTTTGGAGATGATGTCACACTAGCCTGCTTAATATTTTTATTATAGCAAACAAGTGGCTCACACATTTAAATCTTCTGCAAGGACAAAAGTAAGCTCTTTTTGTCCTCAATTATTTGTCAAATAATTTTCATTTTAACAAATACATAATTTTAACTATTTTGGGATAGATGACACATCATGATATTTTGTTAACTAATCATTACAATAATTCTTTCCTTCTTGAAATTTTCATCCCTAAGTTTCCTAAGGTAAAATTTGCCTGAGAACTTTGCCTCCATACATGAAGGGTAGCAGATTTAGAACAATGTAAGTTGTTGTTAACTTTTTAAGTAATGCATTTTTGAATTTGTATAGCAAAATTTGAATACATCTGAATGATTTCATTATATTCAAAAAATATTCTTCAAATGAGGAAAATTCAAATGAATTTAATGTCATCTCCCCTCAAAATAATAAGAAATATATGACCCCAAAACTCATAATTTCAAACAAAACACTAAAAAATAAAAATGGTTTTTTAAATGAAAAGGAATGCAAGAAGGTTATGAACAACATTGAAAAATCCATCAAAAAATTGGAAATGTCTCCTATTGATCAAGCAATTGTATCAAAAAATAATGATATTGTTCTTTTTTGCCAATCTGAAGAAAAGGCAGAAAAAACAATGGAGGAATTGGGAAAAATAGAAAGCATTAATATAAAAATGTTGAGTAAATATTTGCCTAAGCTTAAGTTATCGAATATACCAATATATGAAGATATTGAAGATATTAACAATTTCAAAGTCAAACTTTACAATTCTAATCCTATTCTAAAAAATGTTTACACTGAGGAATTGACTGTAATTTTTTTAAATGTAAATAACCTCAAAAGATGTAAAGACATAATTATCAAAGTTTCACCTAACTTAAGAAATACAATGATAAACAACAAAATTCAATATGATTTTAGTATCATCCATATAAGTGATCATTACTACATAAGAATGTTCAGTTCATGTGGAGGCTATGGTCATTCTACAAAAAACTTGCAAATGTTGTGATATTTGTTGCATGTATTGTACAGAAAATCACAATTACAAAAATTGTCCAAACAAAGATACAAAGAACATTCACAAATGCATTAATTGTTTAAAATAAAACATTAAAAACTCTCAAGTCAATAATCCATTTAATCCACATGGCCCAATATACCAAATACAAAAAAAATATTTTGATTAAAATAACTTTATATGAATAATAATTCACAATGTCTTTCAATTAATGATTTAGAAAGCACATTATTACACTACAAACAAAGTCCCATTACATTAATTTTCAATGTATTTGAAACAAATTTGAAAAATTACATAATCTAATGGAAAACTGATAATAATAATTTTTGCAATCACAGAAACATGGTTGAAATACAATGATACAATACCAATTTTTAAAGAAGATTTCAAAATATTCAGAAAATATAGAAATCTAGACAAATCTAACAAACTTAGAGGTGGTGGGGTTTTATTATTAGTACCCAAGAAATTTTTGCCAAAACTAAGAATCAATATAAATAAAAGTAATCAAAATTTTGAAAGCTTATGGATAGAAATAAAAATAAACCAAGAAATAATTTTAGTCAATATTAGTTATTGTAATAGAAAATAAGCATTTGTTAAGTTTCAAGAAATTTTACACAAAGAACTTTCCATTGGCTTACAATGAAAAAAGAAGATCATAAGAATGGGAGATTATAACCAAACTATTTAAATCAAAAGGAATATAATAATATTCATGACCTAATATATATTTTTAACATGGACATATTAAAGAAAACAACACCAACTCACATAAGCAGTAGAACATCATCATTAATTGATTACATAATATGTGATGCTTCTGAAATATCAAATTATGAAATATTTGTCTTAGATGGTCTATTGTCTGATCATTTAATTACCTGCAGCATTTTTACCAAAAACAAAAGTAAATGTTTCTTGAAACAAAGCAATAATATTTTTATTTATTCAACTAAGCATTATCAGAGAAACAATTTATTAATAGACTTGCTAAATCAAAACAGGACATGTTTCTATAACTTTCAATCAATTGATGAAAAGTTAGAATTTATAATAAAAGGTCTGACTATGCTGTACAACAAACAATGTCCAATAACTAAAATTAAGAAAGAAGATCAAACTCCATTTGTAAAGTGGAAAATTTGGATTTCAAAAGAAACTAAACAGTTAATTAAAGAAAAGCATAACCTTTATGCAAACTATTGTAAAAATAGATATCCAGAAAATCTCAAAAAATAAAAGAAATTAAGAAATGGTGTACCTACTAAATTATATTATAAGCTTAATGAATTTTTGACATGATCTTTTAAGGATGGAAAGAATGTAGCAAGAAAATACATCAATAAATTTATCAAAGAAAAAAAGAACAATGATATCAAATGTCTAGTTAGTAATGAAGGAAAAATAATTGAAAAAAGCAGTGAAATTGCAAATATTACAAATGAATAGTTTGTGAAGCTTGGTAAATTTCAAGATGAAGTTCTATTAAAAAAATTACTAAATTAAATTACCATCATAACATAAATTTGAATAACTCATCCTTTAAATTTAAAGATGTTTTACTTCATGATTTTTGCAATTGTTCAAAAATAATAAAAACAAGTATATCAAAAGTCTCAAGTTACTATCTTCTATGGTTCTTAAAAGATGCTCTGTATGTATTAGCAAGACCAATATGTGATCTCTTCAATGAATGTATTTACTATTCCTATTTCCCTAAACAATTAAAATGGCTGAAGTTATTCCCATTTTTAAAATGGGCAATAATTAGAAAACAGAGAATCATAGTCCAATATCTATTCTCTCAGGAATAAGCAAAATTTTTGAAAAACTCTTATATCCACAATTAAAAATCTACATTAAACAGAATAAACTTTTAAGCAAGCAGCAATTTGGTTTTAGAAAGGGATTATCAACAAATTATGCATTAATTGAAAAAATATATGGCTGGCATAGAAAATTAGACAAAGATGAAAAGGTTTATATTGCTTCACTTGATATATCAAAGACCTTTAATTCAATTAATCATGACTTACTAATTAAAAAACTAAGAGAAATTTATAATTTTAGTGATTCATCAATCCAATTTCTGAAATCATATATATTTGATTGTTCACAATACATCAAAGTAAACAATCTATTTTCAAAACAAATATTGATAAATAATAGAGTGCCACAGTGATCAGTTTTAGGACCACTATTATTCAATCTATATGTAAATAATATTCCTAACTTCATTGAAGGCAAATGCATTCAATTTGCAGATGATACTCTATTATATACATCCAAAATAAAGATTTTACAAGAACATATAATTTAAGTAAAGAAATTTTTTGAACAAAATATGATGAAATTAAATATGGAAAAAACTAAATTTATGATTATAAGGAACAAAAATGGAAAGAGTGAACTATTAGAATAAATATATGTTGAAAATATATCATTTATGAAACTAAGAAAATTAAATATCTTAGTATTGAAATTTACAAATCAGATCAATGCAACTTTGAAGAAAATGGCCTATGGAGTTAAATTGCTAACTAAGATTCAACATATATTACCAATGAAGTGGAGTATTGCATTACTAAGATCTGTTATACTGTCAAATTTTTCATATTCTTATTTTATTTACCAATGTTACCAAGAAAATATTTAAAAAACTTAAAAATGTTTTTAATTGGGCAATTAATAGCATCTGTAGTAAAAACAATCAAAGTAAAATATTAGAAATACATAATATCAAATCATTAGAATACTTATTAAAATTAAATTGCCTCTTAAAATTTGGCAAAGACCTTCAATTACAGAAAAATATACACAAGTGAAGTAAGACTTATCACAAAATCAAATTTAAAAAGAAAATCTTTGAAAAATCATTTACCAATTTTACAATTGATTTACAGAACAAACTCCATCCAGATATTAAAGAAGAATGATATTTCAATAAATTTAAAAAATCATTAATAATTTCACTAAAATGAAGAAGATCCAACTACTTATCAAACTATAAGACAAAGTCCATAAACTATAACAAAGCTATTGAACAATGAAAACAAACTATTTATATACTCAGTGACAATAAACTTTTGAAACCAAGACAAAGTATTTTTTAGAACCAAGTTAATTTCTATCTATTGTTTTAATGCTTCATAAGTGTTAATCACTTGATTTGTAAGAAAAACAAAAGAATTTAATAAAGAAATAAATAAAAAATAAACTAAAACAAAATTGGCACAACAACATAAGACATAGAGTTTACATTTTAACATATATGATTCATCTAAGTTAGCATAAGGCTTTTGCTTTCAGCTTAATATTTCTAATCTTAGAATTTACTGTATTAAAAATAAAACCTACTACTTAGATTGCAAAATGTTTTTGCTTTGCCTATGTATTATCTATTCCCTAAGATTTTCAGTTTACTTAGCACTCACAAAACATGAGTAATATAAAAGATTTATATATAATCTCTCAACCAGACTTTTCTTTATTTCTTTTAGGAAAAGAATTAATTTAACTAAAAATCAAGGTCAAAGAAAGTAAATAATCAAGGATTCTACCATTTGAACATATAATATAATTAGCAGGTAAAGATGTATAGGAGTTTAATTGAGTGAAAGATAACAGAATTTCATTAATTTTATCACAATAGCTAGATTTAATAGGTAATTTATATATATTATTTAATGGTTATAACTGAGTATCCAATTGAGGATGATTAGCTTTATATTTAATTTAGGTAGAGAAGCTGTTCAATAACATAAAAGTCTTTTGTAAAACATTTCACAAGTCAAATACACATAAGGTAATCAACTAGCAAGTCTTTTGTATGAAAACCCCTATGCCTAATAATTTTACCTAAGATTGCTACTAAAAGCCAAGTAAGAAGCATCTCTTAATCATACTAACAATTAGGCTTCCTGATGATCCTGTTAGTTTAAGATTAATTAGGCTCACATTTGTTTATTAAAAAAATGATTTAATATAACAAAGTTTGATTATAACTTGTATCATTAATTAACAAACACTAGTTTCTACAAAATTATCAACTAAAGATGTGCAGTATAATATCAATTACTTTTGTCAGGAATGTGCTTAACAAAATATTAATATTATTGGCTCAAATTCAAATGAAATTAAAATTTAATAATATAGAGTAACCTGACTTTTCTCTATTACTTCCAAAGTTCCCAATTCCCAACACTGAAATAGTCACTCTTGGGTGCTTGAGTTTTGCAATGCCTTCTCCTGATTTGTCTAGCTTCAAAATTCAAATGAAAACCAAATAGGATTAATTTTATGTTACACCAAAACTGTTCAAATTTCTGATGTCTCTAAAAGTATTTCAGATTAGCTTTGCTTTACCCAAATAATGTAATTTATAAAATTACAAAGTTAGAATTAGTAAATCAAAAATAGATTATGTCATAGTAGTTTAAATTAACATATAAATATAATTTAATAAGAGTGTAGAGCAATCTGACTTTGCTTTTACCCTTTTAAAGTTCTCTTTGTGAAGTAGTCACTTTTAATTGTTTTAGCTTAGAATATACACTTGTGATTTGTTTAGATTCAAAATTTAAATGAAAACCACCTGTATTATTTTTATTTCAAATTGCAGATGCGACAGAAGTAACTTCTTTTTGTCCTCAATGTATTGTATAAAATATTTGAGATTAGTTTTGTTTTGTACAAGTAAGGCATTTTATAAATATTGTAATGGCATCTACATCCTTTTACATGCTATTTGTCTTATGTTAAACCAGTACAAGCTGTTATTGTCTACTTTCAGAAGTATTGATGAAGGATCTATGCTTGTTTCTTGATATGAGTTACCAATTGTAATCAAAGCTTAGCTAAATCAACTCAATGGTTTTATCACTTACTTCTGTGATGTCTATGCAGCCAGGAAGGTACTGCACTGGGAGAGTTGGGAATAAAGAAAGAACCCTATCTACAGTGATGCAGATTTACTCTACAAGTTTAGTTTACTGTCTAGAGTTTGTGGTTCTCAATTAGTTTCTACATATTAAATGCCTTAATGGGAAAATAGTTTTTATGTTTGTTTTATATTTAGTGACATTAAAAATTATAATAAATAAATTTAATATAAATTATTTAATAGTGTCTAATAACTTTTACCCAACATTATTATTTTCCCTTAGTTTTTTATGACATGGCCACTTTCTGGGTGCTTTTCCTTATTTTGCAATACTGATTTTTCCTTAAATTTCAAAATGATACTAGCATATGTAAATTTGCTTGATGACAAACAAGTGTTGTTAGCATTCCATTCTTCTGCCAGGACAGAAATAGATTCTTTTTGTCCATGACTTCTCATCAAAAGGTTTACAGATTAGTATTATTTGTTATAATTAATCAAATTTTTAATTGAAATAACATTTCATTTTTTACAAAAAGAACTAATTTATTTTCTGTGATGACATAATAACAGGCAGCTTAGCTGATTTCTAAGTACAACCTAAAAATATATAAACTCTTGTTGATAGCAGCCAAATGAAAAATGATCAGCTATTGAAATAGTGTAGCATCTACTACCAGGCACTAACATAGATTTATTTATTCTTTTAAATATTACTTCTTGTTAAAAGTGGGTAGGGATGTACTGATTCTTGATTGTTTTGACATAAGATATGTTGTTATTAAATTGTATTAACTCCAACTAACCTGATACTATTTAGGTATGACATTTTCACAACATTCTTCCATGATTCACTTATTTTCCACTGTGGCCTCCAGCCAACTCCAATCTCTGAATCACTCCACACTCATATGCCTTCATTGTTGATCAAGTAGTTCCAAGTCTCAGCTCAAGAAAGTAACTTATGTGTTCCCTATCCTAAATCAGTGCAATCTTCAAGGCTAGACATAGCTGATTTAAATTCAATTTGTAATGTGTAATTTGTACTTTGCAACCTGGCAATGTCACTAGCTGCTTAATAAATATCACTTTAGCCATTACTGAAAAACTATTGGCTTTAATTAATGTAATTAATAAGATAGATAATTACTCAAAGCTTCCTAATTTACATTTAGATAACAATACATACTCAGTTTATTTATTGGTCTATTTATAGGTTACTGAGATAGTCAAGATAGTATAGTATAAATCAGGGTTTTTGAGTCGAGTTTGAGTTACTCGGGCCGAGTTCGAGTTTTTATGTTTGGAGTTCGAGTTCAAGTAATTTTTGAAATGAAATTCCGAGTTCAATTGAGTTTTTTTCTAATTCCAAGTTTTTTAGAGTAAAAACATTTATATTACAATAATTCTAAGCTAAAAAATAGTTTTTGTGATTGGTAAGAAAATTGATATTTAAAAAAAATTAATTTTTACAGTATTTTCGAGTGGATTTTCGAACGAGTTTGAGTTCGAGTTTTGATGATTTCTTTTCCGAGTTTTTCCGATTGAGTTTTGCGAGCTTATTCAAGTTCGAGTTCTTAACATTCCAAGTACTCGAAAACCCTGGTATAGATGTAACCTATGATCAGATAACTAGACATATCTCTGAAGTCTATTATTTATTACATGTAAACAAATGAATTGATAGTCAGCTAAATGGAGAAAAACTCCTATTTGTACCCCTAAAATAAATGCAGGTTCAAATTTGATGTGTTTGCCCAAGCCACTACTAATGCATCTACTGTTTAGCAAGACATTTATTAATAATAAGCAAACCAAATTAAATCTAAGAATAAGATTTCCAAAGAATTTACTTCAACAGTTTTCCAAATTTATTCTCACTCTATTTATAGTTCAATTTCAAAATGTACCTGTCATTCAAAATTTGAATTTATTGTCTCCCAAAAATGGCTAAAAATAGTGGAAGCATTATTGCCCCCTGCATTTTGCCAAATTATTTGTCAACAAGTACTAATTGGCAATATTGCTTCTTAGTTGCTTTTTACAAACATAATGATGATAATTAAATCTAAATTGTTTTTAATTCATAATCAATATCTAATAATTCAATGTTAATTCTATTAACTGACTAATCATCTGATCTTCTCTTCTTATCAGTATTATGCTTTGGATTATGCTACAATAGACAGATGAGATCTATAATATGAAATGTATAGTAAAGCAATTCATTATGGTATGCAATTAATTTAAATTACAATAAGCATGGAAAAGTCACTTGTTTATCAGGATGATTTTATAAAAGTCACTTGCTTATCAGGACAATTTTATAAACTGGGGTCCTTATTTGAGGTAATTGGAGTTTCTTTCCCTGCTGCAATTCTATGTTGCTCATTCAAGGAGCATGTTGCTCATTCTTAGCAGCATTATGCTTTTGATTATGCTACACACCCTACTCAGCTTGCATTATTTTTAGCACAGCTCATTCTCTATGGACCAGTTCATCAGCTTTTTGTATGATTGTTTTGGCTCAGAGATCACTTCAAGTTGTTGTTGCAAATTCAGGTTGTTTTGTCATTTTTAAGACTGCCTCTCTCTGTTGTTACAGTACTGTGATAATGTAGAAACTTTGCTTAATTGATATTTTCTGAGATCAGTGTTATTTCTTGCAACTCATTCACCTTAGCTGAAAAAATCTCATAGAATTTTCTATAGAGATTAATGCCTTTTATCACTATCATCAGTGTTATTTGTGCATCTGCTCTACTTGTATATGTTATCTCTTCACATATTGTGGTATTCAGGTAGAAGAATGTGAATACTCTCCTAAGGCTTCAGGTTGGAGATCTCTGGGATATTCACTGTTTCCCTGCTTGCCCTCAAATTGGTGGTGCAGATCTCCAGCAGGAGAGGCATTATGTCTTTTGGTCTCCCTGCCCTCAAATCAGATGCCTTCTCACTCTGTGTCAGTGGTTCATTCTTCCTCCTTTTGCCTTCTGTCTGACGTCCAGTTCAAGACCTTCTCCCTATTCTTCACTGCAGATTGGTCATTGCCATTTCCTTAGTTCTCTGGATTTGGCACACTCTTTTGCTCCTCAGCTGTTGATTTTGCATCTTTCTCAATTTGCCTAAATTCAGTAAGTAAGTTTAAGTCCCACACTTTGGGGTCATATATATATCTGTCTCTCACTGCCTGCCTTGGCAGCTCTCTCATTTGTAAATTTTCATTACCAATGTTTGTTTTGAATTCCTCATTAAAACCTTCTTCAGGTAAACTATCTAGGTTGCTCATGTCATACATAATTTCATTTCCATTAATTTGGTTTATTTTAAATTCAGCATTTTCATCTAGTCTAGACTCTTCAATGTCTGCTGTTGCTTGTTTTAGGTTCTGAAAGTGCAGTAATCTGCCATTATTTAGCATATACTCATTGTTTGGCAGTACTTGCATTATTTTATATGGACCTGACAAAATTGTTTTTAACTTTCAGACCTGGTTTGTGTCTGTTAGTTTTATTGGTGTAAATGTGTATGCTGTGTTGCCCATTTTGTGTGTGTGCCATAGATTTTTTTATTGTAATTTTGCTGCTGTTTCATTGCAGACTTCTTTGTATTATGGCACATTGTCTCATGTATCACTGTTATCTGACTTCTTAATTGATTCACATACTGATTGTCCATTTTTTCACTATAGGTGAAGTATTGCATTGATAGTGGCATTGCCGCCTCCTTTCCAAACATGGCCTTGAATGGTGTTATTCCAGTTGTCAAATCTACAGATGTATTATAAAAGAATTTGATCATTTCAATCACCTCATGCCACTTGTGACCTCCTATTCTTGATGTTGTAACTCTTATAAACTTAATCAGGGTCCTGTTCAACCTTTCCATTGTGCCATTCACCTGTGGGTGATACCCTGTCATTCTCTCACTTACTATTTTCAGTAGATGTGACATTTCCTGGAATAGGTTGCTTTTAAATTGTGGCCCTTTATCTGTGATTATTGTCTCCATGGGTCCAAACTTCAAGGTGCATTCCTTCATTACTATTTCTGCAGTTGTTTCTGCCATCATGTTCTTCATCAGGATTATTCTTGCATACTTGGTGAAGTTTTATACCATTACTAGTAAGTTTTGGTACCCCTCCTTATCTTTCAACAGCATTTCCAGATCTATGTGCACAATTTCATTGGGTTGAGTTGCTATGATCTTCTCTAGTGGTGCACTCAGCATTGGAAAATGCTGTTTGTTGTTGAGGAGACACATTGTACACTTATTGATTATTTCCTCTGTGACTTTTCTCACTGCCATTGTGATAAATCTTGTGTTGAAAGTGCTCTCCATTTGTGTAATGCCTAGATGGCCTTTTTTGTGCACCTCTCTTATTAGATCTTGTTTGTAATATTCTGGTATTTTGATCCTGTTATTCTGTGATTCCACATATAGGAGTCCATTCTTATATCTTTTCCATTTGTACCTTTCATAATAGCTTGCTGTTAACTTTGATAATTTCAAGCTTGGTTCTTGTAGCTTTGCTATGATCTCATTCAGTATAATATCATCTTTTGGTTTTTCTATGATCTCATGTTCTGATATCTCTTCCTTGATTGAAATTGGCAACACTGCTTGTCCTTTCTTAGCAACATTTATTTTGGGCAGTTCTTTGTACTCCATGTGCAGTAGGAATTGAAACTGCTTTTTCTCACTGTCTTCTTTGACTGCATCCCTTTGGTACTCTGGGAGTGCAGTCCAAAAATGTGCATTCATATGCAGTGTGCCTCTTCCATGTTCAATGGTAAACAGGAATTCATTTAGGTACTCAATCCATCTTGATACTATCCCTGACTTATCTTCTGAGAACTTTTTGAGCCATGCCAGGCCACTGTTGTCTGTGCAGACCCTAAATTCTCTTCTGATTAAGAAATGTCTTAATATTTTTATGCTTTTGATCAGGGCAAGCATCTCTAGCTTTGTTGATCCATAGTTTTCCTTGCTTGGCTACAGTTTGTGGTTAAAAACTATATTGGTACCTCTTTGTTGTTCTTCATTTGTCTAAGTATTGCTCTGATTGCTACTTTGCTCATGTCACAATCCAGAATGAAAGTTTCATTGTAGTTGGGCATATTTAGTGATGGTAGTTTGCTAATTCTTCCTTTATGT
>CABFPE010000065.1:1436416-1447572 GCA_900660155.1 Hofstenia miamia | reverse complement strand
ATATATATATATATAAATTTAAATAAAAAACGTTTCGACTATATTATAGTCATCGTCAGTTTACAATTGCGGTAAAAAAATAATAATTTACAATATACTACACTATAAGTTACATACACACAAAAAAAATTTATTTCATTTGTTCCCCAATTGCATTGCTTGTTTAAAATATTTCTTTATTATGTTGTTTTATAATTAATTCCTCACAGATCTTAGTGTTGGTAGTTCATATAGCTATTTCGAAATTTGTTTTATTCACTTCGTGGTGGTGGTCGAATATTTCGGTTTCTAAGTGGCCGTTTACATGTTCTTTAATTCAAATGCCAATATGTCGTTTAGTTTCACCAATGTATAGTTTGCTATAGCTATCACTAGTATATTTGTAGACGATGGATGAAACTAAGCATTCTGGGACTTGACTTTTGTTATTATTAGTTTGTAAAGATGTAAAAACAGGGCCAATTTGAAAAAAACTGTTTAATTTAATAACCCTGATTTAAGGTAATACTATATTTAAGGTATTGGGAAAATTACGTAAAACTTTGTGATTTTATGAAATATTACATATTAAAATTTGCAGTCTTGGACTGCTGAAAGTCTTGTCAAACAGGATATTAAACACTATTATTTTTGGGTAACAATTGGAAAATAAGTAAACTTTCGAAGTTCAAAAAGTGATAAATTGTACTTATTCTTCAATTTTATTCATTTTATTTTTGTCCTATATTTGAGATGAAATAAATATTTTGAAATACTAATTTAATACAATTCCCTAATGTTACTCGAACATAATATATAATCCATTATACTAACACAAAAATAGTACATTAAATATTAGAGGAAAGCTTATCAAACATATAATTTAGGGATGGCGATTTTTAATACTATGATCGAATTATTTATTCTATCTTTTATACTGAGTTTTCGCAATATAATATCAGCCATTCGAAACACAGTAATGAATTTTCTGATAAATATAATAAAGAACAGTTTGTTTATAGTTTGAAAACACCCATATTGCAGTTGTTTTAGTGCAAATGTTTTTCAAGTATTAATTTTGTTTAAACCCCTTGTGACATTTTTAAAACAATTTCTAAGATTTTTTTAGAAAATTATAAAAACGCGTTATTACTAAAGTTCTGTACCAAAATAGTGTCTAATTAATATTCATTTTGTATTATGTCATTTTTAAAGTTTTTTAAAAATCAATATTTTGAAATAATATATTTATGAAGCATTCTTAAACCCTCTCATTTTCTGTAAAGTAAACTATTTTTTAAACATCTCGAATGACTGATAGTTTGAAATGCATTTCAATGTGGTTAATTAAAACGTGAAATCAATTTATTTCTAGAACTAAGCAGTGAGGAATGAGTTAAAATGCTCCGTGCAAGCTGTTACCGAAGGGCTTTGTACCTTGTGTCCTTTGCACCCGAAACAAATGTTACAGAGTGCATTTAACTTAAGTGTTTTGCTCTAGGGCAATCGCCCATCGTGTAACATCCGCTTTAGAAAGTTTTAATAATTTTTTTCACCACGCACTCATCATTCGTTTTTTCTAATTTGGAAATCCATCATTAGGGGGACGCAGTTGGGATTTTTTAAATTTTTGCAAAGGATTCTTTTCTTCTATGCATTTCAAATATTTTTGAAGCTGATATTCCCAAGCCAAGTTTATTCGAAAATTTAAAATGAAAAATACATACAATTATTCATTAAGAATGATAACATTTTACAATATAGTTTTCTTTTTGATTAGTATTTTTCTTTAAATTTCGATTCTATCTTGAATTTTCTCGACACAAAATAGGAAGTTGGCCCTGTGTTGAAAATACTAAAGTTAGCCGAAGTAGGAATTATTTTCAATACTATCATAATTTTTTGCAAAGTATCTCAAAAGTGCGAGCTTATCGGATATCCGCCAATTCCAAAAACTTTTAGAACAATCAATGATTAAAAAATTTCATCATTATGGAAAATGTGCTTAACCATAATTTTTGTAAAAGACGAATCTCATAGATTTTGGATGGCTTCATTAATTTGAGAGTTACGAACGCTTAAAATTTTTAAAATATAACAAATGTTTTCAAAAATTTCTATGCAGTTTAAATTGTAGTATACTAATGTTCTGTTGTTTTTACGTGTTGAATGCCTTTATTGGCCATTGAGCTTGGCGGTTTTTCTTTAATGCTAGTGGCCAAGCAATAAAATATAGCACAATTCTCGAATAAAAGACTTCATTTTTAGTAATAGTTGTTTGAAATCATCTTGAATTTCTCAAAATATTTTAATGTGTCGAAAATCTGCTACGTTTTCATTTACAATTTGAAAATTAAAAAGTTTCAAGCCTATTCTGAAGCCTTAGTATTTGCTTCGACAAGCTATTAATTTCGGATTCGTACTAACAGTTTTATTTTAGGTCATCGTCAGAATGATCAATATTTTATGCTGTACATAGTCAAGTGCATCCAACACTCTAATAATGGTCTTCTGTAATTTTGTGTTAAAGTATTGGCTTTAGTAGCACTAT
Organism: Hofstenia miamia; assembly: GCA_900660155.1. Taxonomy (NCBI): domain Eukaryota; kingdom Metazoa; phylum Xenacoelomorpha; order Acoela; family Hofsteniidae; genus Hofstenia; species Hofstenia miamia. The sequence goes on along the minus strand of CABFPE010000065.1, from coordinate 1,445,042 downwards.
TTGGATATACCGTCTTTTTTACATTACGGGATGATGGTGTTTGTCAGTTTATTTGATCTTTTCAATGGTATATCCACAGTAGTTTGTGCTTTTGTATCGTTTTGTAAATGTTTTGTTGATATTTCTAAAGTATATAATTTTCATTTCGTTTGAACCTATATCATATTTTTTTAGAATGGTTATTAAATTTCTTAGCATTAACAGTAAGGTTATATACGATTTTCTGTTGGAACAATCAATTTTGGTTAAAATCTGAGTGGTTTTTCCTGTTTCCATGATTAAATTTATCGCTTTTTTATTGTCAGTCTTTTAAAATCTGGATATATTTAATAAAATACATTAAAGATTAAAATGTTTTTTTTACTTCAGTAACGTTGTGATTTTTTCACACAACACAGCAGCAAATCGCTATTGTATCACACAACACAATCTGGTCTCGCTAATGTGAAATGGTCACAGAAGATTGCTGCATCCCAGAGAATTCGGGGGTAGTTAAGACCCTGTTTTTTAATGTCATGGTTTTTTTGGCTTCAATCAAATGATTCGTGGGTGAACATTTCTTTGCTATTTGCGCAGATCATGTCAATATTATTTTAAACAAACAAGAAAATGGCAACTAGAATTATTGACATTATTCCCGGCAGTGGGCAGTTTTCAGAAATTTTGCAATGTATTTGAAGCAACTTTTTTTGGAAAATGCTTGATATTCGTCTAAATAGGTCATGTATCATTTAGGAGGTAGAATGCTTTGGGTTTTCTAAGTTCAAAGCTATGTGGGTAAGCAAAGATTAGTGGAAAAAATATTAATAGGGTTTGTTGTATTTTGACCTTTAGGTCGTCAATCATTGGTAGTTGTTTGATTTTTAATTTGTTATAAATATAAATGCAAAATTATTAAACTAGTGTTTGCAATAGAATGCACCTATATTTATGTAAAAACTATTAAAGCAATTTGCTGTTCTAAATGGCATCTGCATAACAACTTCTTTACGTTTATTTGACTATGCGCTTAGCTTGCACATCTCTAAATCAGAGTTTATTCAAAATTCTACTCATAGAAGTGAAAACACTAAAATTGTAACAATAACTTTAAATAAATAAAATTTATAAAATATATATTTTGAAAAACTCTATGTAGGTTGTCAATGTAATGAGATTTTTATTCGTCTATTTACATGGATTGAATACCGCAGTACTAGCTTGTTAAAAAGGTTGAAAACAAAAAAACAATGCAATTACTAAATTTTTTGACTCAACAGCAAAATTGTAAATTTTACGATACTGAATTTTTATTCCATTGTAGTAGTCGCATAGGCAAATTTTGCAAACATTGAGAAGAGGTAGCTAACTTATTTCTGAAATCTAATAAAAATACGAAGATAATCTATTTGCAATATGTAATACAATATAGGTGTTTTATAAAATTAAAATCAATGCATTCACCAATGTAATAAATGTAAAACAGTATTTCATTTATAAATTAGTTCAATTCGCCTATTCTTTTTACAGAATTTGTCAATAAATTGATCAGATAAACCATGTTTATTGCGAAGATTTATCAAAATTTCTTGTTCTATTTAAAGAAGAGCTAAATTGGAGTCTTTCTTGGCCCATAGTATCTCTTTATAACTGAAAAGTTTCTTTCTGATGTGTTAGTATAGTGCACATCAAATGACACAGCAACGTCAAATTTGGAAAACATTTATAAGGTTGAAACTATAAAGATATTCCATAATTTTCCATAGTGATTTATCTTGAAATTCAGCAGTTGTATACATCACAAATATTTCATTTTTTAAATCGAGATATTCGAATGGTGGTATAATTTGCATTGAAGCTATGTCAAATATTTCATTAAAAAGTTACTTGTATTCAGTCATAATATGGATATTCCGTTTTTTATGGTAAAGAGAAAAATTTAAATCCACAAAATTAAAATATGTATCAAATTTTTCACGCCCTGTACAAAGAAACTTTCTCAAATCAACTTTTTTCATGACAGTATTGAATATCAAAGCATATTTGAAGAATATCAGTTCTTGAAAATATTGTTGAAAACAATTTTAAGAGAAATCAAAATGTATAATCTTTTATATTGCGAAAAATAGCTGATGCTTGACAGATTGTTTGGATGTTCAAGAATTTCATTGAATAGTTTAATAAAATCATCAAAGTTATCATAAACAGTGTTCACTATTTGTGATGAAAAATTCCATCGTGTAACAATGGGTAGAGCAAGATGCTTTCCAACAATTTAATTTAGCCCTTTCGTTTGGTGAACTTGAAAAAAACTGAAGCTATTCCAGTTAGACTAGACCACTTAAGCGACATTTTGCTCAGTCAAAAGTGGGAGAGTTTCAAGCACTGCCTGTCAATTCCTGCTTGCTTGTATCAGCTTCGAAAGAAAGAGATTTTCCTCCATCTGCGATTGGGAGATATCAAGACATTTCTGTCCAGCAAGACACCTCTCAGTAATTCCATCCTCGTAATACTAGAAATAGCAAAAGAAATATATGAAAGAGCATCCCAACTAAGCTCAGGCTGCCACAGTGTATCTTTAGCTTAAGTAAAATTTCTTTAAAATATTTTTATGGTTTTTAGGACTGCTAGCATTCAATCAGTATCATGTAATGTAAAATGTAATTGTCAAGGTCTACTATATAAATATTTTCAAAAAATTCATAACTAAGATGTCCCCTCGGCATATCTATATATGTGAAACTGCGTATTTTTGTGTGAAGCGGTTAATGCAGTATTATTGTGATTATTCACAATGTCTGTGCGTTGCAAAGGCAGAATAATATTTGCCTAGGTTGACGATTGAATCCCTCGCTGATTGATTACGAGTTAACATGAAATTCTGTTTAATATTGCGCAATCAAAAAATCTAAATTCAGTGTTGCCTAACTTGATATTCGCACACAATCAGAATAATTTAATAATATCAAAATGCCACTGAAAATTATGGGCGTAATTAGGCATTCGCGTTATTTGCCTAGGTTTGAAGAAAATGAAAAATATCTTGACAAAAAGCATTGAATAAATTCATTTTCATATAAGTATTTTATAACAATATTTTTAGTACCTAGGCAAAGCCTAAGTTGCCTAGGTCGAATAACCGCCTCTGAATGCATGAATATTGTTGTTGTTGCAACTGTAAAAATAAAAATTACATACGCCAGTTAATAGGCTAATCTTTAACGAATGCATAAACGGTAACTACTTTTCGAATTATTTAAAACTTCCTTTTTAACTGTGCTGTCGATAACACCTATCAAATAGAAGACACAGCGAACTTCTCATTATCAGCTTTTGCTGACGATAATACTCTTATTGTACCTGGCTTGTACGATGTTGGAGACAAAAGCAATTTTGTAATCAATTCTCTTGAGGCTCATTTTTTATCCAAGAACCTTCATTTTAATCATAGTAAGACGAACGAACTTCTCATTAACTTTGGTCAAAGCTCTGTCCCTGAGTTGCGAGATATCACACAACAATCTGCGGTGAAATTGCTTGGTGTTTACTTTCATTTTCTCATCACATCAGGAGCATGGCTAAAATTGAAACATCTTGGATTTATCCAATATGAACAGTATACTATGAACAGTATCCTATGCATTAGTTATGCTTTCGCTAATATATTGTTGTTCAGTTTGGGGAGGTTTCTCAAAATCCATTATGCTGCTCTTAGATAAAGTTCAGAAAAAAGCTTTTACGCCTTAAAATTATATCAAATTATACTCCTATTGAAAAAATCATAACCAAAGTTGATAATAGGCTTCTTCAGCAGATACTGACTTCTGAGAATCATGTACTGCAAGATATTCTGCCTCAACGCTCACATTATGGAGATAGTCGCCTGCGTCAGAGGCACCCTGGAGTAATAAAAACCAACTCTGAACGAGAACTTTCTCTATTTCCATATCGGCTCCTTCGTGGAATGAAAATCTAGTATTTCTATAACTTAAATGGATGTTTTTATCCGTTTTAAAATAAAATTTATTATTATTATTATTATTATTATTATTATTATTATTATTATCACTCAGGCTGAAACTAATAAAAAATTTTACCCGCTCCACTATGTCTCATTAACGTTTATCCTCCCTGGCAATGTTGTCAATTGAGAGTCAGTGTGCTCATAATCAGATTGTGAAAAACTTATTACAATTTTTCCTGAATCAAAAGTTCGTCATAAAAATTTTGTATAAATTTTGTATGAAAATTATATGTTTTATTTTGTAACCTTTTTATTTTTAAATAATTTTAATTCTGGAAAAAAATATAGAAATTAAAGGAAATAAAATACAACGATATAGTAGAAAACAAATCAAAAGCAAAAATCAATTGAAATTAAAAGTTAATCACCTAATAGAAAAGTCGTCTAAATTTTTGTTTGGCAACCGCAACACTTATAGTCTTTGGTGCAAAAGTTGAGGCCTAATGGACCTACAATCTAAGCTATTATTAGCTTTTTATATGTAGCAAAATTTTCGATTGTTGGTCACGGCCCTCTCATCACTGGATGTAAATAAATTCATAGCTATTGCCTGGTTAGATCTTTCTAACGCTTTCTATTCTATTAATCGTTGCATATTAATGAAATATTATCAAATATGGGATTTTAAAGCAGTAGCAGAAATTTGATAGCTAGCTGCTTGCAACATAGATTTCAGAGAGCCAAAGCAAATAATACGTTTTCTGATTGGCTAACTGTAAGCAATGGCGTCCTTCAGAGAACAATTTTAGGTCCCCTTCTTTTCAGTATATATGTAAACGATATGCATACGATAACTGATTGCAATTTAATTCAATATACCGATGATACTTGCATATTCAACGATAATAAGTCGATTATTTATCAATTTAATCTGTGGCACATAATTGCAACAAATTGTTGACGTATTTCAATTTGCATAAGTTACTTATAAAGTAAAACAGAATTTTGTATTTTGCAAGTATATTACGTTTAATTATGATGTTTCAGCATAACTTTGAATCTCAATAATGTTCAGATTCAAACTGTAGACAATTTTAAGTATTTTGAATCTCACAAAGCAATTGGCTATGGGTACAAGTATGTCAATGATAATAATGCAATTACCAGCATGTGTCAAACTTTTCCATTGATTTATTATGAATCACCTAAGACATGCAAATATATTTTTACTGATCTAAAAGATGTTTTCTATAAAAAATTGATATCCAATTAATTTGACACTAAATGTTTCAAGGAAAAATTCTTCCCGAACTAAACACATTATTTCTAGGTCTATCCTTTTCCCAAGGCAACTAATCATATTGAACAAGATGTTAACGTTTTTAACCTCATCAAGAAATTACCACCTTATAGTATTACTTTCATGCCTGGTTCTATTCATAAGCAGAATTCCAGATCAAGACACGTAACTTGCACTAAATATAGAAAAAAGTTTAGAAGCAATCATTAACTAATACCGCTATTCGAACTTGGAACTCACTTACTAAAGATATAAAGAATATTGAAAAACTGCAAGGTTTTAAGAAACACATTAAAATTTTCCTTAAGCAAAAGTATATCTCGGCTAAAGCATGGATATGACATAAATTCTACAATGATTATAAAATATCTCGTTCTTGAAATCTTAATAGTAATTTATCCCTAACCTGATAAATTCATTGTATACTGTCTATTGCTTTTTTATTCTACTATGTGTATTCTTATAATATTTGTATATTTGATGACGCTATTCAGATAAATGATCAGTTTCTAATTGTTAATATTTATCTTAATAAAGGATATCTTGTTGTCTTAATTCGAAGAGAAAGGCGGCGCTATAGGTTGAACTTGATTAGTATTAATGAGAGTAAGGCAATGCCCGAATAAGGCAAAAAATTCAAGTTTAGCCAATCTGTGGCTCGGAATATTTATTATAATGCACTTTATAGGGATTGGTTAGCAAGACAGGAATCTCATCTTCTGAATGACATCAGTTAGAGCATCTTTTGCTGAATATAAGTGCGGTAAATCTTCATTCTACGTAAGGTACCAACACTGGGCGTATTTGGGCCAACCAGTAGTAATGAGGCCAAGAAGAAAGCATATATTTTGCAACCCCATGCTTACAATGATTAATTATTAAAACATGAACCAAAATGGTCAATATAGTACTTATATATTATTTGATAATTCTGAGTACTAAAACTTAAATAAGATATGCAATATATTTATATATACTTATATTTTTGCATATAACGTAAAACCAATGATGTAAATAAAAAATTTTTGAAGCTCTTCATCCCAGTGATATCAATATGACATTTAGTTATGGAGATATATCAGTATTTTCCCAATACGATAACTAATTGTTGTTAAGGATCTTTAATAATTTTAATAAGAACATTAGACTAGATGAGATATATTTCGCTCAACTTGAGCATCGTCAATTTACAACATTTTCCCTCTAAATGTGCACCATTTAATTAAAAGATATTATATGTGATTAAACAATGATTAGAGATCATTTGTGCTGATATATGTAATCATCTTGGTGTTAAGACTTGGTTGCATTAATTTTATGTACATACATTCGATTACTTTTAAATTTTTGAGGATGGTTGATCATAAAATTTTGATGTCAAAATTTAATTCACATTTTCTTAAGTGTTCTGATATTGTTGACTTAGTTCCATTTTCTTTAATTCTTCTGCTTAGTTGTCTGCTACTATATCCAATATAGTCCTCACCACATGTACAATTGATTTTATGGATAACATTGGACTTTGATATTGATTTAAATTCTAGGTGTTAACTAAGCGATCGCGTTGTATAAACAAATCTCACATTTTCTTTAATATAATTTAGTCTTCGTATTTGATTAATCATATCTGTTGTGTGCTTCCCTTTATATTAAATTTTAAAAACTTGTTCAAAATTATGCGAATATTTTCCTGTCTTGTTCAATATTTCATCCATTGTTCCTTTAATAAATTTTTTAATAAAATTACCTGTATATTCTTTTTTCTTCAGATTAGACTTTAGTTTATTTCTTGGTTTATGATTTCATAAGAACACGAAACTAAGTCAACAATATCAGAACACCTAGGAAAATGTGGATTAAATTATGAAATCAGAACTTTAAGATCAACCATCCCCAAAAATTTAAGAGTAATCGAACATAGATAAGATGAGATAATCTATATTCATTTGAAGTTTTTACAATATTTCACTGATATTTCAAATGAATAGCGTCATTAACTACTATTTACAATAAAAAAATGAATAACAAAAATGAAATAAAAAAATAAAAAAGTCTGACTACGGATAGCTTACACATTTCGATTTATTGTATAGTCGTTATTATAAAATTTGCATCCTATCCAAGATCTACTTGATATAAACTTTTGTTTGAGAATTAATTAATTTTAATTAATGTAAATATTGTCGCCGCCACTGCATCATCAGCGTTGTATCTCCTTTTGAGACTCAAACACCTTGGATTCTTTGCCGATGAACTTAAAATGTTATACAGATCATTGGTGCTCTCCAAACTTACGTATGCTTGTTGTGTATGGGGAGGTCAGTCGCTAGCGAACAACAAGAAGATCGACCAAATTCAAAGAAAGGCGATGAGGCTTGGCATTATTGACGAATTCCTTCCAATGCATCAGATTCTGCAGTCTTCAGATCATCAACTCTTTAACAGAATATCCAGATCGGCAAACCACCCGCTGGCCTCTTATATCCCGACAAGAACTGAATACTCAAAAGAACATCTGCGACAAAGAAATCCAACAGGTGGAGCCTCAAGTAGGATTTTCCCTCATCGATATTTGAAGAAACATTGAGTTGTCTTGTCTGTTATGATTTATAAATTTATATATGTATCTTTTATGGATGTCAATCCGTGATAAAGTAAAAGTTATCTATCTATCTATCTATCTATCTAATTCTTTCTTGAATTTTTAAGGTTTTCCATTATTTTCATTTCTTTTGGCAATATATTCTAGTTATATTGACTTATGATATTTTTATTAAATTTAAAACGTGAATAGTTTTTTTATTTTTTATTTTGCATCAGACAGTCTGTCGAAAATGATAATGATATCTCGTTGTAGGGTGGAATTTTGTTTATGAATTTGAAGAAATAAAGATTCAAAAGTAATAGTTTGCTACAAGAAAAAGGTACAAAAACTATAAACTAAAAAACTACAAAAAGCTATTTACATTACTACAGATAATAAAGATAAGTAGTAATATTAGGGCAGGCTTGAACACGCAAAAACGCCTCTGATTGGTCGAGAGCTGATGACGTCACATGTCACGTGACAGACCATGAATATCAAAGGGGTGGTTGAGGTGTTGAGTCATCTAATTGATACTTGGCGCTAAGTGCTTTTAAGATCTCACTAATTGATTTTTTTGACAGCTTACTAATGCATTTTTAATTACCACATTCAGAGCTGCTTAAATGATTCACACCCAAATTTACTTTGTTTTATATAATGACTAATTTTTCTTAATATACATAACATTGCATTTTGTAAAATATACTTTGTTATAACACACATTACACTAACCTGTATACATTACATCGCATTTTGTGATTTTTCTATTGCTGCTTATTTTTACAATCCTTTGTGG
>CABFPE010000065.1:1422625-1433012 GCA_900660155.1 Hofstenia miamia | reverse complement strand
ACGGAATTGGTCGGCATGACCGTCTTCGCGATATTGAATACTCAATGGCAACATCTGCCTTCCAATCTCCTGTCAAAAAGCAACGTGATCTAATTAATGGGCCTCGGACTAAACCTGGCGATGTTTGTATTCTTGTTTGGTCTGCAGGCAAGCCAGCTGCATTAGACTTGACTTATCTCCCCGCTGCAAATTTCAACCATTTCAAATGCGGCATCCAATGCAGGCTGGTCTCTAGGAATAGCTGAAGATCGCAAATACTCAAAACACTAATAATTGTGAATGTTATATAGTTGTGGACTTAGCCTTAGAAACACTAGGGGGCTTCTCAGCTACCTCAAAGTAAGACTTTTCGGAAGTTGGCCTTCATTGCTGAATGGCGGAAAGTTCACAATAAAAATGTGACTACTGCTCCCTTTAGATTTTTACTCGCTTTCTAAATTGTGCTAATGCGAGGCAATGCTAATATGATCCTAGCAAGATCTCTAGATCCTCATTACTAAATCGAAATAAAGAGTGCTGTAAATCGTATTAAGTTGTGTGAATTTGTTGATAATTTTTCTTAATCATTATAATGTTGATTTATACAATTATTCTAACAATTTACTTTAAGATGTAATAATGTATGCAGTGTTAAACGAATTTTGTAAATTTATCGGTTTTTTAATGATTGTAATTTCAAGTAGAATAAAATGAAATGTATCACCAGAACACGCAAAAATAATTGAACTTGTACTTGACCAAGTTAATCTAAGACTCTCTACAGGGATGTAAGAGTCGTGTAATAATCACCTGAAAAACTCGCCAACCAAATCAAATCAATCGCCCACAAAATTGTTGCAGTTAATATAATGGAGATAAAAAATGAATCATTGTCTGCTGCAAAGCAACGAATCGAATCTTCACTCAATTTCATGTCATCTTAGCTGGCTGATAAAGCAACTTCATCCACCTAGCAGAAGTCGTCCTTTGTGTTTTCTTTAAGAGATATCGCCGGGTTGGCCATATTAGAGAACTGTACCTTATTTACACCAGTATAACTGCCTAAGTTGCAAAATACTTCATTGAATATGTTACTCATGCCTGTATTGTTACTGACTACCTTTATAATTTGTTTTTTGGATTATTTGTTTTCTATTTAAAGTATTTATAAAGTCCTACTTACTTTTTTGAAAAGAAATTTTATTCAAAATGGGAATGTTTTTTGTGCAAACATTGCGTACATTTTTATAAGCAATAAAAATATTTAGGGATTCAGAATTGCTGTATTGCTTCCAATTAGATTTCTTTTGTTCATTTTGGATCAATCCATGCATTTAAGACATTTTTAGTGACTATCAATTTTATCATTTTTTCAGCATATAAATGTTCTTTTCTGGACAAAAAATGTCTAAAAAGAATAATAAAGTTTTATTAAAATTGTTGAAGTTAAACATTTCTTGTTGTTTTGTGAAGAATAAATTCTATATTAATTTTAGTTTTTTAAAATACCCGTTTTATAGCATTTTCCTCTGATTCTTATTTTATTATCACTCAAGATTTAGTTGGATATCAAATTTCGTAAATATACTAAGAGGACATTGACTGAATTTTTCATCAATCAGCCATTCCAGAACAACGCAAACAAATGCCAAATACTGAAACAATTAAAATATTATTTAACTTACTACATTTTCATTTTATACGACCCGTTTCTCAATCCATCTCTGAATGTAATACATTCGTTATAAGGTCAAAAATAATAGCAAATTTCATTGATTGCCTTATTCCTACTAAATATAAAAATTTATATTAAATTTGAATTATGAATTATTTCCTATTTCCATTGGTTGTTGTGGACAGCCTGACCGTATTTTAAGCAAACACGACTGTATATAATATTGTCATATTACCATTGGTTAAATACCTTTTATTATTGTATAGATAAAAACAATACTGCAATTGCATTTATTAATTTTGCTCTTAAATCTGTTCGATAACCTAGAACAAAATCGATAAAGGATCCAACAAAAAGAAAATCATATATAACCTTACTGTTAATGCATGTATAAGAAATATAACCAATCTAAAAAAATATGTTATAGGTTCAAATGAAATGATAATTATATACTTAAGAACTATTAACAAAACATGTACAAAACGATACAAAAGCACGAACTACTGTGGATATACCATTGAAAATAATCAACCAAAACGGACATACATAATAAACCAGTAATGTAGAAAAGATGGTAGATCCAAATAGTGCTACTAAAGGCAATACTTTAACACAAAAATACAGAAGGCCATGATTACGGTGTTGGAAGCACTCGAACTATTTACAGCAGAAAATTTTTGACCTAAAATACATATGCTAGCATATAGCCGAAGTTAAACGCTTGAGCCGAAGCAAATGCTAACTTTAAATAGGGCTTAATATTTATTATTGACTAACTTTTCAATCAACAGACTTTTTAAAAGAAATCAATACCTCAAACTTGATATATAAGCATTTCTAGAAACGAATGGAGATTTCAGACTACAACTGGTATTAAACCAACAAAATGTGTACTCAAGCAGGACTGGTAATGGGAAATTAACGGGTATCGGTCCGTCAACGGGTAACGGGTAATATTATATTTCGCCTGTGGCTCTTGATATTGCCGCGTGAATAATGTCTTGATGCCCTTCATCACTTACCATTGAACTTTTGTATAAAAGTATGTTCCCAATCACAAAGAAAGCAATGTGGCGAAAAAACGACAAGAAAGTTATATAAATTATGTGAAAAAAAATCCTAACGAGATCAAAACATGCTAAAACATGTCAGCTGAATCATTTTAAAGGAAGACCCAAAACATACAATGACATGGAACTAAAACAAAGATCTTCTTTATCAGCGTGTTCTTCATGAATGTCATCATTTCTTAAAGTTCAAAGTTACAATAATTCACAGAAAGAAAAAAGTGTTGATGTTTGCTGAAAGTTGTTTATCTTAAGCAGTGATTGACAGGTAGTTTTTTAAAGAAGTAAACTAGTTTTCCAAAAGGTTTTGATAGACATGCGTTAAGTGATATGGTGAAAAGATTATGTTTGAACAAAACGCTGATGAGGATGTATTTTTAATGCTAGATGGTGGCACAGAACAAGAATTTCCCCTTGTAAATTCCTCAATGACTGTTTCAAGTGCTAACTACTTTCTCAAGTGTTCCAGCAGATAAACAGAAAACGGATGATATTTGTAAATTGATTGATAAGATAATTGAGGTGCTAAGTAACAATGCTTTCTATCCAATGGTCACAGATAATGGTTCTTTACAAGCATCAGGTAGTTGATATGAAAATATCGATGTCGATTATGATGAACACGAACTTACCAGTTTTGATTCTGCTGAAAAAGCATATATTGTAGAAGTTGCCGATCAAGACGATTGATAGTAAGTTAGAAGCTGTTGAAAATCACAATCGTGGACATAGCCTATTCAGCATGCGATGTGTTTGTCACAGTCTCTTGAAGGATATCAAGTTCGTTAAAAGCGCAATTTTAATGCTCCGACGAATTTTGGAGGAAATACAATCAACCGATGAAGCACAGGAATTAGCAGTTGTTCCGGGAAAAAATTTATAAAAGCTGTGAAGACGAGTTAGAATTCTAATATTGACGAATGTGGCGATTAACAATATGTGAATTTGATTGTTAATGTTTCAGACGATGAATGGAAGGATATTGAGTGAGTTTTAGTTATGACAGAACCAGTTGGATTAGTGCCAAATCGATTGCAAGTGAAGAAAGTTCAGGATCAGTGTTGAGAGAGAGAGAGAGTTGGATCCAGTTAAAAATTGCTTTGAGAATTATTTCATTAAGCTGGCTGGCGCTTTGGTGAGAGAAGCTGGTAAGGATGTGTTTAGATGTTTGGAAATACAGGTGAAGAGTAACTTCGACTGTGGCATGATAAAGTGCATTTGGATGTTTTATCCAGGTAGGGATCAGTGATATTGACCGCAGCAATGGATCAGCTTTGCTAGTAAAGTGCGCGGAAGCAAGATGCAAACAAAGAGAAGAGTATATTTCGAAACTTTCAACGAAAGTGATCTACGGATGGTGTTTTTGACAGAGTTGCGATATATATGAAATTAGAAGTGTTTGCAACGGCGTAAGGGAAGGCGGAAATAGCTGAAACTGAAGTAGAACCATCATTTTCGAGGCGAAGAAGGATATTGACCAAATTCAAAACTGCGTTACCAGAAGAGCCAATGTCCAGCCAAGTCTTTTTTCGTATAAATTCGAAACAAAGAAAGTAGTGTTAATCGAAAGCGAAATTTTGATAATAATTTCCAAAAATGAGTAAGATATACAAGAATTTGCTGAGTTTTCTTCAGATTTCAGCAACTAATCTTACTGATCTTGATAATCCTGATGAATAGTGGAAATGTAATATCTGCAAGCCATAGATGAAGAAGCAAGTAAGAAGCAATTTTAAAGAAGATTCATGGAATGTACAGATTGTGGCGAGTCAGCGCATGGTAGATGCGGATTCCTGAAAAAGTGATATTTTAGATGTAACAACTGCTATTAGATTTTTGGTTTCTTTATATATTTCAATTTCATAAATCGTTAGTCATATAATTTATTGGGTTCATTGTGGGACTCCGGGTAAAATAGTTCTATTTCCAGGTCCGGAGAAGTTTCAAAAACCCGTACTGGAATACGGGTAACAGGAGAAATACAACCTTTATGCCGTTAACGCTACAGGTGACTGCTGTACCATTATTATACCAGCCCTGCACCCAAATAATGTGAAATATGGCATTCTTTGAATATTAACATCAAGAAAAAACAGCAACATTGAGTGTAGTTAGGATCTTACTAAGTTTTCGGTGTTGATCACTTTTCTAATTGATTTTAAACTATTGAGCAGAACGGTTAGCGAGTTTGAGGAACTTGAATGGTTGGGAATTTTTGTAATTCTGTTCTTACTTAGTTGAAGGAATAAGAAATAGAAAGTTTTTCTTGATAACGCAGCCGTCGTCGACTTTGAACATTGAGACTTGACTCAGTTAATATGGTGGAAAACTATTCCACTCGCCGAACATTAATATTAGTAGTTGTTTTAAACTAGTTTCCAAAATTTGGTCGCATTCAACATTAAGTGAATCTCCAATTTCCACATTCAAATGTTATGATCCGAAAATTTCCCAAATTATGAGCTGATTGTTTATTTTGCTAGAATCTATTTCTCATACTTGCAAACAAACGATTCCTTAAACTAAATCTAAAATTCTTTTAAAACATTTACCGATTATAATCAATTAGGTTCATGTATTCATGAAATTAAATAATCAAAAATTGACATATAAATGTATAAATATTTTATCAAACACAAAGTACATGTTGAATTATTTAAAACAGACCTAGAAATGAAACACATTGCTTTTCCCTAAGCAATTGTTCAATTAAAACTTTTAAGAGAATTTTTTGAATTAAACATTTCCTATTTTTCGCAAAGCTTATTTCCTTTGGAATGCATTCAAAATTCATTATTTTTCATTATTTTTATCTTTAATCTGAAATTGACTTCGTTGGGAAAAGCAAAATTATTAAGTGAAATAATTTTCACCAAATTTCTTTTAAAGGCCTCACAGTTTCGTATAAAAAGATTAAATTTTTACCCATAATCTTGAAAATATAATCAACTAAAACTAAAAATCGCATTAATTATTAGGGTTCGTAACATGAATTTAACCTATAAAATTTTTATATTAGACAAAACTGGGCTTTTGTCATCAACAGTTCAGACATGTATTGCCGTTATTCAGATTTCTGTAATAAATATTCAACAACCAATTTTTTATAAGCCTGGACGATTGTCTGACCATTGCGACCCTATTCCCTCCTGACATATAACAAAATACAAGTATAATATTTATGTGTTCGGTTTTCCACAGAAAAATAACGATTTTTTCTAAAACTTTTCGGAGCTGTAAAAACTTTATTCAACAACGACATTTTTAGAATTATTAGTTAGTTCTGAAATCAAATTTTGATGTGCAATTTCACAAGCAATATACTAATTAAACCAAATTTACTAAAAACCCAAAAACATATTTAGACATTTTACCTTACAATCATACTAAATGTTTGTAAAATTCACATTTTTCATATGTAATCTTATAAATCTGTTTTTGACCGAAACAAAAATTTTAATTTATTCACTTTTACGCGCCCTAGTGATTACAGCAGTTAAAATCTTTCTTCATAATTGGTAGATTTATTTTCTTCTAAAACGGCGGTGTGTTACTAGTGTAATACTGTGAAAGTCAATAGTAAACAAATAATAATCAATCTAATTTGGCCTATTGTGAATTGACAGTCGATTCGATTATTAACATCGACATTGATTTCGATTCGATTAGTTGATGCATCGCCCAGCCATAATTTTTTATTTAGTTTTCTACAAACCCGCCCACGCCTAAGAAAGTACCAACAAATTTCTGTAATATGTAAGAATATTTTTAATTCAATATATGAAAACAGTTATTTTCTGAATAAAAACGTAAATAATAGCAAGAAGTTCTACAGTTCCATAATAATAGATAACGATCGAAACGTCAAAAATTCTCAAAACCAAAACGGAATTTTAATCAATATTAAAACAATTTTTCGTGTTGACTAAAACAGGGAAATGTGCAGAAGACAATACATTTTGTTTTTTTTGTTTTATCATATGTCCACAATGAATAATATTGTCAATTTTCCTAAAATATGTTACATATAGGACAGTATTTTCAAATTTTATCATCAAAATCGTGCAGCTCAAATGCGTTTCATTGGCTACTGAATTCGTCAACCATATTCATCCACAATTAGCGATGCTTAGTAAAGATAATCATGGGAGTAGTAAACCTCATCGACTGGGTAAAATCTCAATTCCACCCATTGAACGATAATAATTTGATCAAATGATTTGTTTATGTGTAGTAATAATATGCTTAGTAAACTGCCCTCACTAATAGGTAGAAACAATCTTTTCAAGATAAATTGCTGAGATGGATCCCACGGAAGTCTAAGATGGAAAGGGTAGGTTAAAACAGGGTAACAGTGGCCCCGATTACGAATATTTCAATTAATGGTTGGGTCTGATTACAATCAGATGTATTTCGTGCCTATTGGTGGATCCGATTTTATATGCAAAATTACGTTCTAAGATATCACAAGTTTAAAATTCACAGATTTAATGTAATATTCTATAATCTATATGAAGTATTTATTAGCTAATCAGTGATTAAAACAAACTTGACTGCTATCAAATAATCGAGCTACACAACTAGGTAAAGTTTTTGTTGATATCTGTAATTGTTCTCAAAACTTTGCCAGTAGACTTGTATGCACCAATAACATCAACTTTTTGTAATTACAGCGAAAGTTTATCTCTCCGAAACCCGAAAGCGAAAATTATGGTGAAATTTGGATAGTATTTCTGTCTGGTGTAAGTTAATATGATGGGAGGTTGCAAAACGGGGATGGTTCAATTTTAACTAGGCTTAACAAATTTACACGTTTGTTACAGTTATGTGACCCATTATAAGGAAATACGTCAAAGAATCGCTATGGAAATGTGCTTTGATTTTAGAATATGAGCCCCGAGCAATAAAAGGATGCATTGAATAATTTGTAAAGCGGTAAGCGATGACTACATCAACTCTTAAAATTTATCTAGTCGCGGCTACCTGAAAATTTATGGAAAATCTACCTTGCTTAGATATGACTAAGCCGAGATCTATGGAGAACTAGCGTCAGCCTTCTTCTGATAAGGATTCTTGAAGAGATCTGCGTCCGGATTCATGAAATTGGCCACCTAAATACTAAAATCTTCTTTACTATAAGCAAACGCCCTTTTATGTAGCATCCCCTTAAACTGCGTGAGGTTTATGTTAAAAGTCAAATTATGAAAAAATATTCTTTTGCCTTGCAAATTTATAAGTAGATCTGAATTTCGATTTTAAGTACCATTAAACCTTGCAGTTTAACTCTCATTAATATATTCACAATATAATTCATAGTGAGTACGGTTACATGGTCAAATACATTTGAAGAACATCATGTGAAACAATCAGGGAAATTTGCATTTCAGATTTCATGTGTAAACTCATAGCAAATTGGATGTACTGGTCTACCGGTGGCCTTAATTAGTCGTAGCCAAGAACTTCTAAAAATAGCTGTTAATCGTAATTTCAGTGTCAAAAGCTGATTCGATTTTGTATTACAGTATATAAAATTTACTGCTCACAGATTGCAACCTGTAAATTGTTAAATGTTTATTAAAATTAATCATTCAATATGCGTTATGTTATTAAATATATTGCCAAAAAGTTTTCGAAGTAGATGTTCCAATGAAAATTGAAATGGGAATACAGAATTCCCTAAATTGATCTACTGTTTATCTCTATGGAGTGGCGCGCAAAACATCTTTAAAGAAAATTGATTGCCTACAAAAGAAAGCGTTGTCAAAAAATTTAATATCATTTTTTCGTCAAATTTCAGATCCTAACTTAGAACATGATGACCGCTTGTTTGGAAAAATATTATATTCTTGAAGATTTAGAAGAAAAGTCTACAGAGAAGTAAAAATTAAGGAATCCATCTTAAAAAGACATTCCAAAAATGTGCACTTCTATTGCCAAATAAACATTTGAAAAATTATTTTTTTTTGATTTCTAGGCACTATACTAAGGCTATTAGATTTAAATAAATAAATATCTATTTTTATTTCATTAGTGTGATTACTATTATGGTTTTTGCATTACTAAAATCTAAGCCATCATATTTGAGGACAATTACATCCAAAGGACATAAAAGCAGGTAATGGAAAGTTTCACGGTTGACTTACATCTTCGTCTTTTTTGACAGAGCTCCCAATTAAAGTCCATCTACTGATCTCTTTCATGATTTCTAGATCTCTGACTAAACAAGGAATATTAAATTCTATTTAATAAATTGAAGATGTATGTAAAGACATAATAATGCTAAAACACAATTTCCCCTTTTTACAAAGCAGAAAAACGACACCAATGTGCCACTTTCGATTGAATATTTAATCCAGACAGATTAGAGTGGAATTGCCTGAATATATTTTAGAACCTTTCAATGTCAGAAACGTAAACTGCAAAATGATCATAGATTGAAAATATCATTATTATAGATATATCCATATATCTATATATCTACATATTCGATTGCTTTGAGAGAAAAGCCATTAATATTTTTAATAGCTCTTATATACAATTGTTAGGTTTTGAGATATTTTCACAAATATCTAAAAATTAACGATTTGAGAAATATTACTCTACTTTTAAAAACAAATTAAATACGCTGACAATACTAAAATATTGAGGAAACACATGCATTCGATTGGTAATCACTATTTAACTGATGCTCTAAATCTAAATTAAATTTAGTAAAAACAGAATCCAAATAATTCAATATAGTAAGTTACTATTTCCATATACACTACTTACTTGTTTGAAGAACGGCAGCAAATTGAGTGTCCTCTGCTGCATCTTCTAATGCCTTTAAGGCTGAATGATGAGTTTCATATATGGCAAAAAGTTTGTCCATAAACTTCGCAGCGCCATTGTTTCTGTCATTTCTATTGGTATATTCACGAATTTCTCGCCGTTTGAAATCCTGGGATCGATTAATGTGACTAACTAAACATTTTATATAAAGTCTATGAGTACAAAGTATAATATACATTTCCATCACAAAATAATCTCAGATATACACCATAGCGTAAAAAATTCATGGACGAGCATGCACACATAAGTGACTTATATAAATTATGTCAACGAATAGCTTAATTGCACAAGTAGTGGCGACATCAGCAAATTTTGTTGGGGGAGGGATGAATTGAACATGTTGACTTCACGACCACTTTTAAATCTGCGGAAGAAATTTGAAGAACTATAAGCGCCGAGAACAAAAACTTAAGCAAAAATTTTAAGCATTGCCTATGTGTGGCCCTCAAGTGAATATCTAAGAATGGTCAGGAACTGAATTCTATTCCAAACTCTAAAAAGTGGGAAAAGATGACTGAGGCCTACCAGGGAGGATAAGGCTACCTGAAACAGCCTGAAAACAACTTACCAAGAAGAGCTACAGGCTGGCATTAACATTAAGGGTATGTACGATTATAGCTTACACATGCATTATAAAAGTACGATATAGGTTCACAAAAACTACTAAAACTTAAAAACTGATAATTTTGCAATTTTCTATTAAAAGCCTAATTGAAGGAAAAATATGCAGATTATAATAAAAATATATTTACCAAGATGAACGAATTATAAAAATGTCATTCACCTCTTGTCAGATCCAAAAATCTCTAACATCTTTTTTTCAATATATATATAT
>CABFPE010000065.1:1373725-1385619 GCA_900660155.1 Hofstenia miamia | reverse complement strand
GTGTTTTGTAATCGCAATTTCACATTAGTATGTTACAAATCACCAATATATATGTATATATATATATATATATATATATATATTATTTATTGATGCAATTGAGTTTGCTAACCTTAACCAGTAGAAATTGACTTTGATAAGATTTGTAAATGTTGCAGGGATACCTTCACTATTTAAACCTGACTAGCCCTAGAAAAGTGAAAATACGCCCTCAATTATTCTGCATTTTCAGTTTATTCTTTATTATATCATTTTAAAACTGCCAAATTTAACCTACTCAGGGAAGATTCATTCTGTTTAGAATTTTTTCTTGCATAAGTCCAACCTGAGTGTATCATTTTTAAAATAAGTTTCAAGTGGTGAATATTTAGATCTAACAAAAGTCACACTGGTGCTGTCGTTTCACTGGTGGAGTACCCTGAAGAAGACAAACTTCTCATAGCTTGTGATGCAGGTCTGGTGGTGTTGTATGACCTGAAGGCACGTGAAGTTGAAAGCAGATTTGTTTGTCATACGGTATGTTTTATTGAAAATTATATGGTAAAGCGAATTGTTTAGGGTTTGACAAGCGCTTGTTTCACCAGCGAGTTTAAAAAGATTGTTTGTTCACTTATCGATGGTCAAGTAGCTACTTTCAAATGCAAAAATCCCCGTGAAGCCTGCGTTTCAGTTTATCCTCATGGTAAGAGTTCTCCTTTCTCGACTGTCCTCTTCCCATGCTTATATTTTATCCGTTTTGCTTTGTGCATCTTTAATAAATTAGTATTGAGAAGGTATATTTAGTGTTTTTTTCATTTAGTCAATTTTAAGTAGTATTTCAATTTGTAGCGAAAGTAGATGTTTTATGATGCAAGGAAATTTGATGTGGCTTCGCTTTTTTTACATTTAAATGACTTTTCTCGCTTATTTGCGATATTTGACTTTGGAAATCAACGCTCAAATTAAAACATGTCTTTTTATGGCATTGTAACTATCCAAGTTTTAATTGCTTGTTATTGCCAATTCCGTTGTCTAATCTTTGTTAAAAGTTTCTAAATATACGTATATATGCCATAAGAAAATAAGAGAGCACTTACGCTGGAAATTTCCGCCCTAATTTCTCAAAATAGTAAACAACTTTCATTCATTTAGAGACTGGAGGCACAAAAGACGGCCAAGAACACTTTCTACCGATTACAAAGCTCAGTCTGCGAACAACAAAGTCTGGGTAAATGCTTTTTTAGCTTTTGATTTATTTTAAATTTTCCAGGTATATTTGATTTAGCCATGTCTTCAAAGTGACCTTTATTGTTAAACCAACTAATCATGTTCTCTGACTTTGAAACATCGAATATATTTGTGGATTTTATGCTTTAAAAATATCTTGATAATGCTTTGAAATTGAAGATGTTTTAATGCGAAAATTGTTATCGCTAATGGTTAATGTCACATTTTGATGGCTTTTTGTAATTATGACAATCCATTAAATATTTCAAATTTTTAAAATTTACTCTAACCCGATTTTTCCCCTTTTTTTACCCAACCCAACCGTATTCAGTTATTTGATACGATATTCAATTTTTTTTCCCCAAACAAGTCTTGAAATGCAATACGCAGGGGCGTACCCAGGACATCATTGTTATTCCCTAATTATTGAGAAAATAGACCCTAAAAATGCATTTCACGATCCTAGATTCTAAAAATGTATTGTAAACTATGATAAAATCAGCATGTTTCATTTTATTTAAAATATTTCAACTATATTTCCTTGCTAAAAAATTGTAATTTTGAAAGAACGCTGGAAATGGTTTGCATTCACAGATTAGGCGGTTGAAAAGTGTTTCAGCATGGAAACATTAAAGCGTCTCCCATTCCGTCTCAATTGAAATTTTAGACTTCAATGAATTTTTGCTATACTTTGGACTAATTGAGTGGGTGTTGTTTTGTGTTTGTAGTGAATGAGATAACATCATTCGAGACACCGCTTTCTTTCTTAAAATTATTTTAAATTCATCCTCGCCGCTTTTCGTCACTTTAGCTGTTGCTTTTGCGGCGGATGTGGCTCGTTTAATTGACAGATTTCTTGTGTACACAGTATCTGATTATGTTTACTGAGAGCCAGTGGTTATGTCTATCTTATTATATTTAAGCATAGACCGTTATTTTAACGATTTTCAAATTTCACTTCGCTTACATGTATAAGATGAGTTGTTCTCAAATGTTGGTTTTATTGCTCAACAATCCGTTTTTCAGCTGTTCCCCTGTAAATGTTGCTTTAATTAAAGTGTTAATTTTTTCGTCCAGTCTTAACCTTAGACAACCTTAACAAAATTTTGATACTTATAACGCACACATCTATCTTTCCGCGCTGTTGCTTGTCCATAGAAAATAATGATCATCAATTGTTGCTCCGAGAGGTAGTGTCTGCCTGATCACCTGAACTATAGAAAGAGGGATATTTTGAACTATTTTTAGGAAAAAGGAGCATTCACTTAATATTTGAAGTGCTCATAACCCACAAACTAATAAAGATTCCAAAATTGGGAAGAAGCATAGAGGAGTACCTTCTCTTTCATTTAAATTTTGAAACCATTTCCTGGCGAGCCCTATTGAGCCCTTGTGACCGCGACTTCTGACTTTGCTCACGGCTCACCTCAGTGGAAAGTTTTAAAAATCAGAAGCTTCATAGCAAAAATTGATAATTTTTCATGTACTTCAGGCACATCAATAAAATTTAGTACAAATCAACAGTGCATTCGAGCACGTTCACAAATGATGTGCCTATGTCTCACTTTCTAAAATTTTTAATAGGCTTGGAGAAAATTGCCTGTAAATGTGGAAAAACGCTTCTTACTCCAAGCCCAATCCCGACGGGCGTATTAAAAAATATGAAGTTTTAACTAAATTCTACTGTAGATCCTCTCATGAAAATGTTCACCAGTGAAACCACTGGGGTTAACCTGTTTTTAACTCATCCTGGACGCTTTTCAATTGAATTGCAAAAACCATTATATAAGAAATTAACTCATTAAATTGTGGAGAGACTCGTGTGGCTAAATTTTATTGCATACGTAGAGGAGGCCTCTTACGCAATTTCTCTGCTGGATTTACTTTAACAGTGTATGCAACTAAAAATTTTCAATCTTGGCAACGGCATTATGTACATTTTATCATAATGCAATCGAAGAAAAACATTCTTGTCTTAAATAGATATACAATTTTTTGTTTTGATTTTGAATATATGTTCACGATGCTATAATAATTTAAGTCGTTTTTCCCAGCTATGCTGATTGTTTTTGTTTCAACAACAAAGAGTACTTCATAGAAAGAGTGCATGTCGCAAATTTTGAGCCAAAGCTATCACGGATATTGCCCTATATTACATATTATGTATAATTATGTACATTGCAAAAGCCATAACTAATTGAAGTGTCGGAATTTTTGTTTCCCAAAAATTTAATATTAAAAATAACAACATGTCTGCGCTCCCGTGAGCCAATCAGTAGTCTTTATCGACTCGAGGCTCTTTCGATGTTCGTGACGATATTACATTTTAATGACGTAAAATAGATGAAAGTCCATCTATGTCAATGTACTCTAGTTCTATACAAATAAAAATTAATATTACCTCTTATCACAGTAGGCGGCCTTGTTTATATCTCACCATTGTTTATATTTGACCATTGAATTTAAACCAGTTATTTTAGACTAATAAAATATATGTAAAATATAAAGAAGAAAGAAATTTTCATTTAATTCCTGGTTAGATATGAAAAACGACACGAGCGATTCAAGTCACATAGCTTACTGTAATATATCCAGACTTTTGTAATGCATTAGTTTTACTATTGATTTCAGTCAAGTCAATTTTTCGAATATCGTTCTTTCCTAATTGAAGATTTCATTTCTTAAATCTACAAGCTGTCTCACTACCATTGATTACATGGTTATTTCATTAGCATAACAGAAATGATGGCTGTATCAAGGTTACCATTTCCTCAATTAAAATGGTCATTCCAATACATTTATGTTGAGATTTTAATGGAGCGATTGAAGGTTTTCTGCAAAAAAGATTAATATTACAGGGAATAAAATTGACATTGCTTTATAATAACTTTAGAAATTCTATTTTGGATTTAATCCTAAATGCATGTATTTTAGGGATAAGATTATGTTCTTCGCCGGTGGTCTTCCGCCTCAACATGATAGCTACTCTTCTATCACTATAAAGAAGGCTAAATGCCTCAATGTCATTGATATGGGTGCCAAAATCCTAGATTTCATTCCAATCCAATCCACGCCTTTCGAAAATGGTAATTCTATTGATGTACTAAGGAAATGTAATTAGGGTTTTATGTATAATTTTTCAGCATCACAGGTTTTGAGTCACATTTTATTTATATGAACATCCAATGTTATTTAGAGCTTGTAACTGTATCTCTCATTTTCGTCCATTAAATCTTTAATTATCTGATTTTTCACTGACTTTATTTATCTTTTCGTATACTAATTATATCATCAAAATGTGCTTTTCCGAATGTTTGCCTTTGTTTATATTTATAGATTTAAATTACGAGTAAACCAAAACTACTGTAAATATGTAGTTTAAAATGGAGTTTGTCTACTACAGGACCTGTTTTAGAAGGTTTTGATTACTAATAGTTTAACTTTTGTACATACTTTGAAGCCGATTTGGAGCGATTTAATATTAACTATATATTTTCACCTTGTTTATCCGCATAAACCAAGGGTGGAAGCAGGTTCGGGCCAAAAATATTCATGTAGACTTTAGTCCACTCTAAAAATAAATGAACTTCCAAAACCGTAAATTAAAAATAATTTCTTTGAATATCAGTTTGTCTTGCACCTTGTATTCCAGGTTCTAAAATTTATTTTGATTTTGTTGTTTTTCCTTAAGCTCTCTATTTTTTAGTGTTTTGTTCCTGTTTTTGTTAGCATGCTGATTTTAGAACTAAGATTTGCGGGCCAACGTATAGCAAATATGGAATACGGGTAGTACTGGATCGGGCCGGTTTTTGAAAAGAACTACAGGGGCTGCAGACCAAGCTGCGCCAAAAACTAATGGCATGCCTCCGCGCTTGGACTAGATTTATTCTAATATAGAGTAAAAAGGCGAACATAATATTTGTTTATTTAATCGGATTTTTCAATTGAACTACATATTTGTAGCATTGAATTTGGTGTTTATGTAGCACTGCTTATAGTAGAAGCCATTTAGAAGCTCAGGATCCTCATTCATTACTTGTGCTTCTTCACAATGACTTGGTGTGCATAGATTTAGCATCACACAACAATTCTCGGTTTTATAATCCCTATGCGATGCATCTTGGAGAATCTCCAGTAACTTACATTCATTATATTGCTGATTGTCCTAAGGATCTCATGACAGCTCTTCAGCAAGTCGCTGGGAATCAATCACACTCCGTCACCTACAGCAAAAACGTTTGCAAATTATTTCTTTAGTTATATTAAGTTTTTTTTCATTTGTCATTTTGCATTTCCTTCGTGATGTACTTAATTGAATTCATTACATATAATTACTTACGGTATATGCCTGATCAAACGTTTCTGAATACTATTCATTATATAATATTTCATTGCGGTTTCAAATTTCGTGTGTCCTGCATAGGGACTCATTGAAAAAACATGCAGTTTGCTTTTTCTACAAATTTTCGTGAAATTATTTCCTAAAACCTCAGAAGTATGGATTTGGAAATATTGATGAAATCA
Organism: Hofstenia miamia; assembly: GCA_900660155.1. NCBI lineage: Eukaryota > Metazoa > Xenacoelomorpha > Acoela > Hofsteniidae > Hofstenia > Hofstenia miamia. Next base: position 1,379,889 of record CABFPE010000065.1, on the reverse strand, counting down.
CATTGCCTTACAGTTTTGGATATAAATTTTATAAAAGTAATGGGATTTTATGTACATGTTTATAGACATTTGTGAAAATCGCGAGCTTTGCATTCTAAGTTTAAATGCTTTGTTAGACTTTGCATAAATAATATAGTGATAGAAGTTTCTTTCATTAAGAATATAAACTGGAGGAAGGGGAATTCTAAATGTCTAAAAATCGAAGCGAAATTTGAAATCATAATGTGTGATAAATATGAATTGTGTCTTGCGCAATCGAAAAAAAGTAGTTTGTGCTCAGAAACGTTTGATAATAACTGTTCTTTTACAACGTATCAGTGAAACAAAATCCATTGTAATTGAGAAGATTAGAGAAATCAGTAAACTACGAAACTTCAACAAGACGAATTGAAATACTGTAAATTCCGTCTCAACGCAATGATTTTTTTCAGTTATGACGATTGTATTTCATTCATAAGCTGTAATCCCACATTTAGGTTGTCCTTGATAAGATGACGATTTATCTTATATTTAGTTTTAGCTCTTGATAATGATTTTTTGTATGCTACTCATGATTGCGAATGAGTTTTTTTGAAATCATAAGGACTTTTTCGCTTTATGGTTTCCTACTCATTGTTAGGGTGAATCAAAGTTTTTTCATTTCAATTTTTTAATTTCGCCTCAGCACTGGATTACGGTTAATATTTGTAGAGTGCGAGGGAAAGACTCTATAAATAAACTGTTATCGCACATGTCATTCTCTCGTTAACTGCTAACAATAACTGTTTTCAGAGATCTTTACTTTTTGAATTTTTAATTACTTCCTACAAAGCTGATGATTGAACTATGCTTTTCTACGCCGTCTCTTTTGCCTTTCCGTCTTTAATTATCCTCGCTTGATTTACGTTTGTTATCCGTTTTTTATTTTTTCATTACGCTCCATTTAAATGTGTAACGTTTAATTTTTTTGCTCGATCCAGCGCATACGTAATAAATGATATGTTGTGATACCATAGACTCAGCATTTGTCTCCTTCGCATGAAACCTCATCGTTTTCAAATTTCATTTTTGTTTTAGATTGACGTTGATAAGCAGGGTTGGTATGTTTTAAACACTGTTTAAAACAATTGTTTTTTGCAATGTTTTTTAATGTATATTTTCAAATTTATTTAATACTTTATAATAGAAAGTTTGAAAAATAATGTTTGGGTTCGTCTATTCTTACTTTCGTTGTCGATTTTCTATCGCAAAAACCGTTAAACTTGATTTTGCAACGAACAATAAATGTTGATGTGTTTATCATAATTCAATGTTTGCTACTATATGTTTTTTCAGTAATATTTTTGTACCTTGAGTTGAGCCTGTCCAAGAGCAAAAAAAACATTGTTTTAAACGTTTAAAACGTTTTTTTTATAAAAAATATACTTTTTTGCGAACCCTGTTGATAAGGTTTTTTTCGCTTAATCCTACGAGTTTTATGTCATGAAAACTCTAGCCTCTCTTTATATAGTCAAGCAAAATTATATTACATTTGTTATTAAATTTAGGTAAATTTTTAAGAAAATATAAGGCATACGGGCGCCCACATTTTATTGCACTCCTCGTATTTCAGCTGTGAGTTTTTTATGATGTTAAAGGTTTTTTGGTTTGTTGTCCGCCGAAGCAACATAGTTAGCATGTGTTTAAAATTTTTATTGCATTAGAACTGCTGCCCAACTCATAACATGGTTATTTATTATTCTTGCTGACCAATGAGATTGATTGAATATTGAAATTTATTGATATTAAAATTGATAAACTTTCTGGAAATACGTCATCTGTGGCTGGCAAAATACATGTTATGGCACCGTTTTCTGCTGTTCTTTCAAGGCTCTTTGATGTAGAGATTTATGATTGTTTAAGGCGATTGTGACGCAGTGGTAATACGAGAGTTTTATTTTCAATTAATTTTCGCAAATTCTGTATTTCTAACTATCATCATATACCATCTCAGATTTCAACTTTTTAAGAAATTTGCTGTTATTTGCTACGCATAATTTTAATTGCTTCGAAGGGATGAGGATTTTAAAATTGAAGCAACAAACAATTTTTAAAGAATTTTTGTAAAAATTAATCTTTAAACTTTTTATCTGGAAGCTGTTGAATTTCACCATATATTTTGTACTTCTTTTTTTACTGTTTTTTAATCTTCACATCAATGTGATCAATCCGCACTCAATTTTCACTAATTTGCAAATAGGTTTTCTAAACATTAAGTTCATTTAGAAATTAATAATTGCATAAAAAAGAGCGCAGCGGATTCTCTACTGTCATTAGTTAATTCAGGCGCGGTTTTAAGGGGGCGCCCCTTTTTAAAAATTAAGCATTATATGAAATTACCTGTCTTTTATGTAAAAATTGTTATAAAAATATATTTCTAGTAACTTTCATAAAACAAAAATCAATTACTGTTGTACAAAAATGTTAGGTGACTGAATACTTTTAGTCTATTGTATTACTTTTCTCTAAAATTTAGTAAATTTCTCTACATTTATCATTTCGTCATTTATTCATACATTAAGCTGTTTCTTCAAGTTGAATTATAGCCTTGCGAAAATACTAATGAATTTTGGCAATGAAGCATAATGCACAAAAAGTGTTTTTGTGTAATCTTTAAATTTGTTGCGCCGTATTTCAGTTATCTCGCATTTATGTTTGTTAATACACATTTTTTCATGTCGTGTTAAGTGAATTTTTAGTGCCATAGTCCACAGTGTTTACCTAAAAAAGACGAAATGTGTTCGGCAGTCAGAACTGCAACTTTTCAATGAAAGATTATACTGAAATATTTATTTTTATTTATAGCAGCAGTTACAACATTAAAAGAAAATAACATAGAATATAGAAACATTGGAATCTTCGAAGGGGTAAGCTAACACCTCAATGTAGTGCAATATCTGATTTAATCTTTCCAACACTGAAATGATCTTTTCCTCATGTTATCTAATATATATTTTATTCCCCCAATCCACAAATTTTTTTTCAAGACAAATCTATCGCAATCATGCATACGCAATGTTGGAACCGTGCCCGTGCCCACATTAAAATACGTGTAAAATGTATTTATTTTGATTTTCTAAATCTATCAATTCGCTTATTCAAAATCATCCAGAAAGTTTTGTTTCTTGAACAACTTGTTAAACAATTGAAACAATTGTTTAATCTAAGATGCATTTTACATTCAACGAAAAATTTATAGATTTTCGTACCGTGCCGGGCTTGTGCTTGAAATTATTTTTAAATTTCGTGCCGTGCCCGTGCCCAACTGCGTCCTTTAGTACCGTGGTCGTGCCAAAAAATCAAGGCACGGTTCCAGCACTATGCATATGTGTTTTCAATTCTAGGGCAAAAATGTATTTTTTGGATTTGGTTTCTCTCTGAATGTGTATATTGATCATTAACACACTCTTGTTTTATATAATTATTATAAAACAAGAGAAGATATCTTGAACTATTTCTGAAGTAAAATTGAAAACTTTTACTGTAATCTTCTCTACATTCCTTATTTTTACTATATTTGTCCTGTTTTCGGTACTTTTCGGCACTAACTGAAAAACAGTACTGTAAGCAGAAAACATCAATTATAACGACTTATTGTATTTCACAAAAATCAATTTATTCAGCGTACTTTCCAAAATTGTTGGCCTATCAACTAAAAATGCATTGAGTACTGAAAAAAAACCGCTCCACATCCACGGAGCTGCATTTTGCGAAGGAGTAAAGTCCTATATCTCCCGCATCGTCAATGCCCTTGATCCAAATGTGACCAAGCTTTTCTCCATACGGAATAATGGCGAAAAATGGCTGCTTATTTTGTGTAAAACTGCAAAAATATAATTAGTAAATGGCTTAATATTATTTTTAAAAAAATTATTGTATACTATTATTATATAATTAGCTTATTAATACTATAAAATTTCAAACACTTTCAATTTGAAAAACCACAATTTCCGGCACTTTCGGCACTTTTCGACAGTGCCGAAAATAATTCTTCCTAGTTGGAATAGAGATAAATTCTCGTCCCATGCGTTTCATGGTGTTTTTCCTCCCAAAATCAAAGACGACGATATCATATCTATTGTATATTTGTGAGCTTAGGCAGCGTCATCCACTTCAACTGTGAGAACTTAATTGCTATTATTGCTGCTCCTCAATTTCAGGGATGCTTCATCTGCATCAAGTCGTATTAATAAAACAACTTGTCAAAAAGTGTTTTTTCAAAATTTTGATTTCTTAAATGAACAGGCAGATTAGTTCTTCAACAATACAAAGTAGGAAGGTTAAACATGAATTTTTGATGGGCTATCAACCTCGCAATCCCTCATAAAACAGCGACCTTGAATAACGTTTTCGTTGTAATTGTTTTACATATTATTGGAAATTTGCTATTTTTCTTCATTAACTATACACACAATTGAAAACCTTACATGACATCATTTTCTCTGATAAAATCACAAATTTGGGGTCTAAAGTTTCATTATGCTACTTGTAATGGAGGAAATGGATGAAGACTTTCCTCTTAAATGGCTAGACAATTTTCTTTCCAGCGTCTATTAGCATGGCCAAATTCATTCAAGAAATGCATGGCAATTTGCTGTTCAAGTTTTACTTCTTCCTCAAAAGTTTTTTTAAACTTTCTTCATGGTTATTGATATCACTGATAGCTCAATAAATGATATCTGGAGAATGTGTTTATTATCCATGTAGTGTTGCAATCCCAAATCATTAGCAAAGTCACTTGAATATGCTCGGGTGCTTTCTGATGAATTTTTGTTCATAGTGCATGTTAATGGGGAAAAATATAGGAAAATTTAAATTCGATTCGCGGGGGATTTCAAAGTGAATTACTACTACTGAAAAATCATTAAGCAAAAGTAATTAGTATAGATATGCGTACATATGATTTGTGTCGTGGGGATTTCCACGGAAAATTTCATGGGGTCGGTGTCGTGCAGATCAGAAATCTGTCCCATGGACGAATCTGATCCAAGACCTATTGAAGCGCGGCGTGCGCAATTTTAAGAATCGTGATGTAGAAACTATCACATATTATTAAATATGCATGGGAAATTTTATGTTAAAAACATGAATTTGCATTTAATTGCAAATACTTCCTCTATTAATTAGTATTTTGCGTCTATGCGTGTGTTAGAATTTTGGAAATGCCGTTATCTTATTTGTTGATATACGAAGTAAAAGAATTTAACTCGAAGTTGATCTTCATTTTTTAAAGTCGAATTGAAAGGCATTATTTATGCGTTTCTATTTAGCAATTAATATTCTGTCTGTATAAAACGCATGATTGAATTTGAAATCGCAATTTCCGCTTTTTCTTAAAAGATTATTTTGTGACTGCAACTATGACGATTTGCTGGATTTATAGATTGAAACTGTTTTTAATTTTATTGGGAAGCGTATTTTATTCGAAAGTTTTGGATGTGCGGCTTGCGTAATGAATAAACTAAAAACACGGAATGACCTAATAAACCTAATTTGTTTTCTAACTGTTCTCTTAATGGTCTTCGAAATCCACCGTTTTCCCACAGCTATCTCCCCGTTCTAATCTTGTTATTTCATGAAATAATGGGCTCATGCATATCTTTGATGCTAAACTTTGAGGTAAATTCGACATCTGTCTAAATTTATTTGTGAAGTTTCTACACGATGCTAACTTTTAGAGAAGTTCTATTAATGTACGGGCATCCTTTCTTTGCACATGCTTTTTGATGGGTATTTAAATTTTTATTCTCAATCTTAAAACAGTCCTTGATTTTGATATTATTAGCATAACCTTTCAGTCAAAAGCTTGAAATTTTAGTAGCATTATATTTGTACAGTATATATATATATACTGGTGCCACTGACAAATTTCGCGAATTTATGCTGGCACTGTATAATTTCATTATTTATACTGGCATTGTCGCCATGAGAAAAATAAAAAAATATTAAAATACAAAATTGAAATTTTTAAAATCTTATATTGTAGTAATATGCATAAGCTATCCATGATAAATTTTGAAGTCAGTTCAGGCCATATAGACGAAGAAAGTTGATGCTGGCGGTAGTGACTATGGCAAGCGATCACGAAACGAAATAACTTATAGTAGGAATCGCCAGTATATATATATATATATATATATATATAT
>CABFPE010000065.1:1356947-1368452 GCA_900660155.1 Hofstenia miamia | reverse complement strand
AGTGGATAAATGATGTACGTTCTAGTCAGTGTTGGGTAGCATTTGCCAATGTCATATGTGATATATGTCCACCATCAATAAAAGGACAAAGTGCTCAAGATTACCTTCTTTCTATTAAGGACTATGATAAGATTATACTTTGTACACAACAATAAGTTACTGCTAAAATGCAAATGATTTATGTTTTGAGTGCTTTTAGTCTATATTATTACAGTATTTTGTTAGAACAAATCTAATATTTCTGGTTTTTAAACATGCAACTCATTTTGCTAATATTAGGGAAAATCAAAGGATATTAAGCCCACTTACAATTGAGAACCAACCTTCAAACTTTCTAAAATTAAAGACTATACTCGAATCTACTAGTATGTAAAATTTGAGCTTCAGTTTTAATTCCTTTCACTTCATCCTGTGCTCTCCAAATGAGTACATATTTTTGATTTTTTTTCATATAACACTTAAAATAGAGGCTGGTACAGAGCCTAGAGAATTATACTGACTATATTTTTAGTATTTACTATATGATAACATATAATGTAAACATTATCAAATGTATTTTTAGATGTGCCATTTATACATTTTCTATAGCTCAACAAAAAGCTTGCAGGACGCACTAAAAAGGCCTTTTTTTTTAGCATTTTGAACAGTATTTAACTCCAAAATTAAGCATTTCCCATAAAATCTGATAGCAAAAATAGTGTCTATAGGCAGAAAACTACTCAGAGTCCAAATTTCAGACTGATTGCTCTTTTCTATGAGTAGTTATTTATATCCAAAGTTGCAGATTTTTTGCTTGCAGCTGACAATAAGCAATTTTTTCAAATTTTTGGCAAAATTCAAAGAGCCATAATGTGTAAACCACAAAAGGAATGAAGCTGAAATTTTCAGGATAGTGTTATTTTATTGAAAACATCCTATGGTGTAAATATGGACAAAATCTGAGATGTGACCCATGGAACCATTAGGTGATTTCACTTGGAATGACCCATACAGAATAAATACTGCTCACATGTTGCTGGCCTTTTCTCATCATTTGCATCTAGCTTGTCGTCAGTGGACGTGGAGCATTAGCTACTTGCGCATTGATTAATTTTATATTGCCTCTAGGCTCATAAAGACAAATTTAGCAGTTGTGCTATACATGCCATTTTTGTTCAAACTTATCTTCAAATCTGTTACTAAAACGGAATAGATCGACTCAACCGATTCATAGCTTTAATCGGAATAACTTTTGTGGCATGTCTATATTGAGACTTTCTTTCTATTTACATAGTAACCATTACATTGACCAAGGAGTACATCATAACAGGACATGACTCCGAAAATCTTACTTAAAACTTGAGGGCTGGCTCAATATGTTGTATTTTCATGTCAACATAGTATTTTTCCCACACAATGAAATTTATAGCATTTATCTGTAATTTAAATTACACTATATAGTTAATAACTACATTAGTATTTCAATGCGAAATCGTTATTTAATAAATAAAAATCAAATGATACAAGTAAAATAACATGTAAAATATGTTTTGATTAAAAATCATTAAAGATTATATTCATTTTGCAAAATTTATATTGATTATGTAAAATTTGGCTAACTGTCTAGCATTATTTTGCTGTGCTTTATTCAAAACCGAAAGGCCTTTAAGAAAAATATTAACCAACTTCATAAGTACAGATTTTGGTGTAGACCTAAACTGAACTGCATCACCACTTTCTTGAAGACAATTAAATAAACGATTTCGGCAATATTGCGTTTTGGATTTGGTAAAATAAAAGTAGCAGTAAAACGCATATTCCACAAAATCATGTGATGGATGGTGTAATCCTCCTCGGTTTAAATCAGTAAAATGGCATCGGATTCAGACGGATGTGATAAAATCAGTATTTCTGTTGAAGCAACATATCCAGAAATATAATAGAGACAACTCTTTCATCGAAGCTAATTTCACTGACGTAGCTGATTAAGATATTAACATAATCTTTAGGAAATTGAAGAGTACATAAATGACAAGAATGAACACTGGCAGACCAACTGCAATGCTCCCCTAACTCCAAAAGCAGTTTTGCTCTATGTTATGAGTAAACATTACATCTGCGGTTGTGATGTAATAGTTGCCACCTGAAGACTGTCGTAAGTGGCCAAAGTGACCTTCAAGATCATCTTGTTGAAAAAAATATGATAAAATGAAATTATGACGACATGAATTGTTGGTTTTTAAGAGGTAGTTGCATAATTCAATGAAACAGGACGTCCTCCACATTAATGCTTCACTAGTTTCATTTGTCAGTGAGTGAATTCGGATTGAACCAGATGGCTTCATGAATGATGTTAATTTTATTATATAAGAAAGAGAATCAAATCTTTCATCTGTAACACATGATATTGCGTTTCCGAATGGATCACGTAAACTATTTGCTTCATTTACAGTCTTGACATTCATAATCTTCCATCATTTCACAATGACTTGAATAAATTCTGCAGTGTTTTTCGAAGCTTCATCGTCATGTTCACATAAACTCAATGTTGTGGAAGTCTCTTCTGAGAGACTTCAAGAGCTAAACTAACTTTCTGTTTATCAAGATTTGATGGGCAAATAGCTGATAACGTAAGTTTGAACGCTTTAGCAAAACTCTCTGCTTATGTTTATGTAATGTCCGTAAACTATCACACTTAACTGTTATTAGAACTGAACCTCTTTAAAAAAATTAAGCTGCTGAGTTTTTTCAGAAAACCAATTGTTTCGTAAAGATTTCAATATATGTACTGCGTCAAACATTAAAAACATTGGTTGTTCTGTGAAATAGTTTGAAATCCAAGGTTTAGCTTTATCTTTACTAGTTGCGAATTTTTTGAAGAATGACCTCTTTATGCGGTTTTTATCTGTTGTAATATCCAGAACAGTAAAACCAACAGACTGAAGAGGTAATATCAAAGACTTAACATGATTAAATTGAAAGTCCGAAGTTAAAGCATTAACAGGGAGTAGTTTAGCAATAAACTTTGTTTTGGAAAAGAAGGGCTTGACCATTATCGCAAGTATTGTGTGAGCTAATATATTGTCATCGCCCAATGCTTGACCAAAGTTGCTGCCTCATCTGTACACCAATGACGGCTTAATATACATTTCATCAATAATTAACCAACAGTTTTTTTATCGTTGTGGTAATGTAGAAAAATATGAAATAAAACAGTCGTTGTCTTCTGTAGATTTGTAAGCCGATGTTATTTGTTGCAAGGTGCGCGCCTAACCTGGGAAATTATATAATTATACTCTGATGTTATTTTAATGAATGTCGAAAGAATGCAAGAGCTAAATTATACACTAATAGGTTATACTTATACTTCATTATATGCATGTATGAAAGATCAATAATTGCGCAATTATTTCACATATATATAGTTGTCCAACTAAGTTACGCACTGGTGGTAACAGCAGCTTTTGTCGAAGTTTAGTGTACAATGATCTGGAGACAGGATACCACGTAAAATCAGTCAAAAAATCATCCATGCCATATATATGACTATTTCTTTGATAATTCAAGAGATGAATGGTGTTTGATAGGAAGTATCACTTATTATGGACATCATCACTGATATTCGTAATACATAAGTCAGAAGAAACGTAAGTTCAGCAAGTTGACTCCAAAATTTTATAGATCCAATAACAGGATGTTTGACACTGTTCAGTTTGGAGAAAGATTCATAACTGAAAGAAATTTCTTCTGAAAATGAAGACTTCTGCAGAGTACAATAAAATTCTTACAACTATAAATGACATTTTACTAAATTTTTTTGGTTAAAGTCTAGTTTTCGTGGGACATGAAAGCAATTTTATTTGCGTGTATAGATTTTGTATATAAACAGCAAAATTTGGGTCATTACTTGAATGAAGAACAATAATTAATGTTCAGTGTGAAAGATTTTATAAGGATTTTACCGTTTTTCGTTTGAGAAAAATTATCCAGTCAAATATAGGACCATCATGATGGATGCTTATCACAAAAAAATTGTCACTTTGAGAAACGGAAAGAAGTATGTCGTCAGGAACACGTTTTTTTAATTCCTCTTCAAACTCTTTGGCTTTCATAACGTCTAAATCCAAAAAAGTGTTCATCTCATTATGGCTGTGAATTGAAGATTTGGCGGTACTGCGAGCAGTTGCAGCTGGAGTAGGAATAATGGAAGGTGGCACGTTGGGAAAAACAGGAGGGTTTGCAGGAACAGGATATCTTCCTCCACTTCTTTTAAAAATAGAATTGTCAGGACAGTGCCTTCGGCAAACGCCCATGTTGAGTGTTAAGTTTTTGCAATCAACGATATTTGGAAGCACATTTAGCCATCCTTTGGAAAATTATTAATTGAAACTCTTTTGTTCAACTTTACAATGGATTTATTTCTGATAGTATTATATCCGGCTTTGCATTCCCCCACAGAACATTTCTTCCTCATTACATGAGCATTTTAATGGCGATTTTTCTTGTAAACAACATCAACAGCGTTTGTATTTCATTCAATGAGAATGGTGTATCCTACGTCAATCAAATAATTTCTCACAATCATAATAGCATCATGTTTTTCAAGACATGTAAATATTATTACATAATTAGTTATTAATATAAACGTAAACAACACACTTCTCGATTTTGCAACAAAACATCTTAACTTATCAAGCCAGACTTTAAGTTTTAGATAATATTTTCAGTGTCATGTCATGTTATTATGTACTCCTTGACATTGACCAATAAAAATTTAATCAGAACTGGAGAAATTTGATTCATCACACAAGTATTTTCTGCGTAATTTTCACTTTGCTACTGAAATACCTGAACGAAATAGATTTATTATCGCGATTGTGTTTTCCAAAACTTTCAAAACATTAGTTTACTTCATTGCGTTTTTAAAATTTTTTCTTAAGATTTAAACATGTTCCATTTAAAGTAGCAGGTTTTACTCGCTTACAGAAAAATACCCCTGAATTTATTATCATAGCAATGAACAAAGGAATTTAACAATACTAGCTCATCAAAAGTGGATGCATCAACCCCAGTTGTCAATTGAAAATCAATCGCATATGATGACGATTCGAAGATAGAACTCAATCCGAACTGTTAACTTCCACAATCCGACGTTTTCAAATGCCTGTTCGCGCATCACTGAAAGCCTTTTGTTCGAATATCCTTTCTCGAAATCGGTTGTCAATCACTCATGCAACAAATGTATATTGAGTTGTCTTCTTGATAGGGCTTGGTAATAAATACAATGCCTTAAGGTATTGACAAACAATTCGATTGAAAAAATAAATGTGAACATTTTGTTTTCGCAATTTATCATTTATTTTTGTGATTATGAAAAGAAATATTTTTCATGAATTCCGAACTGAAGATGTTCGTCGTTAAATTTTGGGTGAGGTCCTTAAATGTGCTATTGCGATTCGCTTTTAAACAGATATAATGCTGCTTGTTTTGAGATTTTAAGTCAAATTCTGTTGGTTTTCTGCAATTTTTAATTCTAAATGAAAAATAATATAATTTTTTAAATTGAAATTTTTATGCATGTTGGTCACTGGTAAGCCTTGTAGAAATTTTCTGGCTTGTTTCTGAGAAATAATGCTGCTGAGTCGCACAACAAAATGCCGATTTATTTCTATTTTTTGTTGTTGTTTTGATTATAAATTTCTAAAGAATTTTCTTATTGGTCTTTGATTTCGAGCTTTAAGAAAGTATTTTTTAAATTCAGAACCATCCCCTTGCAGAAACTAAAATTATGAATAGATTTCGTACATGTAATAATTTATTATAAGCTAGACACTATGTAAATTCTTTTTTTATAAATGTTGCTTTTTCCTATATGATTGGATGTATTTTAGTCACACTCACTATGTTGTTTAAATTTAACACCAGAACGTTGTTCAAGCCTTTGCCTCATAATGACTCTACTCCATTGGCAGTTACCTACATTCACTTGGATGTTGTCAGTCGGCATCTAGTAATTGTTGGTGAAAGTTCTTACGTACTTTTCTGTCATTTTTCAAACCAAGAGTCCTCTCTTCTGGATGTATGATTTTTTCAATATTTTTTCATTAATTTCACATTTTTCTAACTTTCTACCCGCGATCCTTAAATATTTTAAACGGCGCGGTTGAAATATCTTTTCTGTAAATTAACATTTATTTGGTAATAATGTAAAATTTAATGATTTATTCTGCTATTCTGCCTTCTGGCATCATTTAGTTTATTCTATTTCCATGTGATTTTGATTTAGCCGGGGACTTCGAAATAATATATATAATATATATAGCCTCAAAATTTTGGATGTGCCATGTATGCCAGAGTTTGAATTTTACCGATTATTTAGGCCCAAGCCCGGCCCAGCCCAATACACCTTAGGCCCAAGCCCAGCCCGACCCATTTCAAAATACCAATGGTTCGGCCCAAGCCCGACCCGTCCCAAACTATTTTTCTTTTACGCCACTGATAGTGTTTTTTACCTAATAGAGATCCATAAGCACTACACTACACAATGAATTTGATTGGATAATTTGCATAATTTATTGATTAATATGTGAATTGCATTCCACGTTAGTTTGTCAATGCTATTTCAATTCTGTTGAAACTCAAATTGTATTGTTAAAGTTAATACTATAAACATGTCATCAGGGCCGTAGGCCTGGGGTATAGGGAATTCAACTCTTTCTGGAGCAGATGTGAGCCCCTCCTGTAAATGATTGCATTTGGCTACCGAATAGTATTAACTGTGCATTTTCACAACTGTTGCCAATGAAGCCAAAAAATTTTCTATATTGTCATAAATTTTTGTATAGATTATCTTTAGATTGCTTAGAAATTTTTTGGACTTTTTGTTGGTTTTTTCTTAAAATTGTTAAACGCTTTCATCTCACAAAATAAACAATTTTAAATATCAGATTACACAATGTAAATGAGGTGTGTCTCCTCTTTTTATAAATGAAACTGCTTACATTTTAATCTTTTGCTTAGGCTTTTATGGAAAACATAAAAATGTTGCCAATGATAGTATTGTAATGTTAAGTGAGATAATAACTATTTATCAATATGTTTAATCTCTTGATATTTTATTATTAACTGGGCATGAAAAAACTTAACTGCCAATTTTGCACTGAAATGGATTATTGTAATTAGCCGTTTGCATTTAAACAACAAGAGCATTTATATTCTGTTACTCTTATCCAAACACTGCTTAAAAATTAATTCTATATGAAAATGAAATTTGTGCTTATTTTAATTTGTACATGTATTTTTACATGTTCTTCAAAACTACTCACTAAACATTTGGACAAGTTTTTACACGAGTTTCTTTTAAAATGTTGTTAATTTCTTTTACTACAACAATGTGTGTAATGTTTTAAGGAAAATAATACTTTACTGCATATACAAGCAACATATCCCTTAGAGGGTATTAAATATAGATAATGTTTGTATTTTTGTTTATTAGGCTTTAAATGTATTGCCACAACTAATTATTACTAAAAATCTCTGCCTACTTACATCAACTTGCACCAACACAAAGTAATTGGGGGTTTTCAGCAAACAACATTTAGATGTTAGATGTATTGCACCAGTGTACAAACACAGGGTTGATTAAATTTTTTTGTCACTTGCAAAATTTGTTTTCAAGGGAATTTCAAATACCTATTAAAACATTAACGCAAGTCAGGCCCGGCCCAAATTGCTATGTCGAAAATCCGGCTCAAGCTCAGCCTGACCCAACTTTAGGCCCAACCCAATTCCAACTTTGATGTATGTCACAGCCTTGTTTTTTTCAGTAAATATAATTTTGTTTTTTTAATCTGAATCATTCATGTACATAATTTTTTTCACTTGTTATACCAGGTTTAAAAATTTGAGGCTATACTTCTCCATGTTTAAACATGATGAAATTTAATATCTATAACACAAGACTTTTTATTTTATCAGATAGTGCAATCGGTTATATTTAATTACGCATAAATTCAAATCGTGTAGAAACGTATCATATTTCTCTAATGTTAATAATGCACTTTTACCTGCTTACTTTGCTCGACGCATTCTAAAAGTGTTTCTATCGAAAGAGTATTTCTTTGAAACGTAATCTAAGGAGCTTATCTCTGTTAACAAATTGCCTTTAAATCAACCATTTTATAAAGTTGTTCGCACTAACCAATTTTAATTGTTCACTGAAACTTGCGTGTGAAATTTGGAGAGGTTAATCTTTTTCTCATGATAAAGTTAGTATGTAAATTATTCGAGAAGTTTTGCAAGCATTCCTTCGAAGGTAATTTCTTATTAAAGATAAACAAATAAACGTCAAATCAGCATCAACAACTTGCTTATATAACTACAGAAACTAAACGTTTTAAATGACGTACGCTCAAGCAATTAACTAAGAATTTGTGTGCACTTTAGACAATATAGAATTCGCCACTCTATACTGAAAGCATGCATTCATGGACAGCTTATGCCATTTTCGGTGACGAATTCTGAGAAGCAGTTTGTAATGCAATTGTTTTGTTTTTATAATATATTTTATAAATATATTCTATTATTCTTGCAATTTAAATTTTAGGTAACATTTGTAAGTCAAATTGATCTAAAAATAGTTCTTGTGAACTTTTTTTTTCAATAACTGTTGTTGCAAATTATAAGGTGTGGGGACTAAAGGCATAGCATAGAACTGAAGTTGATTTTTTCGACGAAGTTTATAAAGCGTGTGTTTATTGATGCAAAGAATATTTGAGCGTCACATAAGCAGACTTGTCAACAAGCCGACATTTTTAAGCTCGGCTCGTCTTACTTTTGAGTATTTTCGGTTCGGTTCGGCTCGGCTCGCCACATAGAACTGTTCAATGAGGCTCGTTTTAGCTCAATAGTTTTTCTAAAAAACTGCATTTTCAGAAATTTTTAAATAGCTCTTCCTATTATTTAATAAACTTTTCTAAAATGCGATTATAAGTAAGGAATATTGAATAAAAAAATAAGAAAAATCTGCATAAGCAAATTAAAAAGCAGAACTATAAATTGGCTCCGCTTAATAAAGGCTTGTTGTATATCAAATGCTCTGCTCAAACTCGGCTCGGCTCGTTGACAAGTCTACACATATGAAAGGCGTATGCCCACGGGCAGGTGTTGCATAGTCATATTGAAATGTGTAGATCTTTCCATTCAGTAGTTTATGATAGAGTACAAACAGTTCGCGTACGGGTATAATAGATAAAGTAGTTTAAAATATTTACCTGTAATTCCTTATTCCATTTGCCACATGGCAATACAAAATCTTTGCTTGTTGCCTTTTAAAAATTCACCCAGAATAGGTAAATATGCAATTTTTAGATTGGCTTCTTTTTTAAAAAAACAATCTGAATTGCTTGTAAATCGCTGTTTACCTCAGCTATTTCGTGTAATGGTTGATAAGTATTAAGTAGTATTTACCAGACTTGTCAACGAGCCGAGCCGAGCTTGAGCAGAGTATTGGATATACAACGAGCCCAAAACGAGCTGTTTTTAAGCAAACCAAATTTATAGTGCTGCGTGTTAATTTGATTATGCAGATTTTTCTTATTTTTTCATTCAATATTCCTTACTTATAATCGTTATTTAGAAATGTTTATTAAATAATAGGAAGAGCAATTGACAAAATTCTGAGATCACAATATTTTTTTAAAAAATACCTAGCTGAAACGAGCCTCATTGAAAGATTTTCTGTGGCCAGCCAAGCCGAACTTACTCAAAATTTAAACGAGCCGAGCCGAGCTTAGAGTTTACGACTCGTTGACAAGTCTGGTATTTACGTCTACAAGGGGAAATTTTCTTAAGAAATTGAATAATATTGTTTTCCTTTGAGATTATAAATTATTCTCCATCATCTGTTTGTGATTTTCAGACATGGTACCAATTCAAACAAACACAACCCGATATGTTGATTAGATAAACAGTATTTTACCACATTTATTATGTTTATGAGTTAAATATTTTCAGTTGTGTTTAAAAACGTTCAATAAGTCCATCTCGTCTATACACATTGGTGGGAATTTTTTCTACATTAAAAATTAAACTTGATATGAAAACTAACATACATTTCTTAAAAAAACTTTTTTAATTTCATAATGTGTTTTAGAATATATGATAATGTTTTCAATAGCTTAACCACATTGCAGTATTATTATTATTTTATCGAGCAGTTGATACACATCGAAAGTCATGTTTGAAATTTTGATATACGTCATTTAAATATTTCGAAAAAATTGTAAAGCTGACATTTCACTGATGGTCAAAGTGGATAGTGTTTTGCAATCCTTTGTGTGAGAAAAATTAAAACCAGCAACAACAATTTACTTTCCATCTCAATGCAATTGCGGTTGAAGAAAATCAAATGCGTTTGATAATTTAATTTTTTTCCTACCGTGGGAAATCAGCGATTTATATAACTGCAATTTCCGATTATTTACACCAAAGCAAAATTTATTTGAATTCATAATGCAAAATGGAGTCGTGTGTAGAAAAACCGATCGTGAGACATCAGTTTAAGTTTACCAATTTCAATCATTCGATTATTAGGCCTGAAGTATTTGTGAATATTTAAGCTGTTCGAATTAGTGGTTATGTACGAACACGGTCGCTGAAAAATTACACTTTCAAGATTGACCAACATTTTCGAACGAGATTTTCGGTAGGGCTGCGCGGCATCCCTTACCCGGTAAAATCAGCGATTACACAACTGGATTCAGATATGAGGAATCCGGTATCATTTAAAATGGAATTTTCGAGGAAAAAGCTATATTTTTTCCATTATATGGAAGTTGTCATGCAACAAAATAAGTTTTTCTGACATATCAGCACGTAGTCTATTTAATATGGTCAAAATATTTATTTTCATCATCAAGAGGTCAATATTAATTGAGAAATGAGGTTGTTATTCAGTAATAATTGAATAATATATTATCCGGTATCCGGCAATCAAATTATCCGTATATTCAATTCACTATCCGGATCCCATCACTAATTTTCGGAACATTGCCCGGAACGGGAGAAGTTGATTCAGTATCAACAGCTCAAAAATTGACAATATTGACAAATCCGTATTCTGGTGTGATGTCGATAGATTTGCACTGCAAAATTTATAAAAATTTTCCCGCAAGCTGCTCTTAATGACAGCAACTAATGCTCCATCTTGAAGAGTTTGTGTTGTCTGTACTGTGATTGATTTCGTTGACTAACGGCCTATCTCAATTCTCGGGTTTAGTTTCTGCGTGATTGTAGATATTTTTGGTTATAGGAGTTCAAATTATTCGTTTGATACTTGTTTTAAACATCACAACAAGGAACTTGTTACTAATGACTTATTTATCAATTCAAATGTTCGAACGGCAAATAGCTTTGGAGCATCGTCATTAGTTCGAATATTTCTTATTTGATATACCATCTATTGGTGAAAGACTTATTTTTTACTGTATTATACATATATATATATATATATATATATATATATAA
>CABFPE010000065.1:1324573-1335185 GCA_900660155.1 Hofstenia miamia | reverse complement strand
GACATATATGTTTTTGACTGCAGTTATTTAATTATCATGGAAGCAAAATAGCAGTAACTTCGCCGTATTAAACTAATAAAAAATTATTAATTATATATTTTTTAGAATTTTCTCCGATTTTCGCAATTGAAAATAATATTTTTTCAATTACATATGCATATTTAGACATTACTTGTGCATTTTAGATAAATTTGCTAACAGATAAATCGGACCCATAAATATTTNGGGCATACTCCAATCGAAATTCATTCTCCATAAAAGCCTCAATGCCTCTTCGTGGTCTTCTTTGTATCCACGATTTTGGCTGTGCCAGTATCCTAAGCCCGTTATACCCTTAGCTAAATGTTTCTTTACTAAAATAGCTTAACAGTCTATCAATGTATGTTTACTTCAAAAACCAAATTAGGTACATTGTCGTTACTATTAATGTCATTAAGTAAACATTATTTAAACAACTTCAATAACAAAGAAATTTACTCTCTCCAGTTGTAGATGATGACACTATACAGTGGTATTTTCGTAATTGCGGTTAATTTGTCATTGTTGCATGCATCCAAATGTTTCTGCTAATTTCAAATTAATTTAAAATATTTATATGCCTGCTAAGAAATTTATCTAAAAGTAATGTTTGAATATGCGTGTGTATAATTGAAAAAATATTATTTTCAATTGCGAAAATCGGATAAAATTCTAAAAAATATATGATTAATAATTTTTTATTAATTTAATACGGCGAAGTTACTGCNGTAATGTTTGAATATGCATGTGTATAATTGAAAAAATATTATTTTCAATTGCGAAAATCGGATAAAATTCTAAAAAATATATGATTAATAATTTATTATTAATTTAATATGTCGAAATTACTGCTATTTTGCTTTCATGATAATTAAATAACTGCAGTCAAAAACATGTATGTCTTATGATTTAGTGTTTACATGGTGACAGCGTGACAGAAGACATACAATAAAATCAAAATTATTTGATCTACATCTGTTTTATAATTACCCTACTTGAGAGTTCGTATGTCTTATGTTTTGGGTGTTTACACGCTTCAGATGTCTTGAGATAATTGGAGACAGATCTGTCTTATGTCACGTGTAAACAGGGTATAAGAGCATTGTGGGTTTAAAGGATGAACAACAATCTCTGCGTTCAATAGTTGTGCATTATCACATTTGCATAATTCCTTAGTCGAAATCTTCTGTGATTCATCAATAACTGCAATACATTTCACTTGAAAGTATCGCCATAGTCATTGGAACCATGTTAATTGTTTAGTTTCTAATCTGATTCATCTTATATTTTGGATAATTAATCTGTGGAGTAGAATTCTAGATTGATTATAAATCCAATTTTTATGTTTTCCTTGTTGTTGCCGAGTATCAATGTAGTAATTTTATATTATCATATTTAACAATTTTCGCCTTATATTTACAAAATTTCATTGGTGATTATTATCTCGAAATTCGAGATGTCATGTGCGAAGAAAGTTTTACGATTATTTTATTCTAATATATCTGCTTTTTCCATTTTGGACGTTCATGCCGCAACCCAAGAGTTTTGTTACACGAGAATAAGGGGATTCCAAAAAGTTTGCATACATGTTACTTTACCATTTTCGTTATAGTATCAACTGAGGCAACTGTGAACAGAGACTCAGACGAAATGGTTACATGCTACTCATGGATGACCCATTCCAGTACAGAAGGGCCGGTGACTATTTTATGGATGGGTACATCTTCTGGTTGTATCTATTCAATGAAAGGCATAGATAATCAAACCAGTCGAGATGTGGCTTTTCCTGAACGTAAGCTTTCGTTTTTCTTTTCTTTCGTTTTCAAAGTCAATTTACTTAATTTGTAAATTAAAACTGTATTTCTAAAGTAATATTTTTCAGTATTTTTAAAACAAAGACCAACATCATTTTCGGTATTGATGATTCTCATTTTTATTGTACTATGTTATTTGTTTGCAAGAGTATTTTGTTTTGAATTTTAGTAGTTTTAAATTATTGGCAATCCTGAATAAACTGCAGTAAGTCTTTTGACTTGTGTTAATTCAACCTGCATTACAAAGTGCAGTTTATATTAATTGTATTTAAATTTGTAGCATTGGGACACAACCATTTTGTGTAGAAATTGGATGTTGATTAAGATACATGCAATCATTATTGAAGAAACCGTATAATTTCAATGAACAAAAAACCATTTCTTCGTTCAATGTCACATGTTATTCGATAAGTTTAATGATCCAATGTGGTTTTCATTAAATGTAAATTCCTAGTTTGTATTGTTATTACCTTTCTTTTAGATTCAACTGTTGCGTAAGTTCAACTTAAGTCACGCTTATGTTTATTTTATAGACTAGAGAGCTCACTGTTAGAATGCTTTGATTTTTAGTGACTAGGTCCATTTTGTAGAAGCTATGTTAAGTAATGCTAGTCGTTTTTAAAATTTTATTTTTTGTACAATTCAGTTTATTGTAAGCATTATGCTGTTTTCGAGCAATTTTCAAAAAATATTGGATTAATTCTGAATTTAGCAGGCTCCAGTCAAAAACTAGTTTTCTACGCGAGTAAGACTTAGTAATTTGTCAATTATTTTTCTACCAATATTAGCCCTGCTATATGTTTTATATGTGATTAACAACGCAATGATTTGCAATACAGTAGGTATAATGTGTACGTTGGCAGGCTTCGGTTGTCAACTCTGAATAATTAACTTTTTTTATTGCACTGCCTATTGATCATTCTAGAAATTCAACTTTTGATATAAAGTTTTTTTCCACTGGTGAAATTTTATTTGTACTAGTCTTGAGTTAATGGCCATATTATTCTCTCATAATGACAGAATCCTTCGTTAATGACATTTTGAATATGACGTCTCCGCCATATACCACTATTTTAGTAAAGGAGTGCTTTACGGTAATTGACAACAATTCAACTTGAAAACTGATGTCGTTTTTGTTTCTTAGTACCAATAATTGTATTCTTCCGTAGTTGGAAGAGATTCCAATTTTCTATTTAATTATTTGCTCGAAGATGTTTTATATTTAACCCAGCAACAATAGCTAGTATTAATAAGTTTCGGTTATTTTTCAAAATTTAACTCTATTCTGTCCATAAAATGTTTACTAGTGCTTCACAATGTTACAGCATTCGTCAGCAATGGCATGGCCAAAGATTTCTCATCTCGTATGCACATTTCAATTAGTTTAACATAAATAGGTAAACAGGTTCTCGGTAGATCACTGTGGTACTCGATTTTTAAGTCCGAGCCCAGAAACAAACTCCGTGAACACGAATAAATACCGGGTGTTCCAAAAGTTTTAGTACAGAAATAAATTATGAAAAGTTCATTTATCGTTTATTCGAAGACCCCACCTTCTGCATCATGACAGAAATGAATCCTCTGCTGGAAATTTCTCATTGAATCGCGATATTGTTTTAGTGGAATAGCATTAAAAATTGCTTCAATTGCTTGTCTCAAATCGTTCAAGCTTGCAAAACGATGATTGTTTTCAAAAACCAATGACTTGAAGGTGCAGCACGATTATATTTTTCTGTGAATCTTCTCTGACTTTCAGCTAAGTTTTCAAAAGCAATAGCCCAAGCACAGGAGTTAACTTGTTCTTCAATAGAATACATTTGAAATTGAATGAATTCAGGCACCTGGTTCGAGAAGCAACNATATATAACTTATTTTTACCGTTTCGTACGCCATTTTTCGTTCAGCCTGAACGCAGTTTTCCACATAGCTGCGTGAAAGTTTGTAGGGAGATAGAGCTTCTTTGTCTCTACCTCCCCACTAAATATCACTAAGATCGAATACGTATTTCCGGAGTAATGGCCAAAGTAAAAACAATCGGAAAAAGGCATTTACCTCTTTGTACTATGGGAATTTTGACGTCGCGACCGGTATGTACGCCCCTTCTGGAATTTTCGTTAGAAACAATGATAGAAATAAGTATATTTACAAGCATGATATTGATTAGATGCAGAATTTTTTTACTGCGCTGATTTATAAAAAATCCTGAAACTTGGCATTGAGCCTGATTTATTTTATAATAAGTGAGACTTTGGTACTAATAGACAGATTTATTCAAAAATTCTCAGTAGTCGAGATGTAAAAAGCCGCAAAATTGAATTTTGTTAAGATTATGTTAAGTTACTGTAACTTCCTTCTCCATTAAACTTTTGATTATTACTCAAAAAGTTGTGGTGTTTTCTTACCGAAAAGTGGTCACCTTTCTTCACTTTTATTAGAGTAATAACCCCGTGATAATAATTTTGTAAATATCTGCTCATTTTATGTATGGTATTGTTTTGCAACCAGGGGTATAGTCTTCTTTCAATGTCTGCAAAAACTTTTTATGCTTATGTGAAGTTAAATAATCAAAAAATGTTTTTAACTTTAAAATGAATCCTAATGAATTGCATCATTCATACGGTTAAGACCCATACTTATTTCAAAAAGAGCCTCAAATTTTTAGAATTGATGAAGTCATAAAAAATAACGGATATGAAGAATATTTGTTCAAAGTGTCATTTTAATATATTAATCCGATCTTCCTTACCCATACTCGAGAAGCCCAGATCAAATGGGATTAAATAGGGCTATCCACAATATTAATAGACTAATTTTATTCTTATCACATTATTGTCAGTCTTTTTCCTAAATACAATTGTCTGTATATACCTGCCACATTGTTTATATTTTATTGCTGACTTTCTAATTTATTATTCTCTAATTTTAGCCAATAACGTTTCCAGACCATAAAATAACGGCATGCATACAAATATTTTATTATTTTTTATCCAACGAATATTTTTACTATCAATTGCTCTTTCCATTGTTGTTCGAAATGTATGTTCATTAATGATTATAATTCGTTTCGGCGAATATTCGCTTCACTTCAAAACGGTGTAAAAACTTACTTAAATCTACGAACTTCCTTATGAAACCATGCTTTCCTGTTAAAAGCTCTGAATAGCTACCTTACGCTTGAGGTATGCGTGCTATTTACATTATGTGCCAGCTGATGTGCCTAAATGGTCGGCGGCGGTGGCGGCTCAGTCTTCTGTTAGATTAAGTCTACTTGAACTGATCATTGTATTATTAGAGTATTCTTTACCACATTGTAATGTTCGTATATAAAAATTCAATTCAGGAAGTTGACGGTGGATAGTTTAGATTGATGATGTTTATTATTTCGGCTAAATCAAGTAAAGCCCGCAAGGTTTTGGTTGTGAAATGCGCTTTCTGTAATTTTACTTGTACTACTAGTATAATGTATTCCTTCCAGACCTATTTGGATTTTCCGCTGAAAAGAATTTAAATGTTGTTTTTGCCCCACTGTTCGTCTTTTTATGGAAATATTTTGAATGTTGATGAGGGTCCTTTGTGCCACTCAATTCCGAAATACTTATTTATTATTGTCTTTATTGTCGCACCCGTATTTACTATCAAATCAGCTATTTTTTTAAACTCTTGCTTTTGTTGACTTGATATCATCATTTCTTTGGTTGCTGCTGGAGTTAGCCTTCTCTTTGACTCATTTCAGAAAAATGGCTGTTCTCCAATATATACAAATGATAGAGAGATCCAGTCGTCTACCTCGAATTTTTATTCACACACATCTGTTATAATTAACTACAAACACTTTATCTTGATCATTTTTTCAGTGACGTTGTAAAAATATAATGATTTGGTCTGATCACCATTAACGAAAACGTCAGCTAACATCCCACTGCAATCAATAGCATTGGCTATTGTCTCAGTTCAGGAACTCTTAGTTTTGTACCTCTAGTAGTTCTTCGAGATAACGTTTAACACTAAAAGCCCCAAACATTTTTTCTTACTAAAAACCCCTTTTCCACGTACATTTATGATGATTTAATGTTTTTCCGAGAATGATTTAAATCTCAGTGCAATATCCAGGGGATTGTGCCAAATCGTAATTTGCCAATGCTGATGTGCTGCACGGGTCAAATAAAAGCGCAGCATCGAGTCAGATGCGTCAACGCCATATTTTTGTTTATTGTAGAATAGGATATAAAAAGGTTTTCGCTTCTTCAAACTTTGAATTGACATGCATCGCAAACACTCTTGTTGCTTTTCCTTGGTACATCAACTTGAGGGTAATAAAAATACGACTCATGTAATTTGTTTTTCATTTTTCATGAGTTCGTGAAATCCTCGATAATTCCTGCAAACAGTCCATGTTATAGTTTTTTTGCCTTTTGTGAGAACGACACTTGAGAAAAAGTTGTCACAAATTATATTCTAAATGAATGAGTCCTCTTTTCATGTAATCTCCGAGGCCGTTGAATTTTCTCAGCGATTTCCCGACAATGTTGCGAAAGAAAGAACTGCCAAAATTTTCTGATCACAAAAACTTCACAGAATGATTCTTACCATCAATTACGATCAAAGGATCTAATTCGTCGAGACTGAGGTCACTCAACTCGCTCTTACTAGCAGCAACTGTACATTTCAAGATCTCTATTTTGTCTTGACGCATTCTGACACGAAAGAGTTGAAAGCATCGACTTCCCATTATGACTGCGGGTGTCCGAATTGACCGCGGAGAAGGTCTCGTTCGACATCGCCCTTTTTGATTTCCCGAATTCACTTCAAAGCGGTTCCCCTTTGACATCCACTTTAACAGCTGATACCCCTATTCTTTCTCTGGCTACCATTTGGTAGCTGTTTGTCCATAGCTATATTTTCTTTGTGTCAATGTCGATGCAAGTATGAATAGGCTAATGAACGAGATTATATTGCATTTTAGATTCGAATTGACAAAGCTGTAGGTTGAGTCCATTGATATCCAGAATGCTCTAATCGAATGATGCATAAATTAATAAATAGGTGATAGTAAACTAAATAGCGTTAGAAAATGATAATTGGGGGGAACCGTGATATTTTAGTCTTTTAATAGCCATGAAATTTACATAGTATAGTAGGGAAATATGCAACCTATTACCTATATGAAATCCAGAGTCCATGGCTAGGATGTGACGAAGTATCTACTGAGTTCCAGGCGAATCTTTGAGAGAAGGAAACAAAGAACAGCATACTTCGTCAAAAAAGACGAAATGGGGCTTCTAGGGTTAAACTACGATGTAGTTGTCTAGCAGGTAATTGATAAGTTTAATGTACCTTTTTATTTATTTCGATTTCATGGTATTTATGCTATGAAATCTTATAGCTTTCCAATCATGTCAATAAGTCAAGAGGAACGTGAGATTTTTTGCTAACGAAATCTGCACTGCATGTACACTATTATATGGGGAATAATCTGATTCGAGAGTAGTCTTATTTTTGTTGAATTATTTGTTGTGAAACGTAGTAATTTTCAAAGTTTAACAACTTCTCCATAGTGGAAGCATGCTATAAATATTTGCGGTAACTACTCATCTTAGGCACAGTTTTACAAATTTTCTTTTCTAGATTCGCTGAAGATGTGTATATTTTACTTTTCGAATCCGTCGAAAGTCGTTTTCTGAAAGTCCTTCCAACCAAACTAATGATGATATTTTAGCGACAACAATGTGTCTCCACGGTTCCATTCAAAGCATGTACTTCATTTGTGGTAATGGAATGCTCATCCCGATGGCGTCTGTTCCATTCCGCGCTGAAAATGGCATGGATTCGCCTTCATCAAAGAGTGAGTTTTGGTTTACTTACATTTTACATTGAATTGCACTTTTTAGCCAGTGTCACCCATGAAAGTTTGGAATCCACATTCTTAGTAGCTGTCTCAGATAAAGAATGCAAGGTCATAGTTTTTTTTACTCAAATTCATATTTATTTTTACTGTTTATCAGTGCGTATTTTTTTTTGGTGTTATTGATGAAGTGTATATTTTTAGGTTTAAGCTGTGTAAGTTCCATTTTATTCACACCATGATTCATGCATTTGTTTTTTACTCATAATTTCCAAAATTTTTGAAAATTTACTATTCCTATATTGAACGACTTCTAAAAAACGTATACTATTATGAATTCAAATTTTCATTTAATTTCTAATATTATATTTACTAATTTATAAATGTAGAAATTTTGATTTGCTATCCTTCAAACATTTTTAATTTTAGGTCTTCAATTTCCCTCTCAACTCATGTGTTCACAAAGTGAGATTGACAGAAACAAGCTACGTCGTCTGTTCCAAATTTTTCACTTTGCACAGTATAATTGTCGTTAGTATTTTCGCTCTTAATCTTTGTTTAGTGTCCTACTATTTGGCTTGTTATATTGCTAACGGTCGCGTCGCAGTCTACTCCCTGCCTGACCTCCGCCAACGAGTAGATGCTGAGTTCCTTTCTGTTGCTGAATTACGGTACTTTCCCTCCATTTACTGTGACATTAAAAAAACTACTTAAAATTATGGAATTTAACTTTCTCACTAGCATTCATATTTTCTCGAAATTGTCTTTAATCCATTTCGTTTTGCATAATTCTTGTGCAGGTGGGAATATTCGAAATGACTGTATAAATCATCTACATATGAACCTTCATGTTTTATCCAATATGCATACATAATTTCTGTCAGTCGAACTCTACTATTTAAATATGACCATTGCGCGTTTATAATTTCAGTTTGATGCAGGCTATTAGAAGAGTGCAATTTGTTATTCCTGACCAAAATTTAAATATTTTTTCATCTCTTAACCTCTAAAAATTATTCCAATTAGAGTAGCAAACGGGTCGACGGTAAACCGCACCGAAACCGCGGTTTTTACGCAGACCGAAACCGAACCCTCTCATTTTTACTAGCACGGTAATTAGTATCTGTGTAATACTGCCAAAGCTCTCGCTACTGGCGAAAAAGTGGTTGGAAATTCAGGCAACAAATGTGTCATCTGAACGCATGGGTCGAACACTATCACCAAAAAGCGATGCAGTCCTTCTGGAGTCAATGTTTCTTCTCTCATTAAGACTAAGAAAAACTTGAAATTAATCTTGTAAAACCATAAGAAAATATAGCTTCGAAATTACATGTTCTCATCACAGAACAAAACCGAAACCGCGGTTTTTGCCCGAAAACCGATCCGAACCGAACCGAAGTTAAAATTTCAAAACCGCCGAGCTCTAGTCGCCAGCAACCAATGGGTCGGGTTTTTATCCGGGATCCATGGAGCAATTTTTCTAAATATTTTCAAACCCCGGGTTATGGGCAAGTTTTATTGAATAACCATTTAATTTGGGGAAAAAATATTCCTGTGACAATGGACAGCTATAAGACTCACTGGACTCTATGTCATTTTGCTTAGTTCTATCAACCTCATTTACTCTATCGTTTTGATATTTAGTTTTCATCATGTTTGAACATGGACTGGGTAAAGGGGTTACGGATTTGAAAATGGCCGAGTCACGGGTCAAAGCTTTTCAAATGCGGTTTATGCTTTGAAATGTGTGACTCATTTCTTAACTATGATTCAAATAACCTAGTAGTATTAATGTGGTAAATTCAGTGTTATGTATTATTAAAGATAAATTAGGTGATGTATATGTAAAATTGTAGTTTTAGCTATTACCTGAATTGCATTTCAAATTTTAAGATCCTTAAATTTCAACACATTAGTGGAAGGAAAATATCACTTTGAAGCGATTGGCTACTAGAATACAATTCTAAAATAGTGTTTAAGCGTTTAATATTATCACATAGAATAAAACTACATTTAAAAATTTTATGTTTCATTTCTGAAGCCTTGATTTGTAAACCTCCAACACATTTGAACGAAGTTTTTTTAAAGTTCTTATAATCGTAGAAAAAAAGTTAATTGTTTATCTGTTAAATATTCAAAGTTTTGCCTGAATAGAATTTTGAAGCTACTCTGGGCATAATTTTCTCATCAAACGTCATGGTATCCTGTTTGCAAGGATATCCTCTCGTTGAATACTTTGACTTGCAATTCGCAATTTGTTTTTTGTGCTAGTGGTATGAAAAAATGTGGAGAAATATTTGACTAGTTCATACCATTATATGACCTACCTACTCCATAAACTGGCGTGTTTTAACCAAATGTTTTTTCATTTATTCTTTGCACAACATACGATTTTTCACCTAACCAGTCATTTTCAAGATCAATTTTAGTAATTACTTGTCAAACCAATCAGAACAATTGGTTGACTGTCTGCTACTAAATGTTCAGTGTTCATAATCAGTTGTTTTTTATTGCAAGGCTATCATTTGTCTTAAAATTCTTTGTTCTATGCACCTTAAAATATTAAGTCTATGGAGGTTCCAACGAAATCTAGTAACAGAAATAAGTCACCATACTTTAAATAGGGTGGGGGGACGGTTGTAGAAAGTTTTAGTGAATTAAACGATTCCACTTATAATGCATGTCAATCTAGTGATGAGGCTCGTGATTAGACGTTTCTCATGTCCATTGGCGTCTTGGATAAGCAACGGAATTTAGAAAGCTGTTTAATTTGTAAACATTATTATATTTTTATCGGCAGTTAAATAACAAGACCGTTGTTATATAAATGATAATATATTACGGCCTATCACACCATTGTCAGTAAACGAGGTCACACATCTATTGTCACAGATACTCTTCCCGCTTTTCAATGTAAATTTTTTTAATCTTATTGTAA
>CABFPE010000065.1:1309541-1324179 GCA_900660155.1 Hofstenia miamia | reverse complement strand
TTTGAAAAATTAACGAGCTAAAACGAGCCTCATTGAACGGTTCTATGTGGCGAGCCGAAAATACTCAAAAGTAAAACAAGCCGAGCCGAGCTTAAAAATGTCGGCTCGTTGACAAGTCTGCCACATTCATACGAGCAGTTGTTGCCTTCAGTGCATTGAATTTAAGTGTTTCATAAAAACTAATATTTTTACACTTACTACCTAATTTTAACGGGTATTGTAATTGTTTATTTTTGTATGGAAACTTTTGAATGTTTGTATTACATTTTGTGTTTATTTAACAAACGTATTCTGAACATTTTAACATAGCCCCACATTAGCTTAAGCAAATTTTAATGTTTCTTAAGTTGACCTATGACAAATGAATATTTCAGGTAGGCTTCATATAAGCGATCAATATTTACAAATACGAATAATTTTAGTATTTAAATTTTGCTCTTTTTCTGAACATATTGGTTTGATTCACCCTCAATTATTTGTACATAACATTTAGGGAGCCGTTTTTGACGAATGAAACTAGCAATTATGTATATCACCTCTGTGATATGGCACCGGATGAATGTTCAATTAAGTAAGTGGAGCATGATCTTTATCCTCAATGTTATTTCTCACTTAGAGCTCAGCGAACTTTCTGTTTTACTGATTTTGGTCAGATTGCTTATCTAGCTTCACCCAGTGAACTACAAATGCTTACTATTAATAAAGATGTTGTGTAAGTTAATTTTATATTAACACTGCTGTGTTTGTTATATATCTCATTGAGTCTTGAATTTGATATATTTTATGCAATGTAATCATTTAAAAAATAACTGTCAAATGAAGCAAGGTCGTAAAATATCATAACATTGACAGCATACAATGTTGACAGGAGACATTTCTAGCTCATTACGCGTTTTTTATACTCAATTGGGCCACGTGTCTATTGCAGCTTGTTATTTCACGGTTATATAAAATTTTACTATGAGTATTTTGTATTTTTTAAGTAATAATTTATTTTAACCTTACAAAAGTATAGGGTTAGGCGTACGCCTAAATTTCGACTCATTTGCAATTTTGGCAGCATGCAATGTATTAAGGCTGGTGTGTGCTACTGGTGGTCCACTGGCCCCAATTCGGCTCTCCAAACATTTCTGGTGGCCTTTGGTAACTTTTTAAAATAACTTATGGCACTATTATCTTTTTTTCCGAAGTAATGCCAATGAACCATATTAAAGATCAGTCTTATTTCCATTTTTTAAATTTAAATGCAGTTTTTGTGTGTAGCAACAGTTTGTAAGAGTAAGCAACAAAATGAGTGACAATCTGTTCTTCCAGGTACTTAGATGGCCCTCTTACAAATAGTGTTGTACACACCTGTATTTAGGAGCGTAATTAAGTCAGCACAAAATATAACTAAAATAGTATATTGATTATTTTTAGAAATAATTATTTAGCATCAAGCATTAATTTCTTTAAAAACAGTCTAGACATTGTAGATAGAGGAAATTGGAAGGAAATTTCAATTTACCTTCTACAATTAATTTAGGAATTTTAATTGCAATTTATTCTGAAGAAAACTGCTTAATTTATTAACCCAGAATTTACCCGATTGCGTAATTGCTTTTTGCCAAGGTCTCGACAAAATTTAGTTTAAAAATATTTCATCTTTCGACGAAATTAATGGGATTGCTCCGTTTAATTTAACTATCGCGAATGTGCCTTAAGCGTGTTAGTTTAGACGCTTTCGCATTCATGCTCTAAATATTACAGTATTTCGGAAAAAGACGCGATGTCATCTCCGTAGAACACTATTTTTTCTAAATCGCTCTAGACATTTTTATCAATCACCTAGGCTACACATTTAAAAATTCATAGAAATTATTTTCTCACGACTCTATCAAATGAGTGAGGTTTCTACACTCACAATAATTGCATGTTCAAATTTAAGTTGTTTTATTTTACTTTCAAGAATTTTAAGATTCCTTCGGTTTAAATGTGAAAACCATTTTCAATTGGCCACATTTTTATAATTGAAGTGGAATTATCAGTTTGATTAACAGTTAACGACGGTTTGGTCTACTTTTCGTACTTTTGGTGTACTTTTAGTTCTTTAATTCTTGTGAAAAATTCCAATAAAATTTGGTGATGTTGATTGAATTTTCATTAAAATAATAAAAAATAATCTACTCCCATTAATAAGGAATGCAAATATATGTCAGAAAATTGCAAGAAACTAATATTTACAAATGCAATTAGTGAGGCTGTTTCTAGCATTTAAATTTATCATTTTACTTTTAATAAACCTAAACCATGCCAATGTAATACATGTATTATTATGGTTAATCTTAACAGTTTATTCATGTTTAGGTAGGTTTACCATTTTCGGAATTACAAGTTTATCATGCTAAATGAAATGAAGTTTTAATTCAACAATTGTGAACAATTTATTTAGTTGAAAATTAAAATAATTCTAGTCTACAGCTCTGCACACTCTTCACTTGAACAAGTTCAATGAATTTAAAATTTAAAATTTTGCAAGACCAATAATTCAAAGTTATCTGATATTTAGAAATAGGGAGAAACATTTTACTTCAAATAAGAACAGAAGAACGCAAGACTACTAGCAATAAATTACCCCCAACGTCTGAGTTGGCAACAGCTTGCAGCAACAACTGATTACAGTCATTACAATGATGAGCAGCATAATTTCAAGAAAAATTATTTCTCAAAAATGATCATTACAAATTAAAAATTAAAAACCCCTTCACCACCCAGTACGGGTTGAAATATTTTTGTATACAGCGTAAAGATGATTTTGGGTACTTTTACAGGATCCACCACCGAAGTTTAGACTAAATTTTTTAATTTTTTAAAGCTATTTATAAGTTGTCTATTGCTCGGATTTTTTCGCAGATATTTAGTATTAAGTATCTGGTATTTACTAAGTACAAAATATTTAATAAATTTATTATAATTATAGTCAAAAACTACAATGAACCGCGTTATAGAGAAACTTAGTCGAGATGGTAAAACTGCACCTGATGTTTTCAAGATTCTGAATGGATCTGTGAGGCGCTCTGGTGGTTTAAAGCAGTCAAACGCCTTAAAGACACGGGTAGCGCACAACCAAGAGTAAGAAGTACTCCAAAAAGACCCATAAGGACGGAAAAACTAATAAACAACACCAGAGAAAACCTGCGAAGAAATCCACCCCGGAATGCCACGAATCTTGCTCGGGAGGCCCATGTGAGCCCCTCAACTACAGGTGAAGCCCTACAAAATAATCAAAAGACACCTTCTTTCGGATGCCACGAAGAAGAGGCTCGAAAGAGTAAAGCTGCTTCTGGAGAACTTATTGATGACACGCAGCCAACATTTCTCTGAACAGATGAGAAGCTCTTCACCGTTCAAGCTATCCATAATTCCCAAAATGATCGGATTTGTACAAAAAACAGAGTTTTTGTTGAACTCAGAACCTCATTCAGGAGGCAGAAACCAGCATTGACGATGGTATGGGCAGAGGTTGCGTCTAGTGGACTGAAAAGACTCTTGATTTTCGTTGAAGAGGGCGTAAAGATCAACCAACATATTTACCTCAACATGTTGAAGGACAAAGTTGTTCCAAGGATAAATGTCTTGACATTAAGTAATGGTTTGACGCTACAACAATACGACGCGACCTCTCACATGGCCAAAATGGTTTAAGATTGATGCAAGGGGAACTTCACAGCTTTCTGGTCAAAAAAAATGTGGCACCTTTCTTCACGTGACCTTAGTCCCATGGACTTTGGGATATAGTCAATATTGGAGCAGAAATCTTGCATAGTGTCTCATACAAGTGTGCAAGCTTCGAAGCAAAATTAATAGAATCATGGGCTCAAATTGAAAGCGAAACTGTGCGTGCAACCTGTACTCAAATTATTCAACGTCTCCGTAGTGTAATCCGGGAAAAGGGCGAATATATAGAATAATCTGCTATACATATTTTCTTGCATTTCCATATAATTAAATTTATTTGTCTTTTTTGTTTTTGATTAAAATGAATGTTTAACAGTCTACACTATGGTGGTTGACCCTGTAGAACACCGGACATTCAGCCTAAATCAATTGACTCTTGCATCTTGAAAAATAGCGTGAGCTATACAATATGCTAAACTTGAACTATATAAACGGATATCATTGTCTAGGAACGTGTTTAGAATGAGCGACCTCACGGCTTTCTTGGTAATCGACAATTATTATAACAAAATTAAAACGTTTCACACAAAGTGTAATGATAGAGACCTTTTCAATAGCTATGCTGAACGTGGCAGTTCACCATCAACCCCCTTCCCAAATTGTATCTACTGATGCTTCAAAATGAATAAAATATTGGGAGATTTTGGAGAAAAAAATTTTATTGCCGCTGGATATACAACAATTATAA
This sequence comes from Hofstenia miamia, assembly GCA_900660155.1. Lineage (NCBI taxonomy): Eukaryota > Metazoa > Xenacoelomorpha > Acoela > Hofsteniidae > Hofstenia > Hofstenia miamia. The sequence continues at coordinate 1,319,774 of CABFPE010000065.1, read as the reverse complement.
TGCATTTTGAAAAGGAAATACATTTTTTGTTTTATGCGAACATATAAAAGGCGTTACAAAATGCATGCATGTAGTGAGATATGCGAATCTGGAAGTGCTGCCCTGCAACTATGGATTGGGTGTGCCCTAGCCCGCGACACTTTCCAACGTCTAGATCCGGAAATATTGTGCTCTAATATTGAGATACTGTTAAAATATTTAGGTAAGAATTAAAAACAAATTTCTTGATAGGTAATTATAAATTTTATATTGATTTCAAAATTTTGCTCATTTTTACTTATTATCTACATTCATTTGTAGATACTATTTTTCGCATGCCAAAGGATGGAAGCAGCCTTAGTTTTTTGGCCCGGCCCTAAACACCAATTGGATGAAAAAACAAAAGTAATATAAAATGTGAACCTGCAGTCGTTTGTTGAATGCAAGCTGCAGAATAAACTGATATAATTAAATGGAAATTAATTAAAGTTGTTTTGTGAAATTAGTTAAAATGTATTTCCCTTACCTTAGCCATGAGTTCATTTATTTTTGGCCCGACACACATCCTGCATGAATATTTTTATTCAGTCCCATCTAGTGCGTGACCCACGGGGTCCGTACCGGCCTGCTCCCAACTTTAGTAATAACTACGAAATTTGCGTAAGACGGACTGCGTCGCTTGTGAGAGCAAAATTTATCGGACATCGTCGTGATCGGTCTGCAAAGAAACTTGCAAAACAGAATATCAGCGATGGTGCTTCATCTGGACATGGGCAAAAACTGTTTTGCGTAAAATACATTTTTCTTATACTTAAGCCATAAACTGTTTGCACTATTCAATAATATCTGTGAGGTCCTAGAAGTACACCGAACCCCGTCCACTGTTAGAGAAATTGCATAATGTCTAAAATTGACTTCAAGGACTAATTCATCAATTTGTGCAAAAAAAGATGACTAATATTTTATAATTACCATTAAAATTAACATATTTAAAGTCAAGCAATGGATGATGCTGCCCGTTTTATCTGGATTTTCTTTAACCTGAATGAAGTTCTGTCGTCCTGTTGGTTGTGTATTCAAATGTACAAGAGTAATTAGCTGGATTTTTCAAAGCAGAAAGTTCCGGATATAAATGACTTTGGACATAGTTTTTATTGCCGCTAAATCACACATTTGTACTCTTTGAGCATTATAATACTGTAGTGAAGTATAAAGGAAGCAATAACTGATGTTGGTTTTTGGCAAGGCCTTGGTTTTTGCCATTCTAATATCAGTTGTAACGCCTTCATAACGTACAGCGGGACTTTAATGCTTGACAACCGTTTGACGCATATCTTGAATTTTTCCAAATTCTAATTAGATTACTGAGTTCCATGTGATCTGTGAAGTTAACTGTATTATCATTGTAATATCCACTGAATACCAAAATGTGTAATATGATTAAAATTTATCATTTATTTTACTCCAGATAATACCGACTGTGTGGACTAATTTGTCCATGACATTGCAAATCAATTCAAAATGCTATTACAACGAAGCGTAGTAGATCTGGTACAGTTGTAGTCGGAAAAACTAAAGCTATTTTGTCATCAGCTACCTTGCAATTGTTTTATAAAAAGTTTATTAAACACATTCCAAACACTGTGACACACTTCTAAAATTCTCCTGTTGAAATAATGCACAGCATCAATGAGCAGATGTTCGCTTCTTGACGTTCAAGAAAGAGGCCATATTTACTAGAATGTAAACTGAGCTTTTGTGTTTTCATTTCATTTGCACTGTTAAGACCTGCCTTAGTTATAAGATTTACTTTGAACGACTTTGTCGAATGGTTCCATCTTAGCTATTTATGACCCAACATTTTGAATTTATACAGTAAAATATATAACCCTCATTAAACGGTATCTAATTTAAAATTAATGGATTTTAGTTTAAATATTATATAGCATAGACAAGTTCTTAAAAATTTCTCTTCTATTTATTGAAATAATTAAATAGATTCGTTATTATATATATGTAATAAATATATAATATTTTTAATGATTTTAATAATTATAAAATCATTAATATTTCTGAGATTTCGATATGGATTTCTTATTTATTTTTTATGTTATCATTGCTCCAGTTTTGATTTGAAAATTAAAGCCTAACTTTTGAAATGTGTATCTAATCAAATGTGTACATATTTTCAACTTTCAATTTCATTGGAACACGCGGGGTGTAACATCTAAAACTCTAATCGTACGCCTCTTATGCATTAAGGTTGTTAGAATATTTCTAAGTAGTTGTTATAAGTAACAGAAAAAAATCAGCCTGGCGTCTTTGCGGCTTCTTAATAATAGTCATTTGTGAATTAATTCAAAAATTTTGCATTTCTAGGGTGTAATATCTATAAAAATTAATTTCGTAAAAATCTTCAAATGCTACTGCTACGATTTGATGCATATTAAAGAATACCTTTCCTTGTATGCTTAAACCAATAAGTTTAAGTTTCAAGAAGTATTTCGTTAGAAAAGGAGACAAACGTTGAAAAAATTTTCCTTGTAGAGAGCTTTCTCAAATCTATCTTTCAAATGTTTCAGTATAGCTGCTATCTCTTTTTGGCTAGATAAATGATGTTACTTTTACAAAAATTTAACATTTCAACAGCTGTTGTTAACTGTTTTCGCCAGCTAGGCTTTTTACTGTGACACCTAGGTCATCATAAGGTTGCTTACTATGGCTTAAAGAGGGAAATTGCTGATGTATCTCAAAATTATCACAATGGTTGCATAAATAGTTTTTTCTATTTTGTATTGAGGTGCACATCAGTCTCACATGTGCGCCATTTGATCAAGAAACAGTATTTTCCTTTAATTTTTTAAAGGATTTGTTTCTGGACCATGTAAATTGTCATCAAGTACTATCAATTTTGATAACAAACAGGCTGTAATGAGGATTGAAGCATTGTTCTAATGGAAACTATATTGAAATATAGAAGTTTAAGGTAGCCGTTTTGGCATGATTTACGTGGATAATTCCTAGATTAGTGTATATTTTGGCATTTACAACAGACTACATCAACATTGATATGCTTTGCTTGAGAATTGCAAAATTGTTTGTAATTGAAACTTTTACAAAGTACTCGTACACTTAATCATAACATATGTAACATCAATAGTTCATAATTTGGCAAAGAATGAATTTAGTTCTACATTCACTGATTCGAAAGGCGAGCTGTTTCAACCGATCGAAATGCCCGAAGAGGCCTCACGCGGAGGCTTTCTCAAGGGGATTTTTGCTTCTGCATCGTCTCATATGATTAATAGGGAGGAATTATGTAAGTTTTTGTTATGCTATTGTAATTAAAATCGATAGGCCAACAAATGTGTAAAGGTTTTTCATATCAGCTAATGTTTTATTTAAACATGTAAAAATCAAAACTAGGCTTTTGCTATTGCCTTAGCCTGTTGTTTTAGTGCTAAAACTTTCAAATATTTATATTCCAAATCAAGCACGGGTAGGCATCCACTTGTTTGTTTGAAATTTGTAAGAAGTTTTTTGCATAACTGAAAGCGTGTATGTTTTTAAGTATCTTTCGTTGTATGTATGAAGTCTAGAAAGCTTTAGAATTTTATTATACTTTGTTCGTTTCCGGTAAAGTTAACAATTGAAACGTTACGCCAATAGTATTTTCATCTGTAATATGAGCTAACCTTGTTTATTGCACCTACTGCTCTATTCTCAGTTCGGCGCTTAAATCTGGAAAATAATTGACACTGAATTTATTAATAAAATTTAATGTCTGCTCTAAAGAGATGTCATTGGGGAGAGAATTCGTTAAAATTCGTTTAGTCGGTTACTCTTCTCCACGAAATTCTTCTCAGATGAAGCCCAGCAAAGTGACGGCAGCAGGCGCGAGCAACACCTATTCCAAAAGTGCAGCCGCTGAAGCTATGCGTGCAAAAATCGTAAGCATTGTCTTTATATGGTTAATTCACAGTGCGATTACCATTTACTATTGTTATTAGTTATTGTATGCTTTCGAAATTTCGATAATAGTTTTGCGTTACAACCAAAATCAAAGGAACAGTAGGTTGTTTAAAAAAACTAATTATAAGTAATTTAATTTTAGTCTAATACTGCGTTTGTGAAATTGACTGGATGCTTTCGTTTTCTAAAATGGAAGTCATGTAAATGTATAATACAGTCAATCCTTGATCATCCGCCGCAATTGCGGATCAATACATTTTCGGCGGAAAGTGAGGTGACAAATTTGATATCTTGTCCTTTCGAAATGGCGGATAATCGAGGACCAACTGTATTTTGGGCATTGCTTGCATATTTATATTTTCTTCTAATTTTCTATAATTCTTTGTGACATGTGGAACACTATAGTTATTTACCTTTTGGAAAAGGATATAAATATTATTTTTTTCATCACCTGATGATTCTATTTTTTGCAACATTCCCTTTCTGCTACATCTCTTTTATTAATTCTCCGTTTCAAATTGTAATGCATATAATTTGATACTTAGTTTTTAACCCATTGATTGGAAAACTTTTTAAAGGTATTTGATTTTTGGGATGTACCGGTGCACATTCCGATATGTTCGCTATTCTTGTTGGAGCCACATTGAACATTCCATGAGGTTGAACAGACTGGACAAATTATTCAATCAACACTTTGTTTTATTGTCGTATTTCCCCAGTGACCACTTTATTTAAAACACTATCAAATTACGAATTTTAAATTTGTTTTCTGTGCCAAATTATGGTAATTTGTTGGTTTTAGAATTTAATTTTCACAAGTGTTCGGAACCGATTCTTTGAATATGTCGTTCACGACAACTATGCGTACTCGGTTGTTAAAACCAGTGTCATTTATGCATTATTTTAGACAATAAAATCAGCTTATTTCATGTTTTAAGCGTGGCTAATTTCAAAGAAATGAATTCCTATTGCGCCAAAAAACGTTTTGTAGATTTTCAATTCAAATATAGGTTTTTACTTGTATTTCAAAATCACTGGATATGTTTGTACTTTCTTCAATCAATAAATGCTTTCGTTTCAAATATATATGCAAGTTCAAGATTTACTGCTATTACCTAAAGTGGTTTCTGGCCATTTTGCAATAGACGTGACACAGATTCTACCACCACCATCTTCTCACGATGATGTCGTGTATCTAGAATAGATTTCTGACTCTTTTTGGAAGTAGATTAATCATGACCATGTGCTTACGTCTGTTTGTGCTCAACTTTGCCATTAATTCCTGAAATATGTTAAATTCAACTTTTAGTGAAATGCCACGTAATATTATTACTATTATTTCTGCGAAACTCCATTGGCCTCTAGTGTCTTTAGTACTTACATTAGTACTTACATGATATGCTGTCATATGATTTCCTGTAGTCTATCCAGGCCATTGCTAAATTTGTCATCCTTCTCTTACAATTTTCCACCACTGTCTGGTCTATTATCCAATTATCTTTACATCCTCTACTCTTTGTTCTACGTCCTTTCTGCTCATCTGGGATCAACCTGTTCTGTTCTGAGTACCATGTATTATTATTTTTTTTCTTTTTTTTCATTATTTCCTTAGAACTTGGCCTTGAAAGTGACTTTTCAGCTCGGGAAGTCTGAGAGATTTCCTAAAGATTTGAACTGGACTTTTCAATTCATTGGCTTCTTCAGTTTCGTTGCAGCATTTTCGACCTTGCTCTTTTGGAATGTATAATATATTCACATTCCAAAGAAATGAATGCCCTTGTTATAATGCTATTTGTATATTCTTGCACAATACATTACCTTAGCCTGTTCAATATACGCTAATCATTATTGTAACATCATCAACCTATATTGATAGAGAGATAGTTTTTTAAATATCTTTCCATAAAATACAATTCACACTGAACGAACTTAAAAGACTCTTTTCAACGTTTGAATTATATATTGCCAATCTGTTCTTTGTGTGTTCCATCCGTGTAACAAAAATATTTAAGTTAGGCTTTCTAGCACCTCGATTTACAAATTTGTAGCTTTGCAATAGATATTGTTATTTAAAAAAAATTGTTATAATTTTGATGTGTGGTTTCTTGTTAGAAAGTGCGCCAAATTCAATCCGTAAAAAATCTAAACATAAGCAAATCTAAACAAATTGCATTTTACATTAACAACACGGCCTAGCAATTGTTAACCCTTAAGTTTATGGTTAACACATTATTTAACGTTAAGGTTTACGCTACTTCATCATCATTGCTTATGACGTCATATCGCAATTATTTAACGCAAATAGCACAATGTGTAACAAGGTTATGGAGACAATTGGTGCTATCAAATTAATCAATTCTTTTTATAATAGTAATAAATTTAAGGATTGTGATTAACAAATGATTAAAATACTATCGATAGATTGCAGCTTTACAATATCCATTCCAAGTAAAATATATTTGTTTAATTGGAAATTATTTGTGAGAAATTTGTACTTAATATGAATTCTGCAATTCATACTTGAAACTTCTCTCAAACAATTTCAATTTGATGTTTTAATTAATCTTGTGATTGACCAAATTAGAGCCAGAAATTCAGCAGCAATTCTGCCATTTTCGCCTTTATCAGCAGAAGTTGAAGGATTTCTTAGTAAAGGAGAACTAATCTTAAAGCCACTTAGAGTGAAACTAATACGCGTTTCTTTGTTATGTCCAACATTACTACTGATCTTGATGATATTACGAAACTTGATTATACGCAGCTTGATTCTACTTGATATTTTGTAAATGCGATATTCTTTAACACCCTGGTTTGAATTTGGGATTATAAAAATCGAAACTTGATTTGGCTTTAAAGTTTTTCGCAGTCTTCTATACAATTCATCATTCCATAGTCCTTTTAATTTTATTTTCTGCAAAAACTAAATGGGATTATCAACATATCCAAAAGCCCCGGGACATTGATCCCCAAATTGTTGAGATCGTCCTGTACTTTGTTACTGTAAAAATAAAAATTCCCACCCCCAAATATTAATTGGAACGGAGCTATTTCCANGTTTGATTTGCAAATTTTCTTTTTTAAAAAAGCTGTTTTATTTAATATAAAAATAAAGCAAATATTTTGACTCCATTATAAGTAACCAATAATTATTATATTGACATTTTTATTAAGCGCTTATTTACAGAGACAAATTATGATCTCGCAAAGGGCATTTGTACGTCTATTATTGGTGGTGTCTTAGGATATTCGGATTTTTAAGCGCTAGCGAACGATATCTTTCTGAAAAATAACTGCCTAATTATTTGACCCTTGTTAAGTTTTTTTTTACAAAAAGTTAAGAATTAATTGTTGCAAGATTTATTTAGTTCAATGTTAATAATATTGTACACATTTGAACATTAGATTAGGAGTCATTGATTATTACGTTACTCAGACATTTGGATAATTTAAGAGACCTCGATAATTTAGACAACCCCGTTTTTTGATATGCAAAAATTATTAGAAATCGCAGAACCCCCCAATAATTCGGAACGTCACAGTAATTAAGTTTTGATGACATTTTGATGAAAATTCTTCTTCAAAAACATGGTACGTTGATCATCGTTGAGGCTGCAATCATTAAAGTTTTTCGCAGTCTTCCATACAATTCATCATTCCATAGTCCTTTTAATTTTATTTTCTGCAAAAACTAAATGAGATTATCAACATATCCAAATGCCCCGGGACATTGATCCCCAAATTGTTGAGATCGTCTTGTGCTGTGTTACTGTAAAAATAAAAATTCCAACTCCCATTTCCATGGAAATATTAATTGGAACGGAGCTATTTCCACAAGACGTGTTAATTGATTTCCAAGAAAAACTGGTTGTTAAAATTTTTCCAACTAATCAAAAAATTTAGCAATCAGAGATACAGAATTAACGTATTGATCATTGACAACATGAAATTGAATTGACATTTTATCAAATAATGTTTATGATGAATTTACTTAAACAACTTTGAATTTCACGTACAGTTATTGGGGATACTTTAAGAATCGGCTATAATTTTGCGTTAAAACAAGTAGTCACTATAAAACATTCATTTCTAAGAATTCAAACACCAAAATCCATAGGCAAGAGTATGTTCAATGTAGTTCACACTTTGTTTTTACGTTCATAACTATAGTAATAGATTTTGACAAGTGGTATTACAGTTTTGTCACATAATATCTGGGTATAGCTAATGCGTACAGGTGCGGCCCTAGAAAGTTTTCAACGGTTTCCTAAAATTTTAAAACGATTAATTCTGTGCTAGTCCTACAAAATCTAACCATGTCTTGCAAAAACTGCATGATTTTGAACTTTAAGGTACATATTCATACACATAAAAGCTAATCAATTTAAGAGACAATTTTTGAAAAAAATGCTTTCTATATTATGAAAACCACTAAAAATTTACATAAAAAGTCTGCAATTTCATATAGTGCTTAGATGGTGTTTGAATGGAAGAGGGCGCTGTCCCCCTAGAAAGCGCCTGCTTACACAGAGCAAGGCAACTCGAGATTATGGAAGAGATCAGGTTGAAATCAAATTGGATTTGCGGTTTTGTTTGAATTATAGATAGAGCTCTTTTACTATGCTTTTTTATAGATTGACAGGAATTTTAATAAATATTAGAAAACTAATATTTAAATTTGAATGTTCTAAATCACAAAACAATTGCAGTTTTATTAAAAAGCATTTTTAGTTCTTCAAAATTTCAATGACCTAAGGCCAGGGAATTTATTTTATGTACGCAAATTTCAATTGCTTAGGTTATCCATTTCACAGAGATGCACAGATGTCTTCTTTTATATCTTGTAATTGTTAATTAATGTAAAAAGTGTGTGAACATTGGAAAATCGATGTAATTGGGATGAATGATGATGTTTGATGCGATGACATTTCTCAATTAGGAGAATGCGGAATTGTTTTGGCATGTCAAGGAACATTATTTACTAATCAAATGTAACCAATGCTCCATATCTAATTTATTCCATTTTGTTATAAAACGTTTTCATTTATTTATCGATGACGTGAACTGTAGCGTTTAGTTAGTTGATGAACGTGGAAGGCGTTTGGAAAGCGTTGAAGAGTCCACTGTTCAATTGTCTAACGCCGCCCAGCGGTTTGCACTCTCTGCTCAAAAAATTTTACAGCAAAACCGGTAATGGTGGCGGGTGCTTATTTTTCCTTTTAACAAGTGTGTCTCATTTTCCTTGAAACGTTGCTTTTTACAAATGTTGAATTTACGGTGTTTGAAATATCGAAAAATGTTATTTATTCCCCTGGGTCTACTGTAAATTTCAGACAATAAGATCCTAGTTGTAGGCGTTTGTCTTGATTAATACTTGTCATTGTTATTTTGTAAAAATTTAACTCCACTGTATCGTTCTTTGGCACATAGTCAAATCACATCATAGCTGAGATCCGGATCTGTGTGTAAATAGCAAATTTGGTGAAAATCCCCGGGCGCGGGTATAGCCTTTGTATTCATACAATTTGATTTATATCAATAAATACATTAATGTGTAATTAGATATTAATTTATTATTATCATGTAAATAATATTTATTCAAAATGTATATCAGTCACTTGAAAATCGTTTGACTATTTAGGTTGGGTGTGATTCCTGATACGATACGGGTTGGGTTCGGGTATAACAATTGTGCTCAAATCTCACTCTTGACACGTATGGCAGGTCAAACCAACACGGTTTGCTCAGAAATCAATGTCCTAAATACTAGTCATTACGATGCGTTGTTAGACGCACATTGGTCGGAATTTCATGCGATATTTTCTGAAGAGTTTGGATTTCGAATGGATTTATTTATGACCAGTGTTGCACAGGCCGGCAGAAGCGTTAACTGAAATTTAGAATTTTATATCGAATTCTTCACTAACTAGTCAATTTCCTTATAAAAATGGTGTAATGCCTTCAAAATCGCATTTAAATCTTGGTAAATTTGTGTTGTAATACTAACGATTTACCCAAGCTTATGGCTTGACTTCATTTAAATATTTAAGCATTTGCACTGTTGTACCGTGGTCTGCTTAACCCTATATGGACCAAATGCGTTCCTCAGCGACATTAGAAAAACATTGATGTTATAAATATAATCAGAATGTTTTTTTCACGTGTGGTTATTAAATGAACGGGACACAACCGTCGCTACATAAGACGAGTGCAGTTATTTGTATTGTTTCGTTCAAACTCTTGTCACATGGTCTACTTCTCACATGTAAACAAATTTTAACGGGT
>CABFPE010000065.1:1264499-1276035 GCA_900660155.1 Hofstenia miamia | reverse complement strand
AACTGTATTAGGACCCATTCTATTTGCATTATACGTAAATGATATTTCAAAATCCTTGACAAATGGAACTATTTACCAATACGCAGATGATACTTGTATATTACGAACAGCAAAAAATCCATTTGAGCCAACTAAACATTTGACAAAAGATATTGGAAACCTCGTAACATATTTCAATCGTAATAAACTAAAAATCAATTCTGAAAAAACTCAATTTATCATCTTTTCATTTAAACAACAACAAAAGCTTACTGAAAAAATTTAAATTAATGTTTGTGGTAATGAAATTCGTCAAGCTAAATTTGTAAACTATCTAGTTGTATTAATAGACAATGACTTAAAATTCGATAATTTCTTCTCCCGCAAATTAAAGAAGATGGCATGTGGAATAAAGTATTTGTACCATTTGCGCCGTGTAGGAAAATTGTCGCATGTAGAACTAATTCATTCATTTGTCTTAAGTCAATTTAATTACTGTGCATTTCTTTTTCAAAATCTCACATCGCAAGAACGTTCATCATTAGCAAAAATGTTTAACTGGGCATTTAGAACACTTAATTATATTGAAAAACATGAATCCATAACTCAATTAAGGTCATCATATGATATATAGGCCTCAAGTTACTTTATTCAGTATCAATCCTTATGTATAATTCACAAATTTATTCATGAATTAAGTTCACTGAGTTTTCTTAATAATTACATCAAAATCAATAAAAGAAGTAAAACACTTTTTAGCATCAATAATCCTCAAGATTCATTTTCTTTTAATTTTCAATCTTATGGAATGATTTAAGCATTGGTATAAAATGTGAGAAAAACTATAAACACTTCAAGAAAAAAATAAAACAATGTTTATTAAATAGGCAAGCATTACTGGGCATAGATAATAAACTAAATGCGTGGTCGAATTACTTTTAAAACTGCCCTTTAATTATTATTGCATATTTAAAAAGTTTTGTAAATTTTTATTTCACGTGTGAGTTTATAGTTTTGCATACATTTAAGCAATAAATTTGCTTTGCCTCTATATGCCTTGATATATTTATTCTTCTATACAGATTTGATGCAATAGTTCTCATTTTAATCAAAAAGCAAAAGATACAGTAGCAGTTTCAAAACACATTTGTTCCATAATGTCAATACATTTACATTTGATGAGTTTGATTACATTATTCGATGAATATGATAGAAAATTTTACATGTTCAATTTTTTCGGAATAATTGATAATATAACAGAAAAAATGAGTTTATTGCACAAGTGTTTAAGTTCAGTGCAAACTTGCAAAGTTTGAGGTTTTCTGCCTGATTATTTATGTTGCTAGTTCATGTTTAAACAATGCAGTATTTCAAAGGAATCTAGCTAAATTCTTCTGGTGGATTCTCTTCAAGATAAAGCTTACGTGTAATTGTCAATTTTGTGAAATTTTATGTACAGTACATGATTACACTAATTCCAATTTCATCCAAATAAACTTTCCGTTATTCTAATTTTTGTAATCTTGCTATTTTCAAACAGAACAATATTTTTGTGGAAACCACTATAATTTGCTTAAAATACCCAAACCTAAAGTGAAAAAGAGCTTTTATTCCACGGATTAACTCTATTTTAAATAGGGGGAGGGCGATTTGACCCCCTCTACTTATTAAGATGTAACTCAGAGACCGCTTTTTAAATAAGCTATACCTTCTATGAGTTTTTTCTTCAACTTGTTCTGCATTTTTTAACGAAAATTTTGGGCAGATAGGATCAAGGGTTACAAAGTTATAGCGATTTAAACCATGAAAACCTGACATTTCTTGAGAGTTTCGAAAATAACGATTTTGTATATATATGTATATGCTATAAATTGTAACCAATGCAAAATTATAATTAAATGTTTCNNTATATATATATGCATAATTTGAATTGAAAATACCATGCAAGACAAAATGAAAAAATAAAAAAATTGCGCAAGTCAGAGTCGAACCCGGATCAACAGCTTGGAAGGCTGCTATGCTACCACTACACCACCTGCGCTCGAAAATATTCTACAGTATTTCGAGTTTAGAATTGCTTTTTAAGAAAGAAAACAATATTTATTTCAAGTATGTTTTATTATCATGTAATTGATTGCGTCATTTTGTTTTGCGGTTAGAGGGCTACAACAATTTGTGCTAGAATTTCTTGTAATGGTTCAGCGCAAACTTGCTAAGTTTGAGGTTTTCTGTGTGATTATTTATGTTGCTAGTTCATGTTTAAACAATGCAGTATTTCAAAGGAATCTAGCTAAATTCTTCTGGTGGATTCTCTTCAAGATAAAGCTTACGTGTAATTGTCGATGTTGTGAAATTTTATGTACAGTACATGATTACACTAATTCCAATTTCATCCAAATAAACTTTCCGTTATTCTAATTTTTGTAATCTTGCTATTTTCAAACAGAACAATATTTTTGTGGAAACCACTATAATTTGCTTAAAATACCCAAACCTAAAGTGAAAAAGAGCTTTTATTCCACGGATTAACTCTATTTTAAATAGGGGGAGGGCGATTTGACCCCCTCTACTTATTAAGATGTAACTCAGAGACCGCTTTTTAAATAAGCTATACCTTCTATTAGTTTTTTCTTTAACTTGTTCTGCATTTTTTAACGAAAATTTTGGGCAGATAGGATCAAGGGTTACAAAGTTATAGCGATTTAAACCATGAAAACCTGACATTTCTTGAGAGTTTCGAAAATAACGATTTTGTTTGTATATGCTGTAAATTGAAACCAATGCAAAATGTTTCTTTGATTTATTTGCATCGTACGCTTTTTTATTGATTCGTATTTGGTAATATTTGAAAAATTAAGAAATTCGATACATGTACATAGTCTAATTAATACAGGCATAATTTGCATATCAATTGTCGTATCGACCAATGGTAATGCCAAGATATTGGTGACATGTCAAAGTAGTAGCTTCACACCAAATTGGGGGGCCAAGCAACTGCTACGAAAAAACCTAAGTAAAATAAGGTTAAATTACAGATGAATGCAACCTGTACATTAAGTTTGAGATTATGTTGTTTAAAATTTATGATAAACATTTCTCTTAAATACCTAATTATAATACAGGTATGCGTTTAACACCAGTATGTAAAAGAATTTATAAATATTGGAAAGCATTACTAAGTTGTTAGCATCTGAAATGGCCTCCGGATCTTCAGGACTTTCGAGGAGGAGCACAGTCTCATTAACTTTAGATTTGTTAAATGAATACCGACTGAACATTTCTCGAGTTTCCAATTCATTTGGGTTTTGGTACTTTCTGCCGCTTTTTGTCATTAACATTCCACTTCGATGTCTCGTTTGTTTTTTGTCGCTTGTTACAGGAACAAAACCAAGAAAATTAGTTACTCCTTCACGATGTTGCCATCATGGGAAGGCTAAATTGAATGATGAATCAATGGAAAACCGCGATCAACTGAATTCTCCCGGGAGTAAACGAGCACACTCGGACATTGAATCGGATGACAGCCATATTGTAAATTTTCTGATGTATACAAAATTTAAATTCTTCATATTTAGTTCCATATGTTCTAAGCATAAAATGCTGGTAACTGATTTCATACTTTTAACCCATGAGTAGATGTAAGTTACAATACGCTGTCCATTGGAACAGTCACCAGTTTGAATTTTATCTTAAGGTCTTGCGTATTTTAATTGTTAAAACTATGGAAATCGCTTGGTTTGATTAATGCTTTGATTCAATTACCTTTCAATAACAGGAAATATTTTTACTGAAAAGATCGCATTGCAAATTGAAAAGGCAGTTAAAATATAAACATTAATCTTTACTGAGAAGTACTGTAACTTTGTTAATTAGCTTGGTGCTGTTTTAATGTTATTAAAAAAAAGTCCGACTAGATGTTTCGAGTTGTATTTAAATTTTATAATATCCCAATAACAAATTGGGAAGAACGTTAAAATTTAAGTTGGTGACATGTTCCTGAGAATAGTTCCTGGTTTTTAGTTTGATGCAATAAAATTTATTTCATTGCGAATGTATCTTTATAACCATGTACAAAATTTTTTCATTAGGCAGTTTTTAATCACTTAAGTATTTTTAGTGAACATTTAGGACCTTGAGAATTACAAAGATGAAGAAGACGAAGACTATATTCCACCAAAATCGGTTAATGTCAGCCAGCAAAGCATTGATGCCAGTGGCAGTTCAGGAGATGTCACTCCTGAGAACTTGGAAACTGAAGTTGTCGGGGTTTCCTCGAGAGGGCGAGGGGAACTTATTGCATTGAAAGAATTACCAACAGTATCTGAAGAAGAAAAGAATGCCTCCAGTCAGGATATCGATTCCGAGAATATACATAACCATACTTAGTTGATTGTGTACTTGTTTTAATAAATTATTTGTTTAGATGTTTTGAAGTTAGTTTTGAACATTAGCTGCTATTTCAACACGTATGAGTCCGAAATTAAGGTATTATAAATGTTTGTTCAAGCGTTACAATATTTTTAGTGGAGTGGTGTTAATTGATTTTATGAGTTTGGGATTTGTATTATCGATTACTTGCATTCTAAAAAACTTATACAAACGACAGCAATATGTTTTACTATGCTGTATATAACTTTTCTGATAGATGGCGCTTTGACTGTTTTTAGTTGAAAGCAGTAATAATCCTGTTTGGCTGGAGTAGGGCCTGCCCTACATTGCCAACGGTTTGCAATTATTTTGAATTAATGTAGTCACAGCTTTAACTGTTCAGTTTTTAAAAGGCATTATGCAGTCACATGTATAAGTATAGGACCACATGATATAAGCAGTTCCGGTTTAGGGTTGTGTCAAGTTGACTATTGTCATGGCCCCGCGTTTTGGTGATAGAAGCCTCTATAAATTGTAAATATCATATTTGTTGGTTTAATTAGCTTCAGAATAAAACAGGCCAAATATAATTTTCTACTATTATCTTGTATTTATGCAGAACAGATTTTCACAATTTTTCAATTTTACTTAAAGGAGGGAAAAATATTTTTCCACGTGTTTTTGTTAAAAAACATTTCTTTTTGAGGAAATTTAATCATTTAATGGAAAGAGAACAAGGAGATGAGATCCTATTTTCCAAGCATTCGATTTTCCGAAGTAATGTGCTGGAATCTGCTTTAATCTTCCATCACATGTATAAAAATATAAGAATATAGGCCTATGGTTTATTTCTTACCCCTCAAGTATTTTGAAATCAATATGTGCCATATCAGTAATAGGAAGCACTTTATATCTGATGCACTACATTTCAAATCGAAGTAATTTTAAAATTACACCTTTTATTTTCCAAATATTAACCAAAGATTTAACCTGGTTTAATGGTTAAACTAAGTTTAGTGAAATTTTTTACCCCAACAACAACTTGCATAGGATTTTGAGCTCAAATCAAAAAAGGAAGAATATGATATTTTGTGACTCTTCCAGACTTTTTTGGTAGTTTTTCTTCACAATATAGGAGCCATCCTAACTTCCTTATTTAGATTCAACAAAAACATCAATAAGCTAAGATTGGGGTAATAAAAAATCAGCTTAAAACTTTTGCCTTAAGATGATTGCTAGTTTGTTATGGTAATGTCATTCTTGAAAAATCCTAATTGTATGATTTCACGAGATTTTATTTTCATTTACCTTGTACCCAGAAAACATCTATATTGTGAAATTCAAACTCATTTAGTTTTTGTATGCTAAGATTTTTGAATATTTTAGTTGCTACATGAAGAAGACAATCTGTGAAAGTTATTTCAATTTTAAGACTCCAGGAATATGAATTTAATATATGAGAAATAAGGAGCTAGATAAAATTGAAAATCATATTGAAACCGTAAATATAGATGAGATTTCTCAATTTTGCAGAAAGCATTGTTGGTGACTTATAAGAAAAAATTTTGAATCTTCAAAGTTCTACTAGCTATTAGGAAGATGAAGTTTAGTGTTAGAGAGGTTTTATTATGTTTTAATATCTTATTATAAATTTTTCTCCATGAATTTTAAATATTATATATTTATATTGTAATGTAGAAATTATATCATCTTAGTCTAATTATTAGATACCCTGTATAAAATGATTACATGTAACAATTCACTTCAACTCTAGTCCATTTTAGGATTTAGCTGCACCACTTAAGTGGATTCAGTACCCACCCCAATTCAACGCTCTGCACGATTCAGCGGGTGCAAAAAGGGGCAATTTATGACGGCGGCGGTTTGTAAAAAGGCTCTACGTCAACCTTAATCAGACAAAATCATTAAGAACTGCATTTCAGTAACCTTCCATCATGATCAAAAATCGAATTGAAATGTATGCGCCAATACTTATATAAACTCAAAACATTAATATTTTACGCAAGTGAATCAGCTGGAGAGCAATAGAATTTCAATTCTTATTCTAGCAACAAAAGTTTGTTAGGCTCCAGCTGGCGACTAATTATTTTTTCTTTTATTTGCAATTGCTTCAAGTGGAGACAAGCAATTCTTCCAATTTGAAATTCATTACCATGATGTTTCGCATTAGATTTTCTTAAGAGACATTGTAGATGTTATTCAAAAAATTACCAAATAGCATTTGATCTATAAAATTCCTAGTATTTAAAGAATAATGAGTTTTTATGCTATATATACACACACATACAGGGTGTAACGAATGTTTTAGACCCACGCAACACCTAATTATTATGGAAAGTATGCAAAGAAATTTAGCTTATAGCTCTATATTTTCTCTATAGTGAAATAGAGAACCATAATAGTAACGATGCTAAGACGAAAGCTCACAAAGTTCCAGAAACCACAAGTTATTTTGATGGTATTCATGTAAGAGAATGTAAATATTTTGTATGGCTACTTGATTTAATCGTAGAACAAATTTTATAAATTTGCTTTTCAAATGTTCCAATGGGTTAAGGTCAGGTGTATTGCCTGGGCACTCAAACCGTACATTTGGAAGCATTTCTCACAATTCTTAATGGCAATGGTATGGGAACCAACAAAGATAAATGATACTCCTGCCTGGCTACCTTTAATCTCGACAGTATTAATACGTTCTAATAATCAAATGTTCAGAATTCGGAATCTTCCTCGACATTTTAGAACTAATTTCAAGATAAAGGAATTTTCCATGATCGTTCATTAAAATGCTGTAAGCAAAAAATGATCTATTTTTGTGCTTAATGATATAAGTAGTGCAGTATGCAAAGCCATTGATTTCGTATGCATAATAGTATGTTTAGGTAAATACAAATTTTAAAGACTTTTTATAATGATAATAATAAGTAATCGAATTTGATGTACTTAATTACAGATGGGGCAAAAAATTTTGATACACCTTATATATATATATATATATATATATATATATATATTTATTTATGAATAAAATTTGTATCAAAGAGTTTTGGTGATTCTTCAGTTATTTACGTTTTCACATCTGAAGTTAACAAAGCATATATTTCTTCCGGCCATGATTTTTCTCTCCAAATTCCTTCTCAAATATTATTTTGAATTTCATACAATGAATGAAAATTGTATGCCAATTATGGAACACTGATCCATATTCATGAAATGATGATCGCCTATGAAGAATAATATGTAGAACATTACCCAGCCCACACCCTCAAAATTTTAAAAAACTGCACTCAATCTTTGTCCATCCTTGCAACATGCCATTGAACCTGAGAATTTTTTGAAATTACTCTTCTTTCGTTATGACGCTGCCAGTCACTGGATTTGAACATCATAGATCATAAAGAAGAAATTGGCGGCAAACTCTACCACGAAAATCATAATAGGGTTTAGATGCTGATTATGGGGTTTCCGCAGAAGAAATAGCAAAAATATATGATAAATTTCCTTGCCGTATGAATTCTGTGGTAAAATCAAAGCAAACATATCCCAATTGATATTGTAAGCACAAATATTGTTTTCTTGCGTTTTGTGTATTACGTTTAGTTTTTCAACAAATACTGTTTCAAAAGTGGCAAAATTCTGAAGGTTTAATACTTTTGCACGAAACGGAATGTCCAAATTTATTACAAATCCCGAATTGCAAAAACGTTTCTTCCATTTGAAATTAGTTCTATTATGTATTCGTAAAGTGGTGGAATTTGATATGTTTACTATTCAAGTATTTCCAGGGTGTTTCACCATTAAATGTTTCTTGAATTGTTTCTAAGTGCACTTGGAGATAAAAGAGTACAAATTACGTTTATGCGTCTTGATAATCAAAGTCGTTCTTGCGCAATGCCACCCACATTTTCCACATGTAATATAAAGTGTAATTTAAAAATCCAAAAACGTTAACACCAATCTTAGCCATGTTAAATTGAATTTTCTGCCCTTGAATTCCCCTCCCCCCAACCAATTTCTGACCTTGAATTTCCCTAACGTCAAATTTCTAAGAACCTTTTGAAGTAGTTATCTATTTAATATTACTACTACATTATCATTGAGAATAATTTGGTATGAAGTATTTTTACTTTTAATGTTTTATCAAATTGGTTCATTCTCAGTGCTATTAAGTTGAAACATAAAATTAGCCTCGTCACTTTTCATAGCTTCATTTAGCATTGTCATCCCACAAATGAAGCAATTCTTCTTAAGATAGTTATATCTACTTTAAACATTATTTTCAATTTTAAAGATATTTTTGAAAAAATATGGTTTTTAGGAGGTTCTGACGTAAAATCCCTAATGAAAAAATTTCTAAAAATCACTAATTAGCCTAATTATCCAATATGGCGGCCACTAATTAGTCCATAATTGCTTAGCATCGCAAACATCAAATCTCAATAACCAATTAATTGAATTCAAAAAATATATAAATTTAAAAATCTTACAACCTCAGCCATTGCCTGACACTATTCACTTTTTCCAAAAATTAGTTTTTAAAAAAATTAGCTGCTCAAATTGAAAACTTGAATTATTTTCAGTTTTTAGCGGGTATATTTAACTGAAATTTGTGATTTTTTCATTAACAATACAAAATATCAAAGAATGAAGAGTGCCAGGCACTAAATAATGCTATAAAGAGTAAAATTGCCAAGTCTCAACATTCTACAATAAAAACTGAGAAAGCTACAATGTCAGAAACATGAATAACACCTCGCAAGTTGTCAAAACAAGAAAATTTACTTGCAAATTTTCAGTATACTTGCATTTTTCCTAGTGCAGGATTAGAGGGATTCAGCATCATACATAAAACCTTCCTAATTCTCGTTTATAATTTATGAAATTTTGAAGAACAGCACAACTTTAAATGCAATTTCCGTGATTAAAACATAATATTTACGCAAAACTAGTTATATTTTCTGAAAGAACCGTATCTAAGCTATCCTGAAAAATGAGTTAAAACAGGGATATAGCGACCTTACGGTCCGTTATTGAAGATGTTTCCAGGTGACTAATGAGATTTTCTGTGGTATTCATAGTTTCTAAGTATATTCAGCAAATGTGTTCTCCTAGCTTAAAATCCTAATTTTCAGTCTTTATTCGGAATTCAAATAATTCTAGACAAACCAAATTAATAAAATAACTGTATTCAGACATTTTCAAATATGGAAGAAATCGCATTTAAATTTTACTTTATTTTCATTAATGTCACTGCGTCATAGAAATCTTCTATTACTTCCTTAGAATAACTTGAATTAATTAACCAAATTTAGCAAATTTACTTTTAATCAAGAAGAGTTGCTGTATATTTTCCACACATCTCTATTATAATTTGCTAATATTTATCTACTCAGAGTTGGAATCGGATCAGATCTAAATTTTGAGAAAATTTCGGATCTGTTTCGGATCCAAAAATTTTTAAAAATTGTGTATATTGTACATTTTATACATTTCGTACATTTTTATATTGAATGCTACTCTAAATGTGTTAACAATCACATTCTAAGTGAAATTTAGTAATTTAATTTCATTGTTCGTACAACAGGTTCCGCCTTATCCTTTCCAACAACTTATAAAATTGGTGACGAATATTAGCCAACGCATAAAAACATAATTGCAAATCAACCAAA
Source organism: Hofstenia miamia (assembly GCA_900660155.1). Lineage (NCBI taxonomy): Eukaryota > Metazoa > Xenacoelomorpha > Acoela > Hofsteniidae > Hofstenia > Hofstenia miamia. Next base: position 1,265,998 of record CABFPE010000065.1, on the reverse strand, counting down.
AACATCTGTTTATATAAACTTGTAAATGGAAAATCAAATGAAATACAGAGAAGCAAGTGACATACATTAATTGCTGCAAAGACCGCCAAAATTTAATGATACTAATATAATTATAAAATTGTCATGTAAGAAGCACTATAAGCAACTTTCAATGCCAAGATTAACTTAGTTTTCAGAAGGTTGTGATTATTGTAATTATTAATACAAAAATTTTTATAGAGCCATACCCTTTGCATAGCAATAATAGCAATAATTATTTAATGTTGCTTTTACAAATTTAAAATTTGTAATCCAAACTAGAGTCGAATTTCAATGAAAATAAAAATTCACAATTTATATTTAAATCTCGAATTTAGTTTGAAAATTGAATTTTTCTATCACGGATTACAATGCACTCTACTACAATTTTTTAGTGTCTTGTAATATACATATTGGTGTGTTCTTTAATATGATATTGTTTCGGCTATTCTTGTTTTCATCGTCTTAGCTGCAATTTTGAAGTAAATTCTATCTTTTTGTTACCAATTCATAGTAACATTGCAAAATGGTAATTTTGGATTTTGACATCATAAAATTAATGGGAAGGTAATACCATAAAAAACTCAACTATTTAAACTCTTTAAATATATTGTGATTATAGTTGATGATAATTTTAAGGAATTCGATTGCTATAAAGCTTACAAATAAGCCAAGGAATGGATTTGTTGGAAATTTTTGCAGAGCAATAATCAATTTCCACTCATAATCAAAGTCAGGCCAATCAGAAATGGATTTGCTCCTTGTGGGTGGACAATTACACATAAAGAAGCAATCTATTTCAAACATAAATGGATATTGGCCGAAAATTGAGGGGCATGCTCAGCTGAAGTCCGGTTAGGCCAATTTACATCCTAGCCATTTTAAGCCCATTCTATGATCGTTGACAAAAAAAATTCTTGAACTTTTTGATTTGCTTAACAAAATTGATTGTATTAGATTATAGTACTAGAAGAGCATTTGATACTATTGTATTTTAAAAATTTTACATTGATTTTTCAACACATATAGGATTTACTACATTTGAGTTGATTTATATGCACTATTGGGCAAGTCGTCCCATTTTCCAATACCTCAGCTAAGCCCGATCCTGTGCTCTCCAGTATATCTTCTATATGCCCATTTTGATCTCACGACAGCGTTTAAGCCCATAAAATTTTCTATTGGCATTTGAAATAAAACGCAAGTATATTTTAAGTCAATCTTTATTTATTGTAAGAATACTTATATATATTCGGATCCGTTTCGGATCGAAAACTAAATGTCCCTTAAAAATTCGGATAGGATCGGATCAGGATCGGATTGGATCCTAAAATTTTAGATCCGATTCCATCTCTGTAGTCTGCTTTAGAACCCGGGATAATGAATCTCAACATTTTAGAAAATTACTCGGTATTCGATCCCGGGATATTTCACAATGCAACTATTTAAAAAACAACTAAACCATTATATATATATATATA
>CABFPE010000065.1:1240806-1258249 GCA_900660155.1 Hofstenia miamia | reverse complement strand
CTTGTCAAAAGTGAGAAACCCATCAAGACCCATTTTGAAATCTTCAGGTAGAGAGAGGGCTACTAAATATATATACGTTTACACATTTCCATAAATAACTAAAACAAATTCCGAAAATTTTCGTTTTGTTATAATTTAATAATTTAATACTGCAGACGCGTTAGGTAGTATTAGCCGGCGTTTTTTAATAAATTAGTTTTAAAAACTTTGTATATTCATTACATATCAGGGGTGAGCATAGATCTTTAGCCTTGGCGGTTATTTTTGAGTTCGATTCAATTCCGAAATTCATGCGAAAGCAAGATGAAAGGAAAACTTCAGTTTTATGCATTTTATGTTTCAAGACTAATGACGAAAGCATGTATCTACAAGGACATGTAGATTGATCATCTACTTTACTTTTAGGCAAACATATTACGTAAAGACTTAAGAAAAAACCGAAATTGATACAGAAATAAAAGGATGTTCTTATGCTCAATTAACAGCAACTTTATCTATCTCCTTAATATTCGGTTTTTCAAATGCTTTGAACGTCTTAAGATAAGTTCTTTAGAAGCAGAAATTGGAAATCGTCATAAAATTGATGTGAAATAGTCAAGAACTCATCTTATTTAAAAATTGAAAAACAATTTATTAGAGAAAGCGATGTTTGAGTGACTGAAATAATAATAAGGAAAGAAAGCAAATCATTGGAAGATGTATTACAAATCATATTTAAAACGATAATAAATAACATCTTTATTTGTACTATGTGCGATATTTGGTCACACGTGTAATTCAATGACCATGTTTTCTTCTTAATTTAGCACTGCTACTCTCCAAGCATTGTTAAGTATATAAATTTGTGGAACTATTTAAGGGAACAGAGGGATTTTGCACATTCTTGTAGTGAAATCCTATAATTTTTGACATTCTTATAAATATTTGAAATACTTTTTTATTAAAAACAGAATTGTTGTAAATTGGCGCAAAACAATTTTTTGCATGAATGCTAAATTTAATGAAATTGAGCATAGAGATTTATTATGCTATGTCCTAGTTTTTAGAAGATGATGAACTTCAATGTTAGTAAATAACTAAAAAAAATTAAAATTCGTAGAAATGCCTATTTATGCTGATTTTTTCAAATATGTTAAGGCATGCATAAAATAGGTTATTTTCGACAATGTATTGAATAAAATGTTCCGAAACGAGCTAAATTTTCAAAAAAAACCACGCAACAGTGCACGTAAATCAGGCCAATTGCAGGGAATGCTATGTTATTTATAAGAAATGTGTTGAAAAATATAATTTACACTTGTATCACATACTCTTTTAAAACTCCATGTAAGTTTTGAATTTCAGTGTGTATACTTTATTATAAGATTCCAACATACCACTTTGATATAGCAAACCTACCTTTTGGACCCATGTCCATCTTTGAGATGAGACCCCACATAAATCTACGTATATCATGATCAATTGATGCTTAAGGTTAACCAATTATATGAAAAAATTAATGTTTCAATATACAGAATAAAATAACTTGTGTTAACTACGCTTACTAGAGACACTTTGGCATGTAATGCAAGCCAATACCCACTTTAAAGGGGGGGGGGCGAATGCCGTGAGCACCGCGCTTTTGGGCCACCGCACTAATCAATTAATAGACAAAAGTTGTTAGAAAATTTAAGAAAAAGAAAATTTAATTTTCCACAATATTAATTCAACAATTATATTACTATTTGTATTTAAACATTATGGGGTACATACATTAATATCCACACTATGATTTACAAAAAATAAAGCTCTTTTCGAATTTAACGTTATAATTAAAAGATATTTGTGATCTACCATATACACTTGAATGATTATTGTTTTGTAACTGCTATCAATTGAGAGTGATATAGAATGAAATTTAATAGAATATTTTAGTAAATAAGCAAAAAAAGTCTTTTAACAAGTATGTCCCAAATATCAAATATGTTTTAATTCAATCATTTTCGAAAATACAAGGAAAATTTCTTAATACATATAAAAAAATACAATATGGCTATTACTATATCTTTTCTTTTTAATGTATAAAACATTTTGCAGTTGCTTCAATTTTTCTTGCAATCTAAGATTTGATTTGTTGACAAAATATACAGAACTTTATTAAGCATATACTAAGCTTGACAAGTAGAAATTATATAGTTATATACGTAGGATACATTTATATAAATGTATCTATATTTTGTTAATATTATTATATCATTTTGGTTTACGTTATTCTTAATAAAAATTTTTAATTTCTACATTATTATATATTCCATTATAATTTTAAAAATAAAAATACTCTAATAACAGTAATTGTATTATTATATGCAGTAGCAAGAAATGAACTGCAATTATTTCTTAAATTATTAAAACACAGGATGTAGTAAAGCTTAGCTTTGAAATTCAGAACATTTATTGCTTACATAAAGCATACCCAATGAATTGATAGCAAAAAAATCTTTAAAGTTCCAATAATTCTCTTGTTTTTTATACTTTAAATTTCTTGAAACAATCTTTCCCTTTAAAGTGACTAAAAAATATTGCTCTTCAAACCTTTAATTTTTTAAAGTTGCTTAAGAATATGTTAAAATACTAAATGATGTCTAAAAATCTAAAATTTTCTTTAAAATGCTTATTATGTTTGCAATATCGTCAGATTGCAATGTATAAACTTTCTGAAACTGCTTTTTTGGATTTCGAACTGATATCTTAAATTGTTGGGATGCAATTACATACAATTATCTAGAATTATATTATCGAGCAAATATGATGTAATTATATATATTTTGCAATCTATATATTTTCTCAACAAATAGCATATGCAAGCACAGATATATGCTGTTTTACAACAGCTAAATAGGATGGGGGCGAAACAAAATTATTATAACAGAGACGTTGTTGTAATTACTTTTTCAGCTTACTTATACGTCATATTTTGCCCCGGACCCCGCATAGGCTAAGAACGGTCCTGATGCATGCATATAAAATCCAAAAAATGAAATCAAGTGAAATAATTGTATGCTTAAGGTGGTGGTACCCCTGAAATTTGTTTCTATTTAAAAATGGGTGTAAGTAAATGATTTCCATCTTGGAAGTTAGACATGGAAAGTAATTAGAGGAAAACGACAAAAAAATTTCTTTGACGTTATTCTTGAAAAATCGAGAATTGTCCCAAAGAAAACTGGTCAAAATGGCATGTACAAAATAGATCTGGGAGATGAATTTTCTAATTTAAGAGCTGATACATTAGTTTACATAATAATGTATTTCACTCAGAATATTGCCATATTTGTCTTTAATGTCTTACTCGTAAATCATTGATAAATTTCCGCCCTAAAGTAGTTAGATAAACGTTTAATGTATGCATATTGACTGAGACATCCGCATAGTAACAGTAAGTAAAGAGTTATCATTTTTCTTGTATTTTATTTAAAAATTTATAATAGTGTAGTAAACATTTTTTTTATTCTCTTGTTCTTTTTAAAACGATTAGTTTTGAAAAAATCCATTTTGTGCAACAAAGCATTTTGAATGTTATAGTTAAGACGGAGGTTACAATGTCATTCCCTTGCTATTAAAACATGCAAATTATTTAAACTTCATAAATTGTTAATTATGATCCTGCAAAACTTTCCATATAAACTATATTTAAGATCAATCAACTGTGAAATGAATAAAATCCATGTCTTTCCTTTCTGGCTTTCAGGTGACTTGTCACTTTCAAATACTTGAAAATATATTTCAATGAATTGTAATTGAATACGGGAATAGAATATTGCAATCACTTATATTGATTAAATTTCACAATTTCACAGTGATTATTATAAATGAAGTTGGGGAGCGTCGCGATCATTGAAACCGAATTCTAAATTCGTTCAAATGAGAAACTTAAGGACTAAAAAATTAATTGGAAAATACATACAGAGTGGTTGGAAAGTCGCTCCCTGATTTTACTTAGCTATATCTTCACAAGTAAATGGTCCTTTGATTGAAACTTCGCACTCTAAGATTTCATGAAACCTGCAATTTCATATGACAAATCTGTTTTCTGTAAATAAACTACAAAAGTCCAATAGCCCAGTAAACATAGAACTGTTGTAACGACGTCGTTTTTGTGGTGTATTGGCGTTTAATAGGCGTTGAATTGTTTGAGTGGCGTTTGTAGTGCGGATCAGTGGCGGTGTATAATACCGTCTTGCAAAAAATATTTAAAAATAGGAATAATTTTAGTATTATGACCATTTGAAGATAAATTTTTTAAAAACTGCATTTTTATTGATAGTTTGTCGGTTTATTATGAAAAGACGTTGTTTTGTAATGTCGTTTTAGTGCCGCTATTTGTCGTACAAAGACGTCGTTACGACAGTTCTATGTTTACTGGGAGGGGCAAGCGGTGCACAAGTTCACAAAAAAATTAGATTCACAATCGAAAATTAATATTGACTCCAAATATTAAAATTTAATGACAGCATTAAACATTGTAAAAATAAGTTGTTAACTATAATGTCAACAATTTTAAACGTGACCTTTAAAAAAAATTTTACATCATCTGAGTGTCTAAAAGGGAGATTAGAATTTTAAATTTCTTTTAGAAGACAATAAATGCATATTTATTTCCAAAAGGATTTCCCTGTAATTGGTAGTTAGCGGTGCTCTAAGTTTCTTAACTTTCCACTGCACTGAATTATAAGGAATAGATTAGATTACTTTCAAATGAGGATCTGAAAATTATTTTATTGGACAAAAGTTCCTAGAATGAGAATTGAGAAACGGAAAATACCTTTTTTATCTTAAACAAAGTTAAATTTTCGGTTTAACATAAGTGATATTTTCTATGAATTAAATCACGAAGTAATTTCTGAGCTATATTAAAACAAAATATTTAACAAAAAATAGGTAAAGCACAACTATTTATTAATGAAATTTCTTAATACACATGTTTAGTAAATTTTACTCCAACATTGAAATAAGAGCAGTGTATTCAAAGTCTCAGAAATCCAAAATTGCATGCTTGCACAAAGTTTGAATTTTCATATGAAATTTGAAATAGGCTTTGGGTTAGGGCCTGAAATTTCAGTTAGTGTTATTGAACAATGAATGATTCAGTAACCTTTAAATATTTTGTTAGGCATACCTCTTCAAATTGAATTTCTGAACTTGAAAAAATCGTTTTCAAAATTTTGCTAAATTTATAAATATTGAAATAGTTCTCTTTCTACCAAATGTGCATACTTATTGTTATTTTACATAACTAACATTTTTTGTCATGCGACCTTCATTTCGTTGCTAATACTTCCCTATTTCCTTGACATCTGATCAAATTATATTAAAATGGGGCTTTGGATCTTTTTACAGAAACACTACTAAATTCCTTTAAAGTTTTGAAATGATTGATACCCAATATTCGGGTAAGAATCATTTTTTGTTTTTTAGAAACCTTCTCTTCCAAAAAAAATTCGACAGTGATTTTTCTGATTTAAGTTCTTACAGATCTTGCTTTAATAAATCAATGTACTGCATATGCAAGAGTATATATGTGCCTTGACTAATACAATACAAAATTAGTTGGTATTTTCTTGACAAAATTATTTTATGTAAAAGCATTCTCTCAGTTATAGTTCAAAGTTGTAAGAAATGGAGTCTCAATCAAATATAGTTTATGACTTGTAACTGGCGGTCCGCGGGTCATAATCCGGTCCACCAAGCATGTCTAGTAGCCCTTTGCAATTTTAAAAATTGCTTTTGATACTATGATATTTTTTCCAGACGTAATACCAATAAACCTAATAAAATTAGGTCTTAATTCAATTTAAGTGTAGTTTCGTGCGTATGTATAAATGGCGACATGTGTGTTTATTGTGAAGGTGAGCAACGAAATGGGTGACAATTCATTCCTCCATGTATTCAAAATTTTAGGGCGCCCTCTTGCTAATGATGTTGAACACTCCTGGTTTAAGTATTAGGAAAAAAGGTAGGAAAAGTTAAGAAATTTAATGATATACTTGATAGATTTAGCCAATTAAGAATTAGATTCATTTAACAGAAAACTTATTGTAATCGATCCAGTGCAAATTTGACTAATTTGGCGGAGAAAATCTGCTATTGCTTAATAGTTTATACTAAATTTATTTAGAAAATACTCCATCAGGATATTACTGTCGATTTTTCGTCATATAGTGAATGCAATACTTAATATCGAGTCAAGCAATTTTATTAAGTTTTTCTAAAATTTTCCCATTTGTTAGTTTTAAAAAAAGTTTCTATTGGATTTTATGCATTGCAAAAAGTTGGACTCATCCTCATTGCATGCAGTGATTATTCCAAAAATGAAATTGGTTACTATATGCTTTATAAAATATTTCGCTATTGAAGATGCCTGGCTTTCTGTTAATTGTAGGTGCTTAATCAACATGTGTTTTTGCCAGTGTCACTTCTGCTCTATTTTAAGAGGAAACGCATGAAGAATATAAACAATGCCCATTTTTCTACAATAATTATTTTAAGTATAAGTGTAGCAGCAGTTGCAACACTGCTACTCTATGTTCTACTTTACGCCTTTCTCTCTGCAGCACATTCGGCTTTCTGTGATTTTGAGTGTATTAAATTTTACAGCATCAATCATAAATTTTACAGCATCAATCATTCGTATTGTTTTAAATTCATTTGTTGTAGGCAATATAGCGGTTAACACAATTCTTATTTTTTAAAGATTTATACCGAAGTACTTGAAATTGCTTTATAAGATGTTAATGCAACATCAAATTCAGCTTAAATGCAGTATAAGCTCAATTCATTTTCTATTATTAGAAATTTTTATTTAGTATGCAATCGAATTCCGAACAAATTATTAAAAATTTTCAGTAATGCTTCTAAATCAATTCTAAATATTCATTTCAAGATGATGGGCTTTTAAAGTTAAACTTCGTATGCAGGACAGAAAGAATTTACTTCAAAAAAGACATACACTATTTTTTATTTACGTTGATTGTTGTTATTTGTTTGAATTAAAAGTAACTTTAATACATAATTTAGAAAATTCGTGAAATTTTTATTTTGTTGGAATATGAAATTCAGATTTCAATCAGGTTTTTAAATAAAGGTGTGTCTATGATAAAAAAATTAGCAATAGCACTACAATTTTTAAAGCTGCAACATCTCAAATTGTCAGAAAAGTAAATATTGATTTCAACGAATTAATTTTAAGTAGTTGTGGTTTGCTCAGTGACACCATTGAAATGCCGATGGATGCTTAGCTTTGTTTATAATATGATATCCTTTACATGATCGCAATGAAATTTTGAACCAGAGATGGGAGCTCTATTTTAATTGTTATAGAATATATTTTTTTGAAATTAATATTTATTCTAACCAATTAATGCATCTGGAATAAAAATGGAGGGCAGAAATCATTTTAACTAATGCTTTGCTATAGAAAACCCCATATCAGCCGATTACTTTAAAAGCTTTTTCATTCAAATACCTTTGTCGAATGTATAGCTTCAAATGAAACCACTTTATGCCCAATTTTAATTTTGACAATATATACATGCACTTTATCCTTTTTATGCTTAATAGATGAATTTCTTTTGAAGCATAAATAGTGCAAATTTACAATATATACATATACATATAAAGACATTTCTGTAAGACTTCAAATGCAGAAGGTAAGATCTGTTACCTACTTTATGAGCTCTCTCAAATTTCTTGGAAAAGCAAATAGCGTTTATCTTGCGTACAGGGAAGAGATCTTAAGTGCTCCGAGTCGAAATTTGATCAGTATTTTTCTCCTGTAAAATACAGTCCTAATATTGCATAACGATTCCTCCAAGGCGATGCTTTAAATATCTGTTCTACACGCTGATCTATTTATTGCTTATCATACTTTTTTCATAGACAACAAAAATTATCTGGTGGAAATCTTTCATTAGTGAGAGGAATCAGTGATGAATGTTTAATAATGATAGATATTTGGTAAGAAACACAACATTCATGCACAAGATAAAATTGTTTAATAAATCTTCCGCGCTACAATTGTCTCTATGATTACAGGTGTTTACACTACAAATTTAAGAACCGTATACAACATGCAACAATCCATAAATTTATTATAAAATACTCATGGTTTTATGGTAATTTCCATGCATTATAAAATTATGCAACAATAAAGCCAAGAACACAACGATGCGAGCGAAACTATATGGAATATTGCACATAAAAATGTAGATATAAGCAACAGTAATATATTTTATAGAGAGTAGCAAGCTTACTTAGTTTGTATTGTTTAAGAAGACATTAAAATATTCGTAGAACATGAAAATTTGATTGCATAGATATATTTACTCTTTAATGTTAGATGTATACTTCAGTCTATGCTACGTGTCAAATGAAGAATATTGCCAAAATGGTTTTAAAGTTCTTGAACATGAATTCTTGCTTCTATGCAAAATTTTGTTAGCCGGTTTTTTATCTCACATCAATATTAATTTTTAAAACCTTTGAATTACAAATGAATTAGTCAGTCATTGTTTCGCTTTTTCAGATGTCAGTCACAACAGATATGAACACATTGTGGTTTCAGTCCAATTCCACAGTTGTGCCACCCACCGATGTTAACTAAAACTATTAATTTCCGCTAATGGAGTTTCATATTATTCACTGTTTTCTTTGAGATTCCAATCATTTCTGAAATGTTTCTCACTTGGATAAAATTTGTTGGTATACATGTATCTTAAATGCAAAAAGCTATGCAAAATAGTACACAGTTTGTAGTAAAATCATCATTGTAATTGTTTCCCTTGTAATGTTATTAATATCCAAGAATCTAAGCTCACCTGTGGTGTTTCAGGCAGAGTTTTTGATCTGGCTAAATATCACTTGATACCCTGTAACAGGAATTTTATGTGCTTTCGTGTGAATGGAATTTATTATCCACATATTAAGGAGTGGTGTAAGAGTAGGTCAAATGTATTGGCTAAATATCTCTTTCGGATTTCGAAATGATTGCTATCAATTATAAGCCTTAGACTTCATCTAAGAAATCTATCAAACTGATTTCCGTAATATCGTTTATTGATAAAAAAATACAACATTCAGAAAACAATTTCAGCGAGAATATTTCACGTGAAGAACCCATCCCTTTAATACCAACAAGGGAACTTCACGACTATATTATAGAAATCCCTACTGTCAAACAGACAAATATGAGAAAACATTTCTATCAAGTGCAAGCAAATGATTTTCGTTTTTGCCTAACTGAATTATTTTTCTCAGGTAAAAGAAATATAACCTTTCATTATTATTATTATTATTATTATTATTATTATTATTATTATTATTATTATTAGAAATAAATTTATTTTGACTCTTTTTCCCGTCCGAAGTCATAGCGCCTTAAGCTTAGGTAACTCTGACTTCGCGGGCGACGTGCTGGACTGGACTTGAGCGTCTATTTATAGAATACAAAATATTTGGAATAATTTCTTCCTGCCGGTTTATTATCTGAATATTAGGTATGGGAAATATGTTCATATTTTCACATATTTATAGCGCAGAAATAATTTTTATCACACGTTCTTACCGTAACAGGGAAGCCTAAGGATGTGTCCAAATCCCAGGATTCACATATTTCCTCATGTGCTTGGAGAAAATGGATTGAAAATGTGGACAAAACTTTAAAGATACAATAGCCAGCTTAGGTTAACAGACCCAATGAAGATGTGTTCGAACTATTGATTAATCACAGCTACAATTGATCGAAAATGCAAGCGGTTTGTTCACACTATGACTCTCTTGTGGGAAAATAGTGGGTTAATTTTGATCCACCCCATTTATTTGGGAACGTCTTTCAGCTAAGCAATAATTTTTAATATAGGCACCAGTACAAAATAACATCAATGTGAATAATAGTCATTTTCAATTTAAAGTTGAAAACGTTGAATTCAATAACAAAGTAGTTTCGGGAGTCTGTTGATTACTTAAAATATACAATTAGGTTTAATTCATAGAGGTAAATTCATTCAGTCCATCAACTGCTATCAGATGATGAATTATCACACTCGGCATTTATCAGCTGATAAACGGCAGATTGACAGAAGTTACAAGTCCATGGTCTTGCCACACGCCACAGCTTAAAATTAAGAATCAAAATATAGAAAACCAAATAATTTCGCTGCTGCTCTATCACATTGCTTTCTTTAATTATCCGTTCAGCCAAAGTGCTATCATTTTCTAATAAACTAAAGTTACTAACAAATTTATACTAGTAAGCCTGAAAAAATGAATTCCAAGAAACACAATCTGCTTAAAGGAAGTTAATTAGATTATTAGGCAATTTAAATGACAGATATATATATATATATATATATATATATAGTTTTCGCTGTAATTTAGCTTGTAATTGCCCTTTGTGAGTTTAGGGATGAGCGACCGCGAAGTGCTAGAAGTAATCTTCAATGAGTTAGACATCGATGATGACAAGATTCTAGAGTTCCACGAAATCAAAAAACGACTTCGTGATTGCGGCTTTGGTTTCACAGACAGTGAATACAGGGCAATGATTGATCTTGGAGATAAAGATGGTAAGTGAATTTTAGTACGATTAATTTGCAACAGCATAGCAATTCTGACGAAGACAAAATTTAAAATTTTTAATTCAAATATATATCTAGCATATTTCTATGTATGTCTGAAGATAGGATAAAGTATATAGTAATACCGGGGCAGTGGCCCCAAATGAGCATATAGAATGTATAATTGCTGACTTGTAAGTCAATCATGCCTTGCATACCAACTAAATGACTTTATTTCTAGGCTAGTTATCGTGCTTAGCAATTGTAAAAAAAAATTGTAAATCCAAATTTATATAATATTCCAAAATATTTGCAATGTGATACACTAAGAATACAAGATTTAAATAAATTACTTGATATTTCTACAATCAAGATATCTAAGCATCCTCCAAGGATTGCTTTGAGGATACAGGGTAGAATCATAAAACACAGGACATATCCTGCTAAATCCGGACATCTGGCAACCCTCCATATAAATGAAGAATATATAAAAATTATGTTAATATACACTGTATAATAATTATATATTTCTTTGATAAATTAATTTTATTGTTCATATTCCCTTTTTCATAAATAATAAACTTATTGAAAACCATTAACTACGTTTATTGTTTGTATTACCATGAATCCAAAACAAGAATATTGATTTTTCGTGTAATTGCATGTTTTTCGAGTTTACACTGCAATAAATAGACATTAATAAAATGTGGGAAATTATATAAATGTCCATTTGCAGGTGATGGGTGCTTAACAGTGGAAGAATTTGTCGATATTTTCCAGCGGATTAGTTCTATTGCCACATTGACCAAACAATTCAATGAATACGATGTTGACAAAAACGGTTTCGTAACAGTTGCTGAATTCAGGTATATCCTTCTAAACCAAATCAAATAAAGCAAACACTTTTCAATTGCGAAGCTTTTACATGAAAAAGCAGTATGATCAAAGCAAAATCCATTTCGCTTACTTTTGTAAATGCATCACGTGAGTTCGTGACGAGAGGTGTTGTGACGTTGAAAAATCAAAGTTAGGAGGCTACACGCATGTCGAAATGTTTAACTCATAAAAAGACTTAAGTAAGTTTATATTGTAAGGCTTGAAAATCAGAATATTTAGTTTCCCTACCGTTTTCTAAATGCAGCAAACTACATGTATATTTTTGAATCAATTTAATATGGACATTGCACCACTTTTATGACACTAACAACCCATGAAACCCCATATATAATGCTCCTAACCTCAAAGGTATTCAGGAATGCCTTGATCATCATGTAATTATGAACTCATTAGAGGTCCATAAATCCAATTGACATTAAAGAAAAATTCATTATAGGTATTTTTGTTTACAGTGGCTGTATCTCAAAAAGTTGTAAAAGTTTGATTTTTGCAAATTTTTTGATATTTTGTGTACATTACTTACTATTGAAAGGTTGTTTGCATGTGGTTTGGGTGCTTGAGTACTTGTGTGTAAACCAATCAAAACTTTAAGATTTTTGGTGCCACAAATGCAAGCTTTCAAAAATTCTTGGCAAATTCAAGCTTTACTCCAATTAGACAAATTTTTCTTGGGATTTGAATCAGATCCCAAAGTAAGTTTGAAAATCTGATTGAGTAGCTGAGGTTTTTATGATTCCTCAGTTTCTTAGCAAAGTCTACTTTCATGTCTCTTCACCAAGAGCTTCTGAATTCGTTTCTGACATCAATATCTGAAAATTTACAATGTACTGTTATACATTATAATGGGTAATTGTAATTTTTATTTGTTATTTATTATTTATTCCCTTAAAATTGTTGATAATAATCACTCTTCTAGAACTGTCGACCCCATGTAAAACCTGATATATCGATAGCATCACATGATCCTGCAATGACCTAAGTGACTATGAGTATTTTTTAATAAATTGCATCGTGTCAAAAAAACATTTGTTTTTGAGTTCGAGCAAAATGAATTATATAATATTTATACAATATTTGAATTTAACGCATGTTTTAAATATCCGAAGTTAATTGTAATGGGTGTAATATTTAACAAGTTATAATATAATGCAAATGTATTAGATGCGAACTGAACCTTTCCGACTGAACTATATATTCTGAATATAATCTAAGATGTGTGGTAAACATGTTTACTTTTTGATTTACTTTCTCTGTAGTTCAAAAAGCCTAAAACTGCAGTTCTTATCCTGTTAGACCTATAGAAATTCATGTAGCAATTACTAAGAGCATGTGTGAAGCATTTTTATTTTAGAGAGGTGATTGAAAATAAATATAAACGGAAAGTCAACATTGATAAACTCAAGCGCTTAATCGAAAAGAAAGACATCGATGGGGACAACAGAATATCATATTACGAATTTCTGTCTGCTTCTTTGTAGAAAATGCTTCGCTTTGTGTACAATTCAGGAATCATTTGTTACTGCGTTTGTAATGTTGCTGTTAGTTTAGAAATATAGTATCATTTAGTTAAATGAAAACGGTTGCTATTTGACATTAAGCGTTGTAATTGCTTACATAGCTTCTATAAAGACACCTTTATCAAAATGCGTTGACATATGTACATAACTCCCAACTCTTGAAGCTGTGCACAATTGATAGGCTGACTATATGAATTGAGCATTTATAAACACAAACAAGGCTACCTCTAAACAAAAGCCATGAAGTAATTAATTCAAAAAATTTAGTGGAGGGCAATAATTAAATAATCAAATAGCAAATATATTTAGATTTTAATCTACAGTGGACCTGACTCTGCTGAAATTTACAAATAGAGTGCATTTATTTTATTTTTTCAATATTATTCAAAAAAGTACACAAATTTTAAAACATGCTGTCAGATATACATGTGAAACACAAAGAAAACAAAATAAAAGTTCATAAAAGAAATTTAATCAGGATTACTGCCTATGAATGCAGTTTGCTTGATTAATCTGCAATTATATCTTATGATGATATCTAGAGGATCGAGAGAGACTTCTGTTTAATGATCATAGCAATTGCGATAGCAACCAGATGAGGTAAACCATAACTTTTAGATATGATAGTATCACCAATCTTTAATTTGCATGCAGCATAAATAAGTATATATTATAGCTTCTTATAGCAATTAATGGTGCGACAATGGCCTATTAATAGCATTGCTGGATCGAATTGCCATCTAGCAAACAAATATTAAATATAATAATTTACAATTCTGCCAGATCAAATTAAATTTTCATAAATGAAATTACTAACCCCTTCAGTAGTTGGTAACGCAACTTACTATGCCCGGTCTGGTTTTTATGAGCACTGTATAACGAATTCAATGGCCTACAGCAAGGTGTCCATCTTGAGGATAGTATGCTATACACACTCTCAACGGTACCTTTAACCACCAAATTATACCAAGTTGCTAACTACTATTCATTATTATTATATTATAATATTGGCCATTATCAGTTGACTGCTGGTGTGAAACATGCAGTATTTGTGATCTCTGATGTAATCAGTGGCCCACTGGTGGACCATTGGCGGCACATGTGACGACCTTAGTAATCAATAATCAATAAGCAGATGCTTGCATATGAAACTCACTTCATTATTTTGATCCTAGATTTTTTTAATGTAAAAAATGGAAGAGCGAAAAGCTTTTTTAAAGTTTTTAATTTTTAAAAAATTATACTATACATATTAAATGAATTTTCAAAATAATATATTCATGAAGACTTGGACACTTTGAAATAAACTATTATATAAAAAATTAAGTTTGAGCAGAAGAGATTTTCCATGATTTAAGAAATTACTTAATTTTAATATGTTCAATTTTTGTTAAAGTTGGCAGATTTGTATGCTTATTGTTATCATTTATAAACAAGACATTCTCTCAAATTTCTACCATATGTTTGTATTGAATATGCAGACAGGAGCTTAAAGATATCCTTCTGTCCTTTGCTGGGCTTGTGTTTGTTTAAACAAGAATGTATGAGCTGCTTAGCAATATAAAATTGTCGTTTACTTATAAAAATAATGCTCTGATATCAAAAAACCTACTCTTTGCCACCAATTGCCCATTATTGGGTCACCAATGAGTCATTTTTCGATATGCATCACTTACCCATTAATTCCATAACGGTCATCTGCCATTAATTTCAACTACAATGGCCCATTGTTGGACCATTATTGGCTTGCAATTTGATGAGCAATATTTCTAAACTTCAATCTTTCTGCATATGCGCAGATTTTTGTAATTCTTTCTAAAATATTTTATAATGAAACAACTATATAAAACGTTGTTGTAACACTATGCTATATAAACAACTTTTTCAACAATTTTTGTCGCCAATTAAATCGTTCGTGTAGACTAATTGAATAAATAAAATTGTTCGTGTAGCTGTAGCATACCAAATCAACAACAAAAGCTGTTCGTTCGGACGACAAAAGTCGTTCGAGTAGCGAGAGCTTAAGCCGCTCATTTTCGTTGTGGCATTGAAGCGTGGGGTTGCACGAAAGCCCCGGCTTTCAATTTCTTCATTACCTGAATTTTAGGAAAAAGAATAAAAAATTTTTTGAAAAATTGGAATTTTAGATAAAAATGCTCAAGTTTTCAATATTCTTTAATACGAATTTTCAAAATTCATCAATTGTTATGCACCAATATCCCAAAATTCCATATTTCATAAATTTTAGATGCGAAGAAAATTGGTTGAAATTGCTGGAAAACCGTTTGTCCTATAAAGGACATTGGCAGTTCAAGGTTAAGCCAATAAGATCGTGATAAGCATTCCTTCTCGGGTAGCTTTAAGCATTGTCAAAATCAGTAGGTTTTTATATTAAATTTTTTATTATTCAAATATTACGCTCATTAATACTGTTATTAAAATACAATACTCGGCCTCGGCGTTTCGCCTTACCTCTACTTTACCAATAAGTGGCAATGATAGGGAATGATCTGGAAAGTAATGACAGTAAGCAATTACTGTATAGAAAAACTTAAAATGATTACCACGTTCCTTCAATATGATAAATTTTAACAAGTTTTACCAACTTTCACAGCATTCAAGAAACTCTGAATTGATGCAGTAGTCAACTCAAATTTCACTACGTTACCAAAGCTTTCCATAAAAATTGGTTTAAATTTTTTGAAACAACTAAAATTGTACGCAGCGCTCTTTTCTGATGATTAATGAGCATAAGTCCAATAGGTTACATATATTTCTTCCAATAAATCACTATTGAGGGAATAATTGCTATGTTGAAAAGAAGTTTGCTTACAAACTTGTGTCACTTTCAACACTTTTTTAGTGTAGTTTTGAGTTGGAACTATAGAATGATAACGCCTAATATCTCTACGATCAGTGTATGAAATAATTACACTGCCCCTGAGTTGAGTTGGTGTCCAATGTTTCAAGAAAACATCGATAACTTATCTTGAAAATTTGTAGAAAGAACTTACGAAAAAAATGAATCTATGAGATGAATTTTTGTCTTTGCCTTTTGTATACAAATGTTGTGTTCTCATTTATTAGCTTTCATAGATCAATTATAAAATAAATATGGAGACCATCTCTTGCAAATAAACCCACGGTTTTTGTTAAGGTAAAATATATTGTTTAAATTGATAAAATGCATTATTCTATCTAAGTAGTATTATGTGACTATTATTTTACACTATTAAAAGGCTCATTACTGATGACGCTACCTTTATCAATGGGTTAAACAATTCATAATAATAATTGGATGAAAGGTCTTGGCGCTGCCGCATCGTCACAATCCATAAATAAAGGAAAAATATGAAACCCGATTTATGAGTGTGTGAAACAATGTGGAGCAGAGCTGAAACCAGTTGGGCGTGGTGGGCAGATTGGTCAATTAAAAACTCAATTTCATTACACCGCTTGTCACCTTCTCACCTCGCAAACTCCAATAACCAGGTGGTGCATTGCCGACTAATGCTGAATTTCTGGGCCGATATACATAGCAGACTTGTCAACGAGCAGTAATTTCTAAGCTCGGCTCGGCTCGTTTATATTTTGACTAAGTTCAGTTCGGCTAGTCTCGCTACATAAAATCTTTCAATTCTTGAAAAATATTGTGCTCTCAGAATTTCATCCATTGCTCTTCCTATTATTTAACTATAAAAGCACTCGGAGAGCACAGATCTACGCCAAGCAGCTTGTGTCCCCCGGGTCAGCAACAAAATTTAATGGATTCCTCCTTGGGCGGAGACGCAACTCTGGTGAAAATTTGAGGTCAATCCATCTATTACTTTTTCCGTAAAGTTGCTAACAGATAAACAAACAAACCAACGGTACCAAAAACATAACCTCCTTGGCGGAGGTAATAAGAAAAATCTGCATAATCAAATTAACAAGCAACACTATAAATTTGGTTTGCTTAAAAACGTCTGGTTTTGAGCTCGTTGACAAGTCTGAGACATGGCAATATCCATATTTGCGTGGCCTGGATTTGAAATTGAAATGTCAACTGTGTGACCAAATTATTTCACACAAAACGAAATTCCATTTTACCCAACATTTCGAATCTGCGAAGCAAACTAAAATTGCATATTAGGTCAAGCATTCCCCCTTTCCTTAGCCAACTAATGAAAGTTACCGTAATTCCCCAGTCATTGAATATTATAATGTAGCGATATCGGCACGCCACACAGTGTTTTAGCCTTTTTCGACATTAGTTCTAAAGCAAACAAGTAACAAACCGCCGTTTTTATCTCAAATAAAATTACCAGTTCCTTTAGTTTATTAGGTTTTTATTATCATTTATTTTAGTGCATATTTAGTGTGATCTATTTATTTTACTATGTTATTCTTAAGTCGCAAATCCCCTAAAACGTAAGATGAATAGTGGGATGCGCAGAAGATACT
>CABFPE010000065.1:1077278-1087593 GCA_900660155.1 Hofstenia miamia | reverse complement strand
CTTAATCTGGCCTCGTTAATGTATGCTACTTTAAAATGTTTGTCTAAATGGTACTTTTGGATGTTTCGCCTCAGCGAGATTAGATGCTACGCTATCACAGTGTTTATGCTTTTATATATTGCTAACTATGATGATGCTAGAATATATATATATATATATATATATATATACGGGCTTTAGATATTATGGATTTGTATCTACCACCTGCACTTTCTGATTTTCCTATTTTAATGTCTTTCCTAATTAAATGAGCTTATATCTCTGGAAAGAAAATAGATACTAATGTGGAACCACTCCCCCCCCCTAATCAAAGTCCAACTTTCAAAGAAATATTAAAATTCATAAATTTATTGTATACCTTTCTTAAACTAATCGATTATGTATAAAAATATATCATATTTTCAAAAAAATTCTCAGATTTTGCCTAACAACATTGTACATATGTTTTTCTCACTCATTATCTCTCGAATAGTCAAAAAACAACTTAAATGAATTGCTTACAATAGAGACATCTTTTGAAATCTTTTTATAGCGGTGGATATCCCTTTATAAAAATGCGTCCTAACCATATTGTATAGAGAAATAACTTTTTAAGATGTACTACCAATATCGTGTACAAAACAGCTACCA
This sequence comes from Hofstenia miamia, assembly GCA_900660155.1. Classification (NCBI taxonomy): domain Eukaryota; kingdom Metazoa; phylum Xenacoelomorpha; order Acoela; family Hofsteniidae; genus Hofstenia; species Hofstenia miamia. Next base: position 1,086,963 of record CABFPE010000065.1, on the reverse strand, counting down.
GTAAAATTGAAGTGAATTTTTTTATATTCCATTTTTATTATACTGGTAATGCATTAATATATTTTATACAAAAAATGTCAGCCACTTGTGTGCATTACAACAGTTATTTTAAAGCGATGGATGACTAAGTAATAAAAGGAAATATCAATATGTCACGACCAGCACCAGGCAAACAAAATCTTTTGCTTATATTCAAATCATTCATTAGAAATTAATTTCCTAAAAATTCTGAGCATTTCTTCAAATTATTGAACATAGCATGATAAATAAGGCTGTGCATAAAAAATTTGTAAGAATGAAAATATAGTTTCTGAAAAATTTATAAATATATATATTTTGTTAGGATTGCTTATATATGGTTCATAAAGCGATTTTTGAAAAAGAGAAATTTTCTACTGCAATAATATTTTGCATTTCGATAACGTCAAATGATAAGTGATCCGTCGCAATATTTGCATACGTGACACCCTTACAAAATCATGATCGTCTTCTAATTTGCATTTTTTTCTGTGAAGTGTTACTATTTACGTCAATTTCTTATCCCCATCCTTCGTCGAATTTCTTTCTCTAAAATACTATTCGCAGTTTGTGTTTTTCAATGGCTCCAGCAAAACGTGTTACGGTCCTAAGCAGAATTTCAAACAATTTTTGATTTATATATTTGGCTGTTTTAGCCAAAAATCAGATAGAAAATTTCGTACAGTATACTTATATAGCAACAAAATAACAATAAAGATGAAACTATTTGTTGAAAACACATCAATTGTTGCAAAAATATGTACGTCCATCATCTTAAAATGTCTCTGCATTTACCAGAAACAACAGTAAGTTTTCAAAGGTTTTGCTAAGAAAAGCTGGAAGTTTTATCTTGCCTCTGTAATTGATCAACAGCAACAATATTACTAGTAATTCAAAATGACATTCGTTTTTGCAGCATCGGTATAGCTGATATGGGTGGCAAACATACCAAAATAGATTATAAATAAGTTGCTTAATATTTTTAATTACGGCTCAGGTTTTCTTTCACACTAAATTTTTTAAGCAAATAGTTTATTATTATTACACTATTAATATTATTACGATTTTGTGCTGAAAAATTTGCAAAATGCTGCAAAATGTTTGCAAACTGTTTGCAAATTTTTGTGGCCCTTTGATATACATTTTGGTAAGGAAATGCATATTTTGATATATATTCCTCAAAAATATGCATATATTGATATAAAATTCGGTCAAAAATAACATCTTTTGATTTCAATCTGTTACTTCCTCTGTCGCAAAATAACTTCTGCATTTGATTTAAAGCTAGATAGCTTTGAGGGAAAATCACGATTCTGATTTTCGCGATTTGATCTCGGGATAATAGCTTTCAGAAAATGTCAAATTGTTTTGAAAAAAATGTTATAGGGATATTAATTCGCTTGAAAACGAGGATTATTAAACTTTTAGTCACTGGGCTTTCCATCATCGAATTTCGGGACACTTTTTAACATGTTCACATAAAGTAAGATAAGCTAGGATGTGTGGTACAATTATTTCTCCAGAATTTCTCATCCGCTTCTCTCCAGAATTTTAAATAGATTATGTCACTTTCACACCTCTATTTACGATTGTTTTCGGCTTTCTGGATGGCTACAAATATCCCAAATGAATCATTTAGCTCCATAAAAACATACTAAAAACATAATTGTATTGCAAAACAAATTAGGAAAGGTTCTAAGGTTGCTATAGCTGGTAGGCGACATTTCAGAGTTTGAGCAAAGACAACATACATTGGTGACATTTTTAGAAACTTTTTCAAATTTGATTTTTTAAAGTTATGCTTTCAGCATGTGATTATAGTGCTAAATGATTCATTTAAGAGATTTGTAGCAATCTAGAACACCAAATGCAAACGTAAATAATGTAAGAGGTGTGAAAGTAACTTATTCTCGCTTAAGTTTTTGTGGGAAGCGGATGAGTCATTCATTCGAATTATTTATATCACATATTCTAGCTTTTTTATTTTAGCAGAACATGTCAAAAAGTGTCCCAAAATCTAATGTTGAAATTTCCAGGCGGTAAAAATTAAAATAATATTACTTTTTCAGGAAATTATAATTGCTATAACCTTTTTTAGAAACTTTTTTTTCAAAACAATTTTACATTATCGGAAAGCTATGCTCCCAAGAAAATCAGAATGACAATCACTTATTTCATGCAAAGACAAGAAGCTTTAAATTAAATGCAGCAGTTTTTTGTGACAGAGGTAGTTAAAACCCAAAAAATGGTTTGAAACTAAATGCTAAGTAGCGAGTGCAGAAATACAAAATTAAGTATTAGCAACTATTTATGATGATAATAGGAATATAAACATGGATAAACTGATTTTAGTTTACTATTAGGAAACTAAACAAATTTTTAAGATTATATTCTTTGGAAATTGAAAAATTCATTTGGTACAATGAATAAATAGGCACTTGTTTTATATTTATAAAAATACTCATGAAGAAATTATTTTTAATATTCAGTTACATAATTAATATTTAGTTACATTTTGAAATTTCCAAAAATAGAAATTTGATTAAGGGCTTTTCTTTAAGGTTATTTCTTTTATATATTTTATAAAGCATCATATATATATATATATATATATATATATATATATATATATATATAATTTTGCTGTGAAAAATACATTCGTAAAGTATTAGATACAATTGATTAATAAGGGCTTCCAAACTAATAAAAAAGTAAAATAATAAGATGAAACAGATATTAGATATTGAAAATTTTGGATTCCAAAAACTGCTCTAAGTTTATCAAGCGTTTAATTTGCAAATGGGTAACAACAATTTTTAACTCATGCCTTAAAATTGAGTTGACCAACTAAATATAATCAATTGAAAATTGATATACTTCAGAGGCTAAGGAACAAGAGAGCTGTGATGACTTTAGGCCCCCTGCCCATAAGTATCCCATTGGATTCAAGGGGGGCACTTATGCTTTCATCAAATCTTTTTAAATATTATTTTAGCTTTATATAGAAAAATAAGTTATTTTAATATTTCGCTTACTCAAATATATATGAAGTATAACATTTCCATTGACACCACAAATATAAACTGATATATTTTCCGATTATTATGTTATTTAACCTTCTCTCTATCAATTCTCTCATATGGGAACAAGGTAAAAAACTAGCATCTCCTATTTTAAAATATTCTTGATATTTATTTAAGATGATTGTAATGCTAATTATTAATTCAAAAATATCACTGTAGGCTATTAATGAGGTCTTTACAGTAGTTCTAAATTGACCGGGTTTTCAATAAATTGCAAAATAATGTTATGCAGGCCTCGTTTATAAAACTATGTTCGGAATATTTATGCAACCAAAATTATTCTGTATTGAACATGCCATTTCAATTTAATTATATTGGAATTATAAAATTTATTTGTACTAAAAATTTTTTAAATTGATTTTTTTCTAAAAGGTGTTGAGTTCATCAATAAATTCAAAAGAGTTGGATAGTACATATTTATTTGGTAAGAATTCCTTAAGAATACTATCAAGCCATTTGCTCAAGTTTGAAGTTACTGAATTAACCATAGAAAGAATTGGTCTCATTGGAGGATCTTTATTGTCTTTATGTACTTTTGCAAGTCCATAAAGTCTAGCTGGTTGACTTCCTGTGCTGCGAATTTTGTTGTAGATTTCAGATGAAATTTTATTGTTTCTTAGAGATAGTAATTTCTTGTTAAATTTTTCTTCAATATGCATAAAGTAGTTGTTCTTAATTTTCGTGTCTGGATAAACTTTGCTAAATTTTGATGAGTCATTTAAGATGTTATTCATTTTTTCTAAGTAGGTTTTTTTGTCTAAGATAACTGTTCCATTTCCTTTATCGTATTTGCAAACATATATATTCTCATTTTTAGAAATCTTACGAACATTTCAAATTAAGGACTTTACTTTCTGAGATATTTTAGGTTGTTTTAGATAACTTTTCATTGTATAGATGATGTCATTTCGTAAATCTTTAATGTCCTCCTCCTGATTTAATTTTTCATTTCTTAATAGATTTTGAAACATTGTTTCGGAATTTATTTCTATTTTGAAATTATTAAATGTTGATGGCCAACTCATTTTTAACCCAAATGATAAAGCATCATGTTGTTCTTTTGAAAGTTTGTAACTGGATAAATTTAAAACGGTATCAGTGACGCAAAAATCTAGTATATCATTACCATGTTTTTTCTTCATTTTTAGTATTTTATTTGAATGGGTTGCTTTAATCTTTGTTAACTGTTTTTTAAGTGTTTCTAAAATTGATTCAACATATTTTCTATCTCTAAATGCTGATATACCATTATCATATTCATTTTTCAAAACAAGTAATTTTAATTTTTGATGTTAAGACTTGGTTGAATTGCTCTTATGCACATTTTTTAAATTTTTGGAGATGTTTGATCTTAAAATTTTTATGTCATAATTTAATCCACATTTTTTAGGTTTCCTGATATTGTTGACTTAATTTTTCGTGTTTTTATTCTTCTGCTACTATATCCGATATAGTCCTCACCACAGGTGCAGTCGATTTTATAGATAACATTGTTCTTATCGGATATATCTGTCATTGATTTTAATTCTAGGTGTTGACTAATCTTTTTTGTTGTAAGCATTAATAGCATCTTTGTTGTTTCGTAATTTAGATAGTAAATCGCTTTTTAAAATGTCTACTATGTCTGGCATTTTCTAGAAAAACGGGTGTATAAACTTTTTATGTCGTATGATATAAACTTACTCGCACTTTGTTTCATAATATGATGAGAAAATGTTTTTGAATTCGTGTTTATTTTGCTTCTGGTAATTTGCATAATATATCATTTAGAGTGTCGAATAGTTTATTATTATGGAGCCNGAAAAAAAATCATTTAATTTTGATGGAATCTTTGATTGAGGTAACTAGTTATCAATTGTTCACTTTTAATAGAAAATCCTAAGATAGTTTTTCATTTAGAATGTTATGATTAATCGAATCAAAGGATTTTGAAAGATCTAAACAAGCTATAGCTACAAATATATTAGAATCAAGTGATGCTCTCCAAGTTTCAGTAGCATTTTATAGTGCATCAGTTGTCGAGAAAATTTTGCCAAATCCAACATCTTTGATGTTAAGACTTGGTTGAATTGCTCTTATGCAATTTCTTTTAAATTTTTGGAGATGTTTGATCTTAAAATTTTTATGTCAATTTAATACACATTTTTTAGGTGTTCTGATATTGTTGACTTAGTTTCGTGTTCTTTTATTTTTCTCCTACTATATCCGATATAGTCCTCACCACAGGTGCAATTGATTTTATAGATAACATTGGTCTTATCGGATATCTGTCATTGATTTTAATTCTAGGTGTTGACTAAGCCTTTTCGTTGTAAGCATTAATAACGTCTTTGTTGTTTCGTAATTTAGAAAGTAAATCGTTGTTTTTGCTCTTTAAAATATCTACTATGTCTATGGCATTTTCTAGAGAAACATTGGTGTATAAACTTTTGATGTCGTATCATATAAACTTACTCGCACCTTGTCTCATAACATGATCAGAAAATGTTTTTGAATTCGGGTTTAATTAACATATAATTTAGAGTGTCGGATATTTTCTTATTTATGGAGCCACATGAACTTACAATAGGACGAAGTGGTATTTCTTTTTTGTAGATCTTTACAAGACCATATACTTTTGAAGCATAACTAGTTGATGTACTTTTTTTTATAAAATTCTTCAGATATTCACGTTTTTAAAAGTAGAAATTTTGCATTAAATTTGTTTTCATAGACAATTGCAGGAGTTTTTTGTATTTCTTTTTGTTTCTATCTTTTCACCATTTAAAATATCTAAAATTTCATTGTTTTAGTCGTCATTATTAATGATTGCAATTCCAATTCCTTTATCATGAGGTATAGCTTTTAGATTGTTTTTATTCAAAAGATCTTTCAATTTTTAAATTTTCCCATGTAGAGGATTATGATTATATTTATGCATTATTCTCAAAACATTAAGATTCTTTAGAAAATTGAGCTTTAGTTGATAGGAAATTTGCTAATTTTCAAATTCTGTAAATACATCAAGTTTCCTAAACTTACTTTGGATGATTTGCTTAGGACCCTTTCAAGTATTTTTAGAACATAGTCAGGAATTGAAACATTTTTGGAGAATAATTAATATCAAGTTTCTTGAAGCATTCAATCATAGCGCTTGACAAATGATCTTTTTTCAATCATAGGTAAGTGTGTGCACAAGTTCAAAGTGCACTTAGAATAGCATTAAACCACGTTGGCTTTCTTCTTAATTGAAAGTTGACTAAGACATTTAACATTTGCAAACTATCATTTTGAGGTCCATTGACTTTTTTTACTTTCATGCCTGACAATCTTAAAAATAAATTCTGAAGAGCGTGCTTAACATCTTTTTTATTCCCTTTAAAAATTGTAAAAAACATCGAATTTTAGGTGAAATGTAGGCAATGCTCAACATCAAATTAATCTTGTTATTACCCAATTGGCTTTCCCATTTCATTTTTATGAGGTGAAAATTACCTGGTTGATTAGATCACATATAATTTAAAACATTTTAGAACTCCAGAAACTTCCAGTGTGCTTCAAAAAACTTAATATCATCAATTACAGAGGAAACAGTAACAAGAGCATTTTTACAATCAATGACAGCAGGAATAGGAGCCAACAAACCATTTGACTATATAAGTGAAATTTTGATTCCTGAAGCAGAACTGTCAAGATATAAAACAATGTCAGATACACCTGAATGTTATTGATTTGTCTGCTACTGAAAAAAGATCATTTGTTAGCACTATGATTGAATGTTTCAAGAAACTTGATATTAATTGTATTACTTGGACATGTTTTCCACGGACTGCTTTGTATGCAATGTTCTATTATTGATCAGCATTTTAACTTAATGCATCAAGCGGTGAATTAATATGAATTTCGTTATACAGGAAAATCAGTAAAGTGTGTTGCTGGATTTTCTATGGATGAATGTTGTATAAATCTCTTCCTAATAATATCCCATTTTTCATTTAAAATAATTTTGTTCACTTTGTATTTTCATAATTGTTTAGGGTATGACTGAAACGACACGAGGTGGTATGCTATCAATCACCATCAACAATTTTGTTAAAATTCAATTTAAGTTAGATGATAAGTTTTTCTTTTTGCGCTATTTAAAATTGTAACTAGTATTTCATATTGTAAAAAGGAACTCCAAACTTCCTTCTTTCCATAAATTATAGGAAGCTATTGTTGTACACACATACTTGCAAAAATTTCAGAAGCATTTTATTCGCATTGTTTCGAATGGTAGATTATTACACAGTTCATTTGTTGAGTTTAAAAATGTGCTTAAAGTTTAAATTCATGAATACCGATGTCCTGAAATGAAATGCTAAATATGCGAATATAAAATAATTCCCCACTAAATAATATTCACCATAGTCTGTAACCTCAAAAATCGTTAGCAATTAGTTAAATCAGGTGGAAAATGAAATACTAATTTTTTGAACACATTTTTACTGTTTTCCATACCACTACCCGTGATTAAATAGATTAACAAGTCTACATAAAACATTAAAACGGAAATTAACCACATTTCCAAAACATGGTTAAATAAACATTTCATATATTTGATTACAAATTCAAATAAAATCTTCATAAACATTAGCACCAACTGAAATCAACTGAAATAAATAATTCTATGCATTTGTAGCAGTAGCAACACGACTAGCCTGCTTAGTCGACTGCGCATTGAGTGGTCGACGAAACAAGAGAATATGAGGTTCAGGCCCATGCAGCATATAATGTACCCAACCAGGACTTTGGGTAACGCCAAGAGCACGACATTCTTTTTCAGTTAAAAGCTTAGAACGATCCATAGTCTTGGCAATTGCTTTAGGCAATATGACATGTCTATATTCATACTGCGAATCACAATACTTTTCTGAATAATAAATGTCTTTGACAGACATTAAAACACTAAAATAAAATGGAATTTTAATATTAATAACTAAAATTATTAAAAAGTAAGGCCCATGCTATTTTTTCAATCATTTTGAAACCATATTTCATTTAAGCATTCATTGAAGTCCAAATTTCCAAGCAAAAAATATTTAATTCAATTCAGAAGGGCGCAATTGCAATATTCAATATATATATATATATATACATATATATTGGTGATTTGTAATAAAGTTTTCACATATATTGGTGCTTTGTAACGCTCACCACATATATTGGTGTTATGTAACCAAATGGTGTTTTGTACATAGGAAAAAAATTTATATTTTTTCATTTTTATTTTTCGTGATTTTTATTTATATTTGATAATACTTAGTCTCTATTGATATATTGTTATCAATTTCGTTTGACCTTTATGTTTGCAAAGTGTAAAAAACTGTGCACTAATTCAATTATTTCTTTTAAAATAATTTCTAAAAACTGAGATATTTTTTGTGCATATTTTGAATATCAACTGTTATTCAAGCCAAAGTTCCACACTGTACTAAACATATTTTATTTTTAGCTGTATATTAAGTCTTAGTATTGATATTGTAAAAATTGTCATGTAAAAACTGTTAATGTTGAAAGTAAATGTTACAAAGCATAACTTACTCAAAGAGGTATTTCACTCAATTTTATATTTGCTTGAACAGCTTAAAATCGCAAAATGTAGTAAATTAATTTCTTTCAAGTAGTGGAGACTGTTTTNATATATATATATATATATATATATATATATGTTTCAATGGAATATAGATTACACAAAACTGGTTTCTACATCAGATTTGAATTCTATGTGTCTCGAAATTCACTATAAAGAAGAGAATGAAAATCAAAATATTGCACCTGAAAACGCTGACGAAAGGTGGGAAGATTAAACTAAAATTTACTAAGTTGCACCTCAGGAGTGCAAAATATTTTTCGAAATTACCTAACAAGACAAATAGTACTGCACATTATAAGGCGATTAGTCTTTTATCTATATTTTCAAAATATGTTAAATGCACAAGCATCCAATAATACTTAGAAACTCCAGTTATATGCAGGCCGCGCCAGAATACGACCGAATCAAAGCAGGACTCGGAGGTAACTTATTCTGAATGGATAGACACTTAAAATCTGGTTTTCAAAATATGGAGCAAATCTTGAAAAATGCAATGACTGACCCGACATGTGGCGGACAAAGCAAAGAAGACGAACTACAACCACCCATAGAATTTCGAAGAGATAAACAAGACACTGAAAATTCTAAACTTCCAGCAATAATATTAATTTAGTGGTTATAGGTTACAAAATGCTATTTAGTTTTAGATTTAATGTATTCAAAAGTGGGAAACATACATTTTTGTGGCTTCTTGGGAGGCCATTTACTATAGTTGATAGCTGCAGTAAAATATAAAAGAGAAATAATGTATATTGATACATTTTGAAAAATTCTAGAACCCTTTTCCGAAATTCTAAGACCAGTCTCGTGCACAGCAGACAATTCAAATTTTTTAGCATGGGCCACGAATCTGCATGTGCCAGTGAGTCAAAGGTGGCAGCGGGCACCGATAAAAATGTCTGATTAGCTGACGACGAATTTTTCGTTCTACACACACACATATATATATATATATATAAATATAATATAT
>CABFPE010000065.1:1013323-1023324 GCA_900660155.1 Hofstenia miamia | reverse complement strand
ATATATATATATATATATTCTTGAAATGCATCTTCTGAATGACTGAAGGATTTTTGAAATCTACAACTAGCGTTTATAGATGAGATTGATGAGTGCTTAGAATTATCACTTAAATCGAATGTTGCTCACTGCGATGCATGCGATCTCGTGATTTTATTGAATTTATAGAACAAAGATTATAATTTAAATCTAACTTCATTTTGGCTTGTTTGCTTAAAATACAAGAAGGCTTTTTAAATTCCCAATTACCGCATGCTTCTTGCTTCCACAATAGCATCATGTCACGTTGAAACATTTTTCAAATATTTCACTCGTTAATTGAGCGTTTGTTCTCACCTAATTTGCATAATTTGACAGATTCACTTAATTAAGTTTCCAAACAAAATATTTTCATAACAATGAACCATTCTCAGCGCATTTTTTAAGTTTTCGAATATAATTATTCGAAGTTTTTAGAAGATTGATTTATTAACCAACTCATGCCCGCTTTCACGGATTTAACTGTAGCTTTCATATTTATAGGAATTTTTCTTTTTCAGCTTCTTGCTGATGTATGTCTTATGTATTTTTTGTGTTTTTGGCACATTCTAATGACATTGCAAATTGTTTCTTTGATAGTAATTTTGTTTCAAATTTTTGAATATTTATTTGTGTCAATGGTCTTTGTCCATAAACATGATTATAAAAATTGAGCAGAGTATTGGATATACACCGAGCCCAAAACGAGCCTTTTTTAAGCAAATCAAATTTATAGTACAACTACTTGTTAATTTAATTATGCAGATTTTTCTTATTTTTTCATTCAATATTCCTTACTTCTAATCTTATTTTAGAAATGTTTATTAAGTAATGGGAAGAGCCACGTAAACAATTCTGAGAGCGCAAAATTTTTAAAAGTTATCGAACCGAAACGAGTCTCATTGAAAGATTATATGTGGCGAGCCGAGTTTAGAAATGTCGCCTCGTTAACAAGTGTGGTCTGTACGGTGTCATGTAAAGATTAGGCATCGTACCTGAAGTACACCAAAATGTTGAACCTTTTTATAATGAAAAGTCCGATTTTTGTTCAGATAATAAGGTGGATTTTAGTTCATGGGAACAACAACTTACCTCAACTATTTTGTTTTTTTTGGATAAACAATCCAAGCTGGCGAAGTAGCGCAATTAAAGGCGAAAGAGAGAGACAATTCTCTATAAAGATTTTATTATTTTATTTCGTGAGTTAAAAATTCTTTGTAAAAATAGGATTAAAGTGAGATTTTATGTAATTGAAACATCTAGAAGGAAATATAGGACACTGTATATAAAAACAATGGCGCTAACGAAAAGTTTCAAACAACAAACCAGAAAAAAACACTTTCGTATAAATTGGAGAAGAAAGACAAGTAGTTTCCATTTTTCCTATATTTTGATCAAAGCTTGTTTCTAAGTACAGTTTTAAATTTTTAAAGTTTAACTGTTATCTGTTATTCACACTTTTTTAAAATGCTGAACTATTAGATAATGAAGATTTCAAAAATTTAAGAACTAATTTGTATTCTTCATATTCTTCCAATCGAAATGTTTACACCTAAGGAAAGGAAGATATTCAAAAGAAAGGCATTGGGTGATCAAATCTCTAGAACTGAAAGAACTAAAGAAATAATGAACATACGGCCATATGACGGAACCTTTAGAATTTTAATGTTTTTTGGGGAGGAACAAATCGCGCATAAACATAATCTTTAAATTTCAGAAATTAAACCTTGTTTTTTAACATAGACGATTTTTGTAAAAAAAATACTGAATATTCTACTGTTCCGTGGGAATTTTTTTATGAAAATTAGTGCTTAAGTCGTTCTGATGAGAGCAATGTACAAAGTTTTTAAAAGTGTTTGTGGTTTTAATTAAGAAGCCGCTTTTATTAAGGATGAATTGACGCTGGAATAAGTTTTGACATCAAATAAGCAACTGATTGATGTGACCCCTATCCAAAATCGTTACATATAATTTATTTATTTTGAAAAGTACATAACTTATAAACTAATAAAATTTAACATTTTTGATAAAATTTATAAAGTAATTGATATAAATGATCCAAATTTTTTAATGAATTATTATTGACAAAGTAATAGAAGCTCTAAGTAATAGATATGTTTCTGAATTCAGAATACATTTTCAATAAAGATGCAGTCTATTAATCTTCTTACAAGGTTCTGCTAGTGATACGTCCTGCATTTGTTGTCCTCTGGCGAGTATTCTTATTCTTCTCTTTAATTATTTGTATACCACTTATTTCAGCTTATCAATTAACTTACAGTGGATAGTGGAAATTCCAAAGGATTATTGCTGTTATTTATTAAGTAAACTTGAGTGCAGCCTGCGTCATAGTTTCCGGTAGTTTGCCTGATCAGATTTGCTTTCAATTCTAATAAACTAATTTTAGTTAACAACAGTTAGATTTCAAACCCTATGCGCCATAAATTCTTACATCAAAATTCAACTTTTTATAATAATTTTTTAATGTATGTCTTACAGGTAGTAGTGTTCTGCGGCCACGGCTTAGCCGCTAGCCGGCCGTAGCCGTGGACAACGTTCATCTACGGCCAAAGAGCCACGGCTAACGGCCAGCTGCGGCCAAAGATTTTGTGCTAAGGCCAAAATCCCGGCTAAAATTCATTTCTGAACATTACGATGAACAATTTATTTCCATGATTTTTATTTGTATTTTTGTTTTTAAAACTTAGTCCCATTGGCCATTTTTTTATTTTTTCGAACTATAAGCATGTTTTAATCATTGAAAATTGCAGTGTTTCACTTAGTAGTTGTAAAAGGCACCGACTGCGTAAAAAAACCACGATTAACGGCTGGATACGGCTAAAGCATTATGGCCAACGAACGGCTACATTCAAAGACTTAAAGCCAACGGCCGGCTAAGGTCAAAAATTATTTTTCACTGTAGCTTACAGCCAAGAAAATTGACTGCGCCGCGTAACACTAACATTTAGCTATTCAAAAAAAATTATTTCCATAAAGCAGTAATTGAAAAAAATCGCACACCAAGTTGAAAACAATGATTTTAGACCCGCCCTTATCCCATAGTATTTCATTAGATTACAATTCCCAAGAACTTCTAATGAATGGATGAATTGCATTGATGAATTTGTCGTGAACTTTCTCCTCCATTGTAGTGCATTTGTTAATACTCTTTCTAAGATTTCCAATGTCGTTATATGCTTATCAAGTATAAATTGAAAAATGTATTCCGTCATGCATAATTTAAGAGTTGGAGTACAATTTACTGACGACATTCTGTTGATAGTTGTTGTTAATAATTAAGTGGGGAGAATTGATTAAATTAAATGTCACGTCACCATTGTCCAAAATATTAATCAATGTTTTGGTAATCCATAATTTTAATCTATGCCCCAAAATTAATTGGAGTTTGCTATGTTTTTATTTCTAGTAGCTTTCAATTATTTCGTTATACATTTCCAATTCTTCATGCTCTGTTATTTCATAATTATGAGCTTGTAACATTATATTTAGAAGCAAATAGTTTTTTAAATTTTATTTTAAAAGATGGTAAAAATTGAAAAGAACTTGTGTAAAAGATAACATTTTCATTTTCAGTTTGTGTTTTACATTTGTGCTTCTTAAATTCAATTAATGTGTAGTTTTTTGTAAATAACTCGCATATTCAATGTAGGTTTAAGCATCCATGAGACTTGAAGAAGTGTTTTGGTAGGAATAATATTAAATGGTTATATTCAGAGCTTCAACCGGAATGGCAAAGTTTTTTCTATCAAATACAATGGTCAAAGCAAATATATTGTATCTTATAAATAAATATATGAATCACAGGTTTGCAGATTGAAAAATCTCCTGGCTGTTCACATGGTTAATCATCGAAATTTTCATTGCTATGGCCATACCCGCAGATGAAGCCCGGGCTCAAGCTCCACCTGTCATGAATTCAGCTCATATCACATTTATATTCATTCCATGTCATCCTATTTTAGGCCCATTTTTACGATTCTTGCTAAAAATTTGTTTAATTTTTCGATTTGCTAGACCGAAATTAAATTTTTTCCTAATGAGAAGCCATGGTTGACAATATCTATTAAAAAATACAGTGCTGTGCGAAAGTTCTCGGACACCTACTTACATCACAATTTGCAATGTAATGGTATTTGTAGAAGATTTGAATTCCAATACTTCAAAAACTTCTGAATAAATTCTTACAAAAAATATTGAATATACTATGTCTTTCATGCTGAATACAATTTTTGTGTTATATTTTACATACCATGCATATTTACTAAAATAGTTCCAGGGGAGCCCCTTTCGGGGTAATAGGATGAAAAATAATTTCATACATAAAAATTAAAGAAAAATTTGAATTCACGATGCTAAATGGACCCAATTGCAACAAATCAAAGCCATAGTGTTCATTACTCCAAAAATTTTTTTCATGTTAGGTGTCCGAGAACTTTTGCACAACACTGTATTTATTATTTTTATGAGCCAAAAGTATTTTCATTCTGTTTATTGCAACGTTATTGCTTGAATGTCATGCCAGTTTTCTAAAACAAATTTAATTTCATAATTTAATTCTCTTCTTGTAAAGCCTAATTAAAACGCAAATACGCATGATTCAAGACCTGATTGCATTGACTAATGGCATTTGTAAGCGAATATTTGTTAATCTTGGAAGAAAGAGAGATTTAAGTTTTACAGTCTTTTGAAATCTGCTTACGTTTGATGGTATAACTCAAAGATTTCAAACTTTAAAATTAATCACTTGTCCTCACATAGTGAGAAACTTTCGTCGCTATTTGATTAGTTTATGATAAAGATGCCCTTGTATTCCGCCATCACTTTAATTAATATCCCTTGATGAATAAAGCTGATTTATTTACTCGTTCGATTTTCCATATTATTTCAATGCATTCTAATGTTTTTGTATAATCCTTAGATGCTATTCAACGAGCCTTTTATTTGCTTATTTTTTCTTTGAAAAAGTTGAAATATTTTTACACATTCAAATTATTTCGTTCGACCCTTTAGAAATGCACACAAGATTTCATAAATAACACACTAGGGGCTGGTTAAGCAGCAAAGCAATTCATTTTCAATGTTAAAATGGATGCTACTCATTCAATAATTATTTTTTTATTGAGATGTGTCCTTATTAGACAGAATGTATTTTTTTGATAAATTCATTTTTCTTTGGTCTATGAACATAAAGCGGAATTTCAAAAGGTTAGCATCACTTTTACAAGTATATACCATTTACATCATAACATAATGTTCCTCTATAAAACACGTATATGATAAATATGATATTCCTTTAGAGTTAGTACACTATCTTATCACCAAATATTGGCAAGTTGAAACATTAATTCCATCAAAATTTAAGAAACTAATTGGTTTTATATGTTAACGGAATTTCAATCTTAATTTTTCAATCTCAATGCTAACTATCACGTGACCAAGACTCAGTCTGTTACATTTTTAGAAACCTTTAAATCTGTTGCAAAAAAACTTACTAGGCTTACTTAGAAATGAATAGTACATGGTTATGTTATCTATAAATATACAAATTTTAAAATCCAATGTTTTGAATATTTAAGCATTATTTTGCAAGATAATTATTATGTTAACGAAATTTCATGGCAACGGAGTTGCAGTGGTCCTGTTACCGATCATAGATTCAAATTTTTACTAATTTTTACTCAGCATTATTGCATTAATATCACTATAATTAATGTCTTAGATGCACATAAATATGTATATATTAAGACGAACAGCCTAACTTCAATCTTAATTTTTTATTCTAAATGCTAACAATCACGTGACGTAGCCCACTCATTAAAATTCCGAAAATCATTCCTCTCCGGAATGTCTATGCAAATGAAACATTTCTGAGCATTCTTAACCCATGCCTACACACATTATTAAAGCTGGTACCAAAAATTAGGAAAAAGACATTTCGATAGGTGATGACAATTCAAATTGAGGAAGTGCAGCACACCACACACATTTAGGTTTATTAGGCTTATCAATACATAAATTACATTATGTTTAATAACATTTTAAGGTGCTTCAGCACTCTCTTTTGCATCTACTCTTGTAATTAATGAAATTTTTCACATAATTTTAACTTAGTTTGTCCAATGGTCTATAAGTTTATCAGTCAATCTACAATTAGTTTCTTAAAAATAATAAGAAGAGTGATTTTTTAGTTTTTTACGTTTTTGTTATTTAGCAAGTTTGTATGCAATTTTTTCCCGATTGTAAAATATGTGAAACATAAATTCCATTAAAAATAAAGAAACTAGTTGGTTCTACTTTTTACTAGTATTAATATCACGATAATTGAAGTCTTAGGTGTGTTTTTTTAATTCATTGTCGTTGCGAAGTTTTGTTGATGATAACTGAGAAATGCTGGTCTAGCGTCTAGCGTTTAATTTTAGCTCAACTCAGTGCATTCTGCAAAAAACAAAACCAATTCTTAGAATTTTTATCGAATAAATGCCCACAAAATTTTATGAATACAATTGACATTTGAGCCGAAATTCTAGATTGAGTTGACACTTGCAGCAAATTTTCAACCCGAAATCAAAATATTATTTATTGTAGCAGAAGCAGGCTTGGAGACGACTTAAACTTTTTTGACACGACCCGACCAGCCTTCATAGATTTGACCTGATTGCACTAATACAAACAAAATATTTCTTTGTGCTTCAAACATAACTAGCTAACCAGTGGTGGAGTAAGTAAATGCTTTGCTATGTATTAGGCCACGGTTAGACTAGTGATTGTTTCAAAAGTGATTTATCACATTTGAAAGAATTGCATGTCTAACCACCCGAGATAATTAGCGACGTGACGATCACAAGGAAATCGAACGCGCACGATTTCTTCGTGATCGTCACATCGCTAATTATCTCGGCTGGTTAGACGTGCGATTTAATCAAAATGTGATAGATCACTTTTGAGCCCATCACTAGTCTAACCGTGGCCTTAGTTGTCATGCGACAAAACAGCTACTTGCAACGCACCGTTCAATTGTTCAAAGTAGCGTTAAAATCTATGCATATAATGTCAACGTTATTGCTTAACCTGACATGACCCAATTTAAGGAAAACCCCATTTTTATACAATGCAATGTATTTCAACATGACTTCACACACACACACTTAGTATTGATTGTGGCATTTTATTTGCATTTTGAATTTTTGAAATCGCCGACATTTAACTCCAGTTATGACTTTGGAGTAAAAGTTCACCTTTGCTCTAGCTTAACCCGAGAAATAATTTTCTATGATACAGTTTTCCTATCTTTTAGTTGAGCTAAAACACCCGCATTTCTTCCTAGAGAATGGTTTGTCTCCAACACGTCACTGCCATCATTCTTTTCTATCCAACATTATTTTTCATAGTGGAATAACTTTGATAAAATATAATTGTTGTGGAAAAAAGTACTGGTTTACTCCAAAGGTTTTAAGGTTTATATATATATATATGTATAATGGTTTAGTTGTTTTTTAAATAGTTGCATCGTGAAATATCCCGGGATCGAATACCGAATAATTTTCTAAAATGTTGATATTTCTTATCCCGGGTTCTAAAGCTGACTGCAGAGATGGAATCGGATCCAATACGATCCGGATCGGATCCTATCCGAATTTTTAAAGGACTTTTAGTTTTCGATCCAAAATGGATCCGAATATATATAAGTATTCTTACAATAAATAAAGATTGACTTAAAATATACTTGCGTTTTATTTCAAATGCCAATAGAAAATTTTATGGGCTTAAACGCTGTCGTGAGATCAAAATGGGCATATAGAAGATATACTGGAGAGCACAGGATCGGGCTTAGCTGAGGTATTGGAAAATGGGACGACTTGCCCAATAGTGCATATAAATCAACTCAAATGTAGTGAATCCGATATGACTTAAAAGGAATGTGTTGAAAAATCAATGTTAAATTTTGAAAATACAATAGTATCAAATGCTCTTCTAGTACAATCAATTTTGTTCAGCAAATCAAAAAATTCAAGAATTGTTTTTGTCAACGATCATAGAATGGGCTTAAAATGGCTAGGATGTAAATTGGCCTAACCGAACTTCCGCTGGACGTGGGCCTCAATTTTCGGCCAATATCCATTTATGTTTGAAATAGATTGCTTCTTTATCTGTAATTGTCCACCCACAAGAAGAAAATCTATTTCTGATTGGCGTGACTTTAATTATGAGTGGAAATTGATTATTGCTCTGCAAAAATTCCAACAAATTCTTTTCTTGGCTTATTTGTAAGATTTGTAGCAATCTAATTCCTTAAAATTGTCATAAACTATAATCACAATATATTTAAAGAGTTTACTATGTCAAAATTCAAAATTACCATTTTGCAATGTTACTATGAATTGAGAGCAAGAATATAATATTTACTTCAAAATTGCAGCTAAAACGATGAAAACAAGAATAGCCGAAACAATGGCATATTGCAAGATACTAAAAAATTGTAGTAGAGTGCATTATAATCCGTGATAGAAAAATTCATTTTTCAAACTAAATGTGAGATTTAAATATAAATTTTTAATTTTTCTTTTCATTGAAATTGGATACTAGTTTGGATTACAAATTTTAAATTATGTAAAAGCAACATTAAATAAATTAATACTCTATTATTGCTATGCAAAGGGTATGGCTCTATAAAAATTTTTGTATTAATAATTTCAATAATGACAACCTTCTGAAAACTAAGTTGATCTTGGCATTGCAAGTTTCTTATAATGCATCTTACATGACATTTTTATAATTATATTAGTATCACTAAATTTTGTCAGTGTTAGCAGTAACTAATGTATGCCAATTGCTTCCCTGTGATTCTTCTGCTTTTCCATTTGCAAGTTTATATATACAGATGTTTTTGGTTATTTACAATTATATTTTTATGTGTTGGCTAACATGAATCGCATTTTCAGATTTAAAATATTCGTCACCAATTTTATAAGTTGTTGGAAAAAATAACGCGGAACCTGTTGTATGAACAATGAAATTCAATTCCAAAAGTTCACTTAGATTAACATTATTAAATTAGGATTAAATGTAAAAATGTGCGTAATTTATAACATTTACAAATACCGATCCGCGATCCGATCCGATTTCATCTTTGAAGAATTTAAGATGTTGAAGAAAAAATTAGCTGATTAGGAGGGATTTCAGAAGCCCTTCTCCTAGATCCACTAGTTCTCAGTATCTGAATTAAACATTTATAGTTTTTTAAAACATGCTGAATTTTTTCATTCAGAATGCTGATGTACTTTTACGTGCTCATCTTAGACATAATGATGACTAAGGCAACACACACCTTTATGTTTGGATGATGTTTGATTGCTGTTGAGGTGTAGTGTGATTGAATCTTTATGATTCTACAGGGCATATAACAAATACATTGGGTTTACAGAACATCTGAAATATACTCTGCAGTTTAAATTGATCATGTGTACAGATTTTTTAATTCATACAAAGGGCCAGTTTCATTGAGCACTTTGATTGTGTACAATATAGTATTTGAGAAATATCCAAATTGTGCTGACTTCATTAGGTGGTTATGGCCAGCGACAAACATCTGGGGATTAAAATAACTCATAGGTAGGAATTTATGTTTTTTCTAGGATTTTAGTTTAGCTTTTATAGTTAGAGTTTTATTCAAATATTTTTGCAAAAAAAATGAGAAAGCTTTTTTTATTTCTCATAAAATAAAAGGACCAGTATTTTTTAAGTAGAGACTTGTAGTTTTTCGAGAAAAATGGTGAGACAACCCCCGCGGTCTACATTCTTCAACAAATATATGTCATAATTTACATCTGCACGGAAACTGTGAGCAGATTTTTGTATAATGTGGAAGCAGTTCTTTCAATTGCCCTTATACTTTATTAGATACCAAATTTGGTGGATTGTAGATGAAAGGCCTAATATTAGAATATGTTTCATATATTCTTAAG
>CABFPE010000065.1:988250-998772 GCA_900660155.1 Hofstenia miamia | reverse complement strand
TATATATATATATATATATTAGAATTGATTTATAACTACCTCCCTTATTACGACCATAACCTTTCTAATGTAACTATCTTTTTTCTAACGACTAAATTTGAGTGTTCTTGGAAGCGAAATATTCTTTTATCACAGCATTCAATCATTGCGAACGTTTTATAGTGACAATTTCTTTGAAAAACCATGTCTGGTGGCTCTCTTGCCTAAATTGAAAATTGCGATATTTTAATAATGATTTAAATTCTTTCCATACTTATAATGCTTATGTGATCAAAAAACAACTTTAACTGTTTCTTTAAATGTAGATCGACCTCAAAAAACCATTGAGATGTAAGCGTTTAAATTTTTTTCAAAACAGTTAAAGATGTTCAAAAAAACTTTTTTATTTTTTTTTCTTGTAAGCATTTTTGTATGGAAATTTAAAAAATCATGAAAAATGCAAACTTCGAATTTGGTGTTACCGTGGCCACCATTTGTATTTATTTTTTAGAAAAATTTTCAAAATACAATTTTGCAAAATATGCTTTGCCAAGAGTGATGATTTTTTTGTGTTGTGGATATAGTACTGTAAATTCCCTTCCACTTTTAGAAGCCAACACAAAAATTAAACATTTTATGCAACAATTTATTTATCAATTTGGACCAATTTAATGAAAAAGTTTGTACTCTAATATTTGTCCAAAATGGTGGGGAAGTATATTTTCGCAGGAATGTGACAAAAATTTTTTTAGATATAATTTACGTTTCAAAGATCGAAAGGGTTAGGGTTAGGGTTAGGGTTTAGGGTTAGGGTTAGGTAGTAATAGGGAGGCAACATAACATGATTATGATAGTATCTTATCAAAATACAAAATGGAGCCCGTTTTAGGCAAAAATTGAATAATTCCGATTTGCTTTCAGGGTACATTTTTAAATTTTTTAGGGTAAATAGATTTATGGTCTTTAATGCAGTATATACATATTTTCATTTGCAAGAAAACATTTGATATTTTAGATTATGATGTTTTTAAAAACTTAAAAATATTTCATTTTTTGGTAGATGCACCATTTAGGAAACGCAATGAAACATTTTCATATCTTCCAGTTATTCATTTAAGCAATTTCACCATAAATTTGAAGATCTTTTATAATTTTCAGATATATTTTGCTTAATAAATGATGAAAACATTATTAATGCTTACAATAGCAATTATTTTACAGTTGGTCTCCAAAAGGTTATGGAAAATAGTTATTCGTCTCGCTTAATGATCAGTTATGTGAAGGCAATTTGTAAGAAAATACTCATTGTCACCTTATTCGATGTAAAAAAATTGGGAAAAATTTGCCTGATATTGAGTTGGCAGTTAATTTTAATCAAATTTTGTTAAAAAAAACAGCATGTTTTAATAATTTCGTTTGAAGTTGACATTTCAAACTCAAATTTCACAATAAATTTGCCAATGAAGTTCACCTATTTTTATTTTTTATTCCTGAAAAAACTTGTTCCACGAATGCTGTCTTCATATACCTATGATTGTGGTTAATTCTGGTAAATCAGCGGATTTGAACTATATTTCATTTGTAAGATTTGAACTGAATTATAATTTAGTTAATTGTTTCGCTCTTCGCCGCTGGTTAATTTTGAAGTATCTTTATTGGTTTGATCTGATTAAAAAACGTATTTTAGTCAAAAGGTACGGCTAGCGTTAATGAGAAGGCGGGAATAAATTTAATTTTAACATTTCTATTTTTGAATGAGAAAAATGTCTCTACAAATGCTATCAATCTTCAAAGTGACTTGGTTTACTCTCTTAATTAATTTAATTGTGCGAACTACAATGTTATATAGAATGAGAAATTAAAGAAATCAGGAGTCTATTTAGCTTACAGATTAGGTGTTGATAATAAATAGGTTCATGTTATCCAAATCTTTTCGTTAACATCAACATTTCCACATAATTTTGTCCAAATGAAATTTAGCTTCGTTGTATATTAAACATCTTTAGGCAATAGTACCAGCATGGAATGGGATTTAAGAGTTCGCGACCAAGTGTAAGTGAAAAAGGAGGCCTTCCTCTATCTTGCGGTGACTTCGGATTTTGAAAAGTTTTATTTGTTTATGAATTATGAATTATTTCGAAAAAGCTATCATAGATTTTTTTTGGGTTACTCGGACCCATTTTGACACTAATTTTGTAAAGGTGCGACAAGTGGCTACCGAGTTATGGTCAAATCACCAAAAATTGAACCCACGAATTTTCGATTGACCAGTGCAACCTCAAAATGACTTCATAGTCGAAAAAAAACTTGTTTCCCAAATTTTTTCCTAAAACCCACCACAATCGAGGTCAAAATTGGTGAAAAAATGAAAAATCCTAATATTCGCATACCTTTGTTTGAGTTCACTTGGAGGTTTCTAAAATATTTGTATTGCATTGATGTAAATTTCATCATTTTCTTTAGCTTTCATTAATTGAATAAACATGAACATGGTTGTGAACAGACATTTATGATTTGTAAATGAGTAGATTCTACTTTTATAGCGTCACCATTTGTAATGGAATTTTGATTGATTCTCTAATAGCTTTCATTGCTTTTCACATGATTAGATCTCCATACGCTGTTGGATCTGTCAAGAGTTTTGCGGCTGCCATTTCACTCTTTAGCGGTTTCCTTTCCATTTGATTTACTTCCGTCAATTGTCTGGTGACGTTGGATAAATATTTATTTCTCTAGCCGCTAACTTTCAAGTGTAACGACTTTCAATTTGAAAGAATTTGTCCAGCCAAATGGTTTTTTTTATAAATCTCGTATATTTTGTTGATCTTGCAGTTCTAGCCTGAATCCTAATTATTTCTCATGAATTGTTCTAATAATGCTTCACTTACAATTAAACGATTTCAAACATTTGTAATCAGGGGGGACATTACCCAATGCGGGGAAAAGACCCGCTAAAATTTTTGAAAATTTTGAAGAAATAGACTCTAGATTTTAAATTTTTCAATTTTTTACGAAAAAATTTTTTATTTGCAAGTCAAAATCAAATTTGGAAACCTGACGGGGGGGGCATTCCACCATGTCCCCACTGCATACGCCACTGTTTGTAATTCACAATTAAAAGATTCTTTGCTATTGCTTTACTTTAAGTTTTNTATAAATCTCGTATATTTTGTTGATCTCGCAGTTCTAGCCTGAAACCTAATTATTTCTCATGAATTGTTCTAATAATGCTTCACTTACAATTAAGCGATTTCCAACATTTGTAATCAGGGGCGTACGCAGGATTTTCTGACGGAGAGGCATCATCGTCATTACCCAATGCGGGGCAAAGCCCCGCGAAAATTTTTGAAAATTTTGAAGAAATAGACCCTAAAAATGCATTTCACGAGCCTAAATTTTAAATTTTTCAATTTTTTACGAAAAAACTTTTGATTTATCCAGTCAAAATCAATTTTGGAAACCTGACGGAGGAGGCATTCCACCATGTCCCCACTGCATACGCCACTGTTTGTAATTCACAATTAAAAGATTCTTTGCTATTGCTTTACTTTAAGTTTTTTTACATTTCTAAGCAGTGTTTCTTTTGAATTAACATTGGTTTATTTAAAAAATTACCAAATATGTTTGCAAAATCTATAATCACTTGAAAAAATTGTTAGTAAAAGTAGTTTAGCCAAGTATTAAATAACGGTAAGTGCTTGACATTTGTAAATAATGAGAGAACTATGTTCCAAGATGAGATTTGATTTGTTTCACAAGACTAGAAACCTACATGATTTTTATTTTAAGGAAATCAATCTTTAGTTTTTTTTAAGAATGCAACTCCAAAAAGTGACACACTAACGTATTAATATGTTGATTATGTATTATGCTTATAGTATGCATTTAGCAACTTAAACACCCAAATGTTTCTGTTAACAACTAAAAATGAATTGTGCCAAGAATTTCCAGCTGTTAGTATTAAGACATTCTTTTTTCCCATTATTTGTGTTTTCATATCCTTAATGCTAGCCCTAGTCTGCCACCCATTAATCTTTTGATTACTCCGCAAAAGATTGTGGAGCCTATTTAATGAGATTCTGAAACTTTCTCTTACATTTATTGGAAATCATAATTCCCTTAATAAATATTTCCTAAATATCTGTCCCTTTTATGTATGATGTTGTTTTGCAGCTATAGGCCATGGGCTATAGGCTTACAATTTTTGTATAAACTTATTATTGTTGTTTGTATGAAAAAAATTATGTAAATTAAACAAGAAAATTATATTATTATTAAAACCAATATTTTGTATGTTCCAAAGAATCACAAAATTTTTCCATTTAATGACGCCATCGAAATATTTATTCAATCAGATTTCTGAATGTTTCAAGTTGATAGTGTTGATGTGAAGAAACAGTATTGTTTACCTACGATAATCCAATCCAGATTTAGAGTGGTAGAAGGGGGGAATAGGATAGGTTGAATAGGGTAGTTGGCGTGCAAGGAGGGGAAACAGAAAAGCAAATCATTCCAGTAATTTTTAAGTTTCTACATGTAAAATTCTCTTTGTGACACTAATTAATGATACGTATATTCTGTAATGCCTTTAAAATTTGGATACAAACCTCGGAAACACAGAAAAATTGTAAGGCATTTATCTCATTTAGAAAGGTTGTTTTGAAATAGAACAGCCACTATGGTTAACATTAAAATCATTAGAAGACCCTCAGTCTATGGCAGCCATTTGCATATTTACAAAAACCACTATACAATTTTAGAAATAAGTTTTTATAACTATCTTAATGACGTTTATATAACTTAACACCTAAGTACTTAATAATAATAGTACTTAATAATAATACATTAAGGTGTTCCAAAAATATTTTTTCTGTTTAATTGTATGTTGATTATATATTGTGGATTCGTTGATGATTTTCCCTTTAACTGCGTTTCATCGGTATTCAATCGGTATTCACCACATACGAATAGACAGACATTATTTCCGTAACGTTGCTTACTAGAAATTCTATAATCTATGTTGAAGCGTGGTACCTAGTTTATGTAACTCAATTTTACACTCTAATTACTCTGGCTAATGCCATTTGTCAAGTATTGTTAGGCGAGATTGACTTCTAGCCCGATATGTAAAGTCTATGGCGACTCTATATTTTTCAGTAAGCTTCATTTTGTGTTTGTCCAGATTACTGCTGGAAAACATAGATGTATTTTATTCGGATTTTCAATTCAAATTCATTCCAAAATATTGTATATACAATATACTGTATATTAGAGATGACCGCAGTACAGATTTTGTAAAATTATTTCCGCCGCAGAGAAAAAACTTCCCCGCTAAACCACCGCAATGTGCGTCTTTTTCCCGCAACCCACCTAAATAAATGAAATTTTGCCAAGGTACACCGCAACAATGTCGAATTTTCTCTTCGTAAGAAAAGATAGATATTTTTAAATAGTATTTTTATTGCTATGATTTATTCATAGAAAACATTAAGGACAATTTATTAGGTATTTGTCAATTTGTTCCCTTTTATTTGAGTAGTATCCATTTTTCATGACCTATTCAAAAATTAATGTTAATATTTTGTATGTGAAATCTATTGGTTTTGCTTCAGAAATAGTTTTTTGAAAATTTTACGTCTTAAAACAAAATACGTTATCTGTATAACTTTCATGCCACCGCAAGTTGCTTTAATTCTACCGCTAGCCGCGGCAATTGTGTAAATCGCTATCGCGGTACACCGCACTACGGCATAATGCGGTATTCCGCTGTATTACCACACCGCACTCATCTGTACTGTATATATAGGTAGTCTAGATTTGCAATGTTAAGCTCTTAACTTCATGAAGTGACAGGATTAATATAATTTTTATCATAAATATTGAAGTCTTTGCTTTTGAAATGTTTGCTGTTGAATGATTGCTTCTGCAAGTCTTGTTGGATTTTTAAAATGCACAATTTACTTAAAGTGAATAAAATGAATTCGTCCTTAAACCGTGATCTGGCGCTGTCCCATTGCGGCATGCAGTTGCCTTTAACATTATATTTATCTAAGCATTAGAAATAGAAATAATTCAAATATTTAAAAAAAATCACAATTTTTTAAATACATCAGACACAGCAATACATCTTAGTAGAAATTTTGGACCTTACCTTCAATAAATGTGTCCATGTCTCACGATTTCCAAATTTCCTAATGGGCCTGGTAAAAATTGTTATACTTGTGAAAAAACGTTTAAATGGAAAGAAGGCTGTTTAAAGTTAAAAGCATTCCAATGTCGTGATTTACGAACATTTAGTGCATGCAGAAGAATAATAATCTAAGCAAGCATAGATATGAATTGTTTAATTCTAATGTCAATATGAAATTACCATAATTGGTTCTATTGGTTTTTAGTTTATTGTGGTTTTTACAATTGTCGTAATCATTGGAGTAAAGTATGTAACCTTTATGAAAACATTGTACAATGTGAGTGAAACCCAACGTATGTGGAGATATTTCACCTGCTGACGTACCTCTAAGTGCGTGGCTTTGTTTCCCGCCGTTCTGCTTAATATCATGCATGGTATTGAAAAAATCGTCATGGTCTTTTGAAAATTAATTTCCTTAAAATCGGTTTAAGCGTCTTTGTCTTAAATTGTCGAGCGCAGCTTTCCTTGTAAACATCCTCTAATGGATTTTGTTGATGCATTAAAAACATGTCTGTTGGCTCATGGCTACAATTATTTTTCCCAATTTTACTTTGTTTCCTGTTAATTTTAGCGTTTTTCATTTGATTTCTTTTTCCCAGAAACCTTGATATTTACAAGGGAATTGTTTTTGTTTAAGTTTTTCTATTTTTTTATGAGTTTCCACCTGCAATGTCAAAGGCCTGTTTGAAAAGTTGAACTTTAGCATTTGTAGTGACTGTCAGATAAGAAGATAAGCACCACTTGTATTGAATAGAATTGTGTTCCTTCAATAAGTTTTTTTTGTTTTGGCGTGGACAGAAGATATTCTGTTGGCCTTTTTTTGAACTGATTTCACCTTACTGTCTCACTAGTAAATTTATATCAATTTTGTAAGCCTGATATCTAATATCTTTTTTAATTTTGTGTTCTCTAGTTGACATACTTTCAACTCTAAGGGAACTACAGATCTGGACAAAATTATTGAGACACCCATTAATTTTTCACGTTATTATCTCAACATTATGCTACAATCAGGTCATGAAACGCTAATATATTGCAGAGGAAAAATAGAAAGGACACCCTAGTAATTATTGGGGAAAATGATATTTTTATTTGTTACCTATTTGAAAAAAATCTGAATGCAACGAAAATGAGATTGAACAAAAGAAATGGGACGGCGCCATAAAAGTGAAAAATGCCAGAAAATATTTGTTTTCAGCATACCAAAAAAATTACTCAACTACAGAAAAAATGTGTACAGCTAGAATTCTGAGATTTTTAGTATCGGATAACCCATCAATTTTCTGAATCACCTCATTAACCCAATTGGGCATAGTAGGGAAAAATTTTTTTAAAAAGTCACTAAAAATTTCATAGAAGTACTTCTTCTTCAATCGCTTTCCAAGGATCCTCAATATTCGAAGATTGATTGAGCTCAGGACTTTGCACATGTCAATTTGGGATAAGGTTACCTCCTTTTCTTCGAAAAAGTGTTTGGTGAATGGTAATGTCTGACAAGATTCTTCTTTTTGCTAAAATAAAATCATATAATGGGGGACTGCCAACAATTTTCACGCAAGATTGACACATAATTAGCTGAATACATTATTCCATCAACTTTAATGGTCTTGCACATTCAATTGCTGAAAACACCCCTATGACATTATCCAATTATCGCCACATTTAAATGCTGGACCTGCGTATTTGCGGCAGACTCTCCTTGATAGTTCTGATCGCCTCCTAATGTTCTCCAGGCGCCCAAAGTATAGCTCGATTTTGCTCCCATAAAGAGCATATGGCCTTAATCCAATACTGGGTAGTATACGTTTTTTGCTTAATGCAACCATCTTCTCATCTCAATAAGTAGATTTGGTAGGATACCCTGTTTTCTTGAGCACCAATAATGTTCAATCTCTCTACAATTTTGTTGTAATGCAGCTAACAGGACTTTTTGTAACATTAGTGAACTGACTAATGGAGGCTAAGCTTAAGCCTTAAGTAATTCTCAAAATAATTAATTTTCTAATCGATCTAGGAAGGTATAAGAACATTATCTTAGAGGCAAGTAAAGTTAAAGTCTTTGACAATGGGTACACAGTAAAATTGATTTTAATAATCGTTCAAACATTTAAGTAAACATCATTTTAGAATACTGTCTCAATACTTTTGTCCAACTCTGAAAAAGTTCTGGTTACTGAGATTCAAGAAGGAAGCATTAAGCCACAATTATATTGTATTCAATTTGTTTTCTAGAAGTGCCAGAGGATGCATTTTTATTATCTAACCTTATTAACCGACTATCATACACAACTAAATCACTAATCTATTTTAATTATTAAATTGGTAACCGTCTCAATGCTTTTGTACAGATCTGTAGATCTTTAACAATTTTGGGTCAATATGTGAAATTTATTATATCTTTTCCACATATTTTGTCATTGATTCTAAATCTCCTTTAAGCTTAATAAAAGAGATTTACAAAATTATTTTGGCATTCTAATTCCTTTCGCGTAACATAAATTTTTCTCTCATGGGGAGGTTCAAGTACAGTTATAAGTGTTATTAATATTTTTTATTGTTATGAACTTGTGTAAAATATTTTCAAGAATGAATTGTCGACTATCACCAATATTGTTAAGAGAACGGCGCAGAGGTGAAAATGTCATTATCGCTACGCCCTTCTGTTCTTTCTCATTGAAACGGACAAATTGATTCTTAAAAATTTCTAATGCCGCTATTTTCGCTTAGATCGAAATTTTGGATTTTGTGTAAAAGTGTAACCGGTTCTCTAACACCATCCGAATTACACTCGTTTGAAATTAATGAAATTTGTTGATTTATGTATAAATTAGGTCAGATTCATTTTTGTTACTTTTGCATTAGTCTATAATTAACACAACAGAGCGGATGTATCAATTTTGATTTTATATTCAATAAGTTAACTGATTAGAATAATAGTTTCGTAATTAACAAATAATTTTGCTTATGTTGTAAATTGACATATATTTATTAAAAACCAAGCTTTCTAAAAATTCCTCTACAACTTGTGCTACTCTCTTCAAATACATGATGAAAATATACCGCTAGAATCAGTTTTAAGATATGTATGATGATAGCATTCCTGCTAATTTTTATCAATCATCTAATGAAGAAATAGAAAAAATGAAGAATTCTGGGATAAGATCCAATAAGAAAAGTTTTAACATTTGTGGAAACTTTACATGGAGTTAAGTGTAATTTTTTTATAATGACGTATAATTTTTCGCATGTATTGAGAAATTTCAATATTCTGTAAGGCCTCAGTATGTCGAACCACTAACAGTTTATAGTGACAAGTGCTCAACTTAGTGAATGGCATCCTTAACACTAGATTTATATTTAATTTGAGGTGGAAAATATTAGGCTTATATATTTCAAAATTTTTACTCAACATAATAAACGTTCAATCTATGTAGGTTTTCAAGATACCGAGTTCAACTTTCTGAGGTTTCACTAAAAATAAATAAAGTTTTAGTATTTTTGAAAATCATTATTTCATTTCTGGAATTTCAATACTACAAGTGTTTTCTTTTTAATGTATCAAACTTTAGTGTCATAAAAATATTTTCGTCATAATGATTTTGAGAACTTAATAGCTTAGCATATTTCTGATAATGTACCTAGTCACTTTTATCGTATACACAGCCCTGTTAAGGTGGAATATAAAGCAACATTACTTGTTAAAAAATGATGCTTTAAATAAGTGGATATAATTTTTGATTAAACAACATTGAGGTTTAGATTAAATCTTAACACACACACACACGGCTTTTACCAGTAATTAAAGCTCAAGTAAAAAAAGTGGCCCCTTTTCAAAATTGAAATTTTATCTAAAGTTACTAGATGACACTGGTATAATTAATATTTCAAAATATTGCCAAATACTCGAGGAATTGGTACCATACGCGACCTGCTTATATTCCGATTCATGGATCTTAGAACAAGATGGAGCAACCCCTCATACCCCAAAATAAAAAAAAGAATTTTCTACCAATTATAATATTCCAGTTATTCAATGGCCATCGAATTCGCCAGATCTAGTACCCATAGAGAACGTGTTGCAGATTCTGAAGGATTTTGTAGAGAAAAAAATCCCTCAAATCTGAAAGAATTAAAGAGTTACATCCTTGAATCGCAACACCAAATAACTCAAGAAGTTAGATTCCGTTTAAGCGATTCAATTTCAAGACGTTTATCTGCGTATCACGATTTGCATGGGAAACTGTCAAATGACTTTGTCACGAGGTTACAAGCTGAGACAATTATATTTTCAAATATTTTATAGTCTAATCCAGTTCTATAGATGTCGCTCCGCCCGCTGCGCCACCGCCGACT
>CABFPE010000065.1:952137-965433 GCA_900660155.1 Hofstenia miamia | reverse complement strand
GAGCCGAGCCGAGCTTAGAAATTACGGCTCGTTGACAAGTTTCAGTTGCGTGATTCGTGAGTAGTAAAGGAAACATTCTTTCATTTGTAGTCTAGATGTAGAAGATCACTCACCGTGAATTTTCATCACATTCATCATGCTTCTGTACAATTTCAGCCATGGGGCTCCTCATGTTCTTATAGTGTTCTTAGTTTTAGCCTAATTGACCCTTGTTCATTTTGTACGAGCTCTTTTTACAAAAAATATGTTCATTTTAATTGATAATTTTCGTTATCAACGTTTTCGGTTTTGTTTCATGGTTAACGTTGGGTTATTAGCAGACCAACCTCTGAAAATACCGGTCATTTAATACAATATTATTAGTAGGAGTGAAGAAACAGGTTAATTGTTTTAGTCATAAACCGCTTTTCCTCTTAATACCTGATTATAAAATACCATTTTATTTTACCTTGGACCTCTACAACATAAGAAATATACACTAAAATGATGAAAATAAAAATTACACACTGAAATTCGTTCCTACCCAGTTTAGTATATTATCTTAACTCACCCAGACTTGTCAACGAGCCGGCTCGCCACATAAAATCTTTAAATGAGGCTCGTTTCAGCTCAATATTGTTTAAAAGCATTGTGTTCTAACAATTTTTTACATAGCTCTTCCCATTATTTAAGAAACATTTCTAAAATGAGATTGTAAGGAAGGCTTATTGAATGAAAAAATAAGAAAAATCTGCATAACCAAATTAACAGGCAGTACTATGAATTTGTTTTGAATATAAGCGGTCGTTGTATATCCAATACTCTGCTCAAGCTCGGCTCAGCTCGGCTCGGCTCGGCTCGTTGGAAGCTCGACTAGTCGACAAGTCTGATACTCACACCTCCGTCAAAAGTAATCACGAATCCGACAGTGGAATAGTATTTGAAGTTGTTGTAATTTACCATTTTTTGTTGAAAATGAGATTTTAAATGAAACGCAAAGCTTATTATTTATTGCTATACATGAATAGATTCTTATACTAGGAATTTCCTTGTATCATTTTCTGTTGAGAGTTAGACATTAGACTTGCGCCAGGTAGAAAGCCATGCAATTATTGTAGCAAGTATGAGGATTTTCAAGAACTTGTTTGCTAGAATATTTATTTAAATGCTGTCTAAATGAACTAGAGCCAGAAATTTGTTCAAAACGTTTGGATCAGACTTGCCAACGAGCCGAGCTTAAACAGAGCATTTTCTTATTTTTTTATTCAATATACCTTTTTTATAATCATATTTTAAAATGTTTATTAAATATTTAGGAAGAGCTATTTAAAAATGTTTAAGAATGCAGTATTTTTTGAAAAAATATCGATCTAAAACGAGCCTCATTGAATGGTTTTATGTGGCGAGCCGAACCGAGCCGAGCCGAAAATACTCAAAAAGAAACCAGGCGTGCCGAGCTTAAAAATGTCGGCTCGTTGACAAATCTGGTTTGGATTGTTTGCAAAAAGAAGTCACTGGGTCAATTAAACAATAAACTTGTGAAATCTTACCCAATTCAACAATTACCAAGAAATTTTTGAGTAATAACAAGAACAACTAAAATTACATTAAAATTGGATAGAAAAACTTTGATACTGCCCTTGAATATATATGGATATCACAATATAAAACGCTGAATATGCAGTAAATGTGAGTTAAACAATCGTGTATATGCATTTAAAAATGTGTTGACTTGCTCCTTACCTGGCAAATTCGTTGGGAAATAATGAGCTCAGAGGGGAATTGTCCAGAATCTTTTGAAGAGTCCGAGTTTGACTTCTCTTCTACTACTTTATAAATTTACATGAATTATCGTTCCATGCCATCGGCTATGTATATGTACACTTGCCTCTCTCCTCCTGTCAACGAGCACCCCATCCCCAAATGGGGGAGGATGCTTGTGATGCCAACGACACTAATGCATTCAATTTAATACGTTCTCAATCACACTGTAAATGAAATTAATAATCAAGATAAAATTCAATACAATGAAATCGATTAACCTATGATTAGGGACTTCACAATATGAAAAAACATGTTTTTATTAAACAATGTATAAATATAGGTGATTAAATGAGCTTATAATGCAAATGAATATATAGAATCACTGGTTATCATGAATATTTAAGTATTTTATAATGTTTTCAGGTAAAATATGCCTGTTTGAACATAGGACATTTTTATATCTTGTAAAAAGACTCTCAGCCTCCATAAAGATGAACATCCCGTACTTGGGTGCTACTAGTACTGCTGGTGATAAATTATTGACAAAATCAGGCACACATGTGGCAGGATTGTATTAAGTATGCTTATCATCTTTTGAAAAAAAGGCTTGCAGGCTACATCTTTATGCTGAGCCAAATATGATGCGACGTTCTGTCTTTTAGCTACAGACTAGAACTGGGTCATTTAAAAAAGCAGTGATATTAAACAAATATGCTTTTATGTTATAAAACATCGAAATACACCGTTTTATGTCTACAGATTTATAACTAATAGGGAGTGGGGTTAGATTGAGAATATTGCACGTATTTCTTTTAATTGTTTATCTTTGCAAAAGGTCATAAGGCTTTGAAAAAATAATTAGGGAATGCTTTTCAGTATTTGGGGTAATAGAACGTTAAAAAATTATTGCTTATAGTATATTTGTAAGCTTTATTCTTTGCACTATTGAACTGGTTCGATGTCCACTTGGGCTAGTTGCTGTTGGTTAAAGGCTGCAGAGTGAATTTTCGTTAAGGGGAGCAAGGTATATTATATTTTGTTTAACATACAAATTATTTAAGAGTGCTTTTGCTAAATTATAAAATTTCTGGTTTTTTTTCTGAAATTCCAATTTTAGGAGGAGGGGGCGCTGCCCCCATCAGCCCCCTTACGCCGCCACTGCTCTTAGTGATAAATGGTTTAACTCATATTAGACCGATTGTTGCAAATTTGAAGCGGAATTCCCAATCCTCGAGTGTGCATTTTGAAAGCAGTGTATTTGAATTATTGGCTAACAATCTCTTGTGTTCGTCAGCATTCATTAATTTCTTGAATATTGGCTTTAGTCTAATTGAAAGACGAGTTGATCGAGTGGATGTTTTACTTGAAACCGTATTATTTAAAAATAAGTAGGTAACGCATTCAAGAGGAAACGCCAATATGCGCTGCCACTTAGCGCGAAATATGCATTTACCGAGATATTATAACTGGCGATCTTCTTAATTTAATTTCAAATAAACGTGATATTGCATTGCTTTCAATTACAGACAATTGTAAGGCTTTCCCTCAGATTAAAATTCCCGCAAATAAATTAATTATTGCTGCGCTATTACCAAATTCCTATTGTATATTTCTCATTAAAAAACATTACCGGCAACTGCAAGTTCAATAACGCACCAGTTGCATCCCTGCAGGGGTTTTCAACATCTTGCGTACTGGAGCTCTTAATAAGACCTTGAGGTCATCTTACTAAAAGACTAATATTTATATAATCTTATGTTATATTTTGATTTTCATTCTGCTAGCAATTTAAGATCCGATCCGGTCCGCTTAAACCCGCTTCCTTCCGATTAGGTTATGTTAATCAGGTTAAAATCCGGTATTGATTACAATTATTGCGGTATTCCAAAACAATAGAAATATTCGGAAAATGATGCAATGCGACAACTCCTGCTTGTATTTCTAGTTCTGATCTCTATTTTTGCAATTCAAATAATGGTTCTTCAAAAACTATCAAAATTGTGGCAAATGTTGTTTTTGCTACACTTCATTTCAATTAGATAAATTTATTCATAATGTCACATCGGTACTGGCTGTTTATGGGCCATAGCAAGTGTTTTCGAATCAAACTTGTTATTTGTTATCTTCTTCGTGATCTTAAACATGAGATTCTTATAAAGCAAATATTGAATAAGAATGATCAAAAAGTCTATCCAAATTTAATTAAGAAAGGAAATAAAGATATCCACAATGGAGTCGATAAAAAAGATTTAAGATAAAAAATGTAGTACTGTATTGTAACATTTTTGGAATACATGTATATCAGCTTGCTAATAGAACACAGCTAAAACTGTTCTCTAGTTACAAGTAATTCTTGGTCTTATATACAGTGAGTTATAAACTATATACATAGTTATTTCTATGTTTCAACATCAAATTCGTCTATTGGATATATATATATATATATATATATATTTAAACTATATATATATGTATATAGTTTATATATATATCCAATAGACGAATTTGATGTTGAAACATAGAAATAACATAATTTTTCTTTTTAACCTGAAAATGTAACTATGCATATTATAATATCAAGTTAAAAGCGATTGCAAACCGGTTAAGTTAATAATAAATCCGGTTAATTATATTAAGCACACCCTGGGTAGAAGTAACACAACCACCACTATCATTATCAATCTCCCTCATCCTAGCTATACAATAATTCAGTTATGTATTTTTTGCAAATAGTATCATTACTGGTAATAAAAGAAGTTTGGAACAGCATATTATGTATCAATCTAATCATGGAATATCGTAAAAAATCGTGGGTTTCACAAAATCTTGATTGAAAATCGAAGATTAATATTGGTATTTTTTGCATTAGACGTATGCACCGCCTATGGCTGGTGCTTTTGTCAGCTTTCTACTTCCCAACTCAATAATGAACTTTATTCGATTGCAGTTACTACTAAAAATTACAGCAAATTTTATTATATATTAGCATAGATGGTATCGGATCAAAAATTTTCAGATCCGGATCCGACCCGATGCGAATTTAAAAAAATTATTGATTTTTTGATCCGAAGTGGATCCGAATATAAATGAACGCATTCTAACAATAAATAATAAAGAACTTTGGAACATATCATTATTTTTTAAAAAATGAATATAAAAAATGTTATGTAATGTAGAAGATGTATTTATGTAATTAATATATATATAAACTATTTTTACAAAAAAATTGGATCCGAAACAGATCCGAATTAAAAAAAATTGTTGATTTTTGGGTCCGATTGGATCCGAATATAAATTCAACAAACTGCTGCAGGCTATTAAAAATTTGTATTGATTTTGTTGTTGTTCGATACAATTTCTGTTTCAGGATGCGCCAAAAACTACTGTCGTTTCCAACGTTTGGTATGGGCAAAAATCTCTACAAATAATGTAGATATTAATTAAAATGAGCATAATATTAAAATTATATATTATTTCGTTTTTTTACTCAGCAACAACCATAACAATTAACTGTGAGTATCAAGTTATTGACTATTTTCAGGATTTTCTAGAATTTATCTCAAGCAATATAGACATGCTTTGGATGACAAGAAAAAAGTACGTCAAGTAAATAATTCAACAGATTATAGTGTAATCTAAGCATCAAAAACCATAAAAACACTGTAAAATCCCAAAAATATAGTTGAGTGCCATTCTAAAGGTGACAGTGTCGCTTGTTTTCATTTGTTATGGTTCTGTTATTGATGATAGTTCCAGTAGTTCTAAGAATACAATTATTTTTACAATTCTCTAGCATAATGAATTCTACAAATGAGTGCATTAAGACATTTCATAACCTCTTTGCCAAAGTATTCCCCCAATGTGTACTGATCATGAATAGTGATATATAAAATATATTAACTATATAGCCATCAGTAAATCTGTTTTTAATCCTTAATCGTATCTAATAATTTAGCAGAATTTTAGCCATTGGAACACGTCGTGGGCCAGGCCACACCCAATCCATAGTTGCTGCAATACAATACTTTAAGGCTAGTTTTTTGTGATTATCCTCTTTTTATATGAAATATATGTATATATTTTGCTCTATTCTCACAGAGGAAAAAAGCTATTTCCTTTTCAAAATGCAGTATAATTGTTGAATATCCGTCTCCAAAATTTTTTGAAAACTATTATATCTCCAAAACGCCCCAAATTTTTATTCATTTTGGAGTATTAGTAGATACAACTTGGGGTGAACTATTCTATGTTGAGAATAGCCATTGTAAAGGCCTCTATCAATAAACTTTTTATCGAGCAGTCAAACTTTTCAATTTTGTTACAATATTTGTCGATTACCAAGACCTAACGTATAGAAGGCCGTGAGGTCGCTCATTTTAGAATACGTTCCTAGGCAAGGCTATCCACTTTTACAGTTTAAGTTTTGAATATTGCGTAGCTCACACTATTTTTCAAGATGCAAGAGTCAATTGATTCATGCTGAATGTCTGGGGTAGAAAAGGTACCACAAACAATGTTTACGTAGTATACAACAATATTTCACGTAGTTGTGCTTAAATTTTGTTAAAATTTTTAAATATGGTATTTCTATGTTTTTTCATGAAAAGTCAATAAATATCAGCAACTTTCATCTAAATCTTTCAAAAATCGAAGTCAAGGACTCCACATGTTTTACATTCTTCCAAAAATAACTTTTGGATTTTGGTTTTTAAGTTCAATAGCGCATTTGATATAGAAACGAATTTTTTTTAACAGAATCTTAAACGTGTTAAACAAGTTTTACTTTCAAGTTAGTATTACATATAAAAATTTTGTTCTGTGATTCGCACCAAAAATTATTCATGATTTTTTCAGAAATCAATGTTTCCGTTTATTTTCTGTGATTTGTGTACAGAGTTGGCATGTTTTAAACAGGAGCTGCTTAAAACATGTTTTAAACACTGTTTTTTGCTGTGTTTTTTTAAATTTATATAAGAAAATTTGGAAAATAATTATTGGCTTTCGTCCATTCCTTCCTAACTATTATAACCGATTTTCTACAGAAAAAATAGCAAAACTTGTGTTTTTTTGCGTTTATGAAACGAAAAAAGAATGTTGATAAGTTTATCATAATTCAAAGTTTACCACCATGCGTTTTTAGCAAAGTTTTCTTACCTTGAGCTGGTTCTGTCTAAGAGCAAAAAAACATTGTTTGAAACGTTTAAAGAGTTTTTTTTAAAAAAATACATTTTTGCCAACCCTGTTTGTGTATATGTATTTCTTTAAAATCTTGCCAATTTTGTATTTATACTTGATTTCTTAAATGTTATATTTTAGGGTATAATAAATACATTTGTGTAAATCTGGTAATTACATTGTTCATGCAAATAATACAATCAAATTTAATTATCAAAACATCGTGTTAATTACCTTCACTAGATGGCGTGTTATTGTATAACATTAATATATATTTTCTTACTGAGTACATATGGAAAGCATTTTGTTTACTTTTATTAACTCAATATTCACTATTGCATTTTCGACTTTTCATTTTTGAAATAAATGAACGAACTTGTTATTGCTTCGATTTCACTTCAATAAAACTTTATTAGTTTTTGACAATAAATTTATATGAATTTTATGGGGGGAACTACGAATTCCAGTCGGTCTATAGATTTGAAAGCCATTTTGGATTAGGTGACCACGTAACCATTGTGTAAAAACACCCAATCTTGTACATATTGAGAGGGGCGAACAGGGGGGCTGACACCCACTTTTACAGAAAAAAAATTGTAACCACAAAGTTTTTTTACACAAGTATATATGCTCAAAATGCAATCTCGTCTCTTATTAGGAACAAATCGGTTGATGACATCTTGAATTAAAGTGAACTATTTTCAATTTTGAGGAAAAGGTAACATTTTAATTAAGTGCTCGTAGTTGGCCCGTAAACGCATCGCTGCGTATTGGCCAAACTGCTATGCTATGGATTACATTGCGAATGTTTATTTTATGTTTTATGTCGTAGTGATAAATCCAGCCGTCTTAAATACAATCACTTCATACTTTTTTTATAAGAATTAGAAAAATATTGTTCAACATGCGTTGTTCTCATATTTTTAAAACTTGAGTGTTAGATTGTTCTTATTTTTATTCATTTTCAGCCTCAGGTTTTGATCACCAAAAAAATTTTGAAAATATTATCGGGTGTTTAGGATCGCTAAAATTAAAATCATTAAAGAACGTAAGCAGTTTAATATTAATGTTAATTTAGTACACCAGAAGATTATAATTGGCGAATTCTAAATTGATAAAGCGTTTTAGGAGTTCTTATGAAATCTCTACGTTTTCGATGACGTAAACAATGTTTACGCTCTTTTTAGCAGCAAAGTTAAATTTTAAGTGAGCCATGCTATTGTATTTTTCATAAATTGATAGTTTTGATAAAGCGGCGTTATTGCAGATCAGGGGACTCTGATTTCTAAAAACCGAAGTGACGTCAAATAACATGCTAAGCGTTTACGTCATCAAATGTTAAAAATTCATTGTTTAGAGCTTAGGGCTATAAAATAGAGTAAAATTTAGGTTTTAGGTTTAGGTTATAGGGTTTAGGTTTAAGAAACGCTACGTTGTGACTTGGGCTAGGGTTTATGTCTATAAAATATTGTAAAATTTAGAATTTAAGTTTACGTCCTAGATGACGTCAGTGTTACGTAGAAAAAATATGTTGATATATCAGAGTCCCCTGATCTGCAATAATGCCGATAAGGCCTAGCTATTAATGATTGCAAATGCACAGCAATAATTAAACATAAAATATCTGTGCTAATTATGCTACTATGATACTTCTATATGTTTGCAGATGTAGAGTAAAACATAAAAGTTCAACTTATCAGTACCAATAAGTAAATTTTTGCTTATATGCATTTGAATTCAATTGATATTTGCAAAGATTAGCTTGACAGGCTTAATCTTGCCATTGTGACGTTCTCAATGACGTAATTATACCTGAAAATTTCTAAGACATTTTATCAAATATATTTTTTCTTTTTAATCACTAAGTTGTGGAAATAGGGCAAAACTGAAAAAATACATTTGGAAACGGATGACTCCCCTTAAATACCGGAATTTGGAGAGAAAAACGTCATCGCTATTGGAAAGGGGTTAAAACTCAACCGATTTCAAATTTTTTTGGACAGTGATTTGTAAGTAAAACTGCAACACAAGGTTGTCCAAATACAAATTTTCGAACGTGACCAAAGTATGGACACATTTTATGTGCACTTTTAATTGTTTCGGGTAATAAACTTGAATGTAGACGTTTAAAATCTTTGAAACGTTAGATAATTTCTGTGCTAACCTTAAAAAGTTTTTTTTCAATGTTACGTTCACCGATAGATGTGGAGAAAAAAACCATTTGTCCGTTTTGTAGATTGATATTAAAGGTGTTACGATTTCGATTTTTGGGTTTATGATTATTGCTATTTACTATTGCTTAAACGATTTTTATTTTTTTACAATACAAGATTACCCCAAAAGTTTGTAATTCTCAGCGCACTATATAAGAATTGACATATATTATTATATTTTTTTAATAATATTATTATTTTTTCCTGTGTTGGTGTGACTCTTAGCTCGGGAAATTCATCTGTTTCCAGGAATTCTGAGAGTTTTGGTTAAGACTGTCATAGTTCACTGTAGTCATTCATTGGTTCAGCATTACCTCTTTTTCTTCCTCAATAATGATCTGGTGTGCTTTCTTTCTCCCACATTCTGATTTAGTTGTCTTTACATTTTTTTCATTCATTTTATCTGTTACTATTATTATTAATGAAAAATAACATTTTCGATTTGATAATAAAATTAAATCGTTACGCAATTTCTTCTAGTTTTCGTGGAAACAACTATTTTATTGTGCTTTAATTAGGAAATAAAAATGCAATTCTAATTTTTTTGTAATTCTAGCTTTTCTCTGTGCATTTCCAAAGCTGTTGTAAACATATTTATTTGATTTGTTTGGTGTAACTGTGGCATGACATATTGACGTAATATTAAATAAATTTTGAAATATTTCCCTCTGGAAATCATATTTATGTGGATGTTTCTCATTGTGTCCCAAGGCATTTCTATTATTCTCACTTCATTTAAAGAGCATGTAAATTTTCATGAACATTTATAAACAAGGAATTCTAATTACATATTAACAAATGTTCTAAATGTTTTAAAAAATTTTTTGTATTTGGAAAAATTTTTTATATGCCTGCAACTCAAAACTAAAAAAAATATCCAAATTCCCAATAGGCTTGGAGAAAATTCTTTGAAAACGGTTTGTACCTGTAAAATAACAGCATGTTGTTTAAATTAGTAAAATCAATTTCTCATTATCATTTCATATTTTAAATTTATATTGAAATATAAAGATTTTGAAGCTTTTCAAATTCAAGTCAAACGTCCGATTAGATTTGTAGATTGATATTAAAGGTGTTACGATTTCGATTTTTGGGTTTATGATTATTGCTATTTACTATTGCTTAAACGATTTTTATTTTTTTACAATACAAGATTACCCCAAAAGTTTGTAATTCTCAGCGCACTATATAAGAATTGACATATATTATTATATTTTTTTAATAATATTATTATTTTTTCCTGTGTTGGTGTGACTCTTAGCTCGGGAAATTCATCTGTTTCCAGGAATTCTGAGAGTTTTGGTTAAGACTGTCATAGTTCACTGTAGTCATTCATTGGTTCAGCATTACCTCTTTTTCTTCCTCAATAATGATCTGGTGTGCTTTCTTTCTCCCACATTCTGATTTAGTTGTCTTTACATTTTTTTCATTCATTTTATCTGTTACTATTATTATTAATGAAAAATAACATTTTCGATTTGATAATAAAATTAAATCGTTACGCAATTTCTTCTAGTTTTCGTGGAAACAACTATTTTATTGTGCTTTAATTAGGAAATAAAAATGCAATTCTAATTTTTTTGTAATTCTAGCTTTTCTCTGTGCATTTCCAAAGCTGTTGTAAACATATTTATTTGATTTGTTTGGTGTAACTGTGGCATGACATATTGACGTAATATTAAATAAATTTTGAAATATTTCCCTCTGGAAATCATATT
This sequence comes from Hofstenia miamia, assembly GCA_900660155.1. Classification (NCBI taxonomy): domain Eukaryota; kingdom Metazoa; phylum Xenacoelomorpha; order Acoela; family Hofsteniidae; genus Hofstenia; species Hofstenia miamia. The sequence goes on along the minus strand of CABFPE010000065.1, from coordinate 954,584 downwards.
TATGTGGATGTTTCTCATTGTGTCCCAAGGCATTTCTATTATTCTCACTTCATTTAAAGAGCATGTAAATTTTCATGAACATTTATAAACAAGGAATTCTAATTACATATTAACAAATGTTCTAAATGTTTTAAAAAATTTTTTGTATTTGGAAAAATTTTTTATATGCCTGCAACTCAAAACTAAAAAAAATATCCAAATTCCCAATAGGCTTGGAGAAAATTCTTTGAAAACGGTTTGTACCTGTAAAATAACAGCATGTTGTTTAAGTATAAATTAGTTTTGTAAAATCAATTTCTCATTATCAACATCATGACTTAGATAGAAATAATTCGTACAGACTTTAAATTGAATATTTTTTTATTACAGAGAACAAATTCTTATTCTTTAATATTATCTTTATTACTTGTACATGTACATGTAGTGGTAAGCAACCAATCTTATTACTCTCTTCGCAAATGACAATATCGATGAATATCTTTGTAACACTTTGTAGTGGTTCACATTTAGAATCTGACCAGATTGTTTTTAAGAAAATCCCTTTCAGATTTTAAATTTATATTGAAATATAAAGATTTTGAAACTTTTCAAATTCAATTTGCCAAAACGTCCGATTAGATTGAAATCTGATTTCATAGTTTCGGTTAAATTTGACTGGCATCATTTTTATTGTGCTTGGAATTTTCTTCAAATGTTTTTAATTTTTGTATTTATGGTCTAACTCTAATATAAGTCATCGTTTAAATTATTCAATTTCATTCTTTATTTTTTACTAAATGTTTTAAAATATGCCAGTAATATACTTATTTTCATATGATGCACTTAATCGCTTGATTACTAGTCAACAAATGAAACCCCCATGTTGATGCAACGCCCAATCGGGGTGTGATACGAAATAGTTTCTACGAATGTGTCGAAGCCTAGTTTTGCATGAAACCGTGATTTTATTTTGCACTTTCTAAATAAATATAAGTTCTAAAATTTTCAATTCCATTACCGCCCAACAGTTGATTTAAAACTCACTAATTTATAATTGTGAAGAGTGAAATTGAATATATCTACTACTGGAAATATCATTTAAATTTGTTTCTGTTTGTTTAGCTTTTTCATAAATAACGTAGAATGTCACGCCAGTACTTAGTTTGAAATGGGCCTTTGTATACATTAATTAGTTTTAAATATTTATTTTATTAAAGCCAACTATTAGACAAGTGGAATTTATTTGCATCTACTATGGGCTTTTTAAGTCGTAATTGATTATACCAAAGTATACTAATAATTATACTGGATTTCGCTTCGCGACTCGCACTTCGAATAGTAAAAATTTTGCAAAAATTTAGAGTACTTTGTCAGATGTGTGTGCCTGTCGCCGATGCTGCCGCCGATGTGGTCAAAGGCCGGTTAATGCTGCGGCCAAGGGTTAGAGTAGTTCTGCCAAAATCTTGTTTTTGTTTGTGTTAGCAGAGTTGGAATTGCGGCCAGATTAGTGTCTGTTTCAATTTCGATTTAAAAATCGATCTTTTCCGCAATTCATTATTTCCTTTTACTTCTTTTAGTTGTAATATGAAGTTGTTTAAACCTTAATATCTTGGTAAACTGACATCAATACTGAACAATTTCCACACATGGGCTTTTCTTCAAATTAAAGTTTCAAAAAAGGGCTTATTTGGGCAACTGCTATGCCAAATGATTGACAATGTTAAAAAGGATAGTTTTTTATTAGTTAGAGATATTGCATTTTTATTTTTTTAAGATTGGTCGAAAATTAGATCAAGGGAAAAATCGCTTGAAAGTCGATCGAAGCTTCGACTTGAGACGAAAATCGATCGAATATTGATCGAGTGATAAAATATTAATATCGTCCGGAAATAGACGAGTCACCCATTTAAGCTATCCACCGTCAATTGCCTGAATTTAATTTTTGTTCACGAAATTTGCAAAGTGCAAAAAATTTTGCACCGCGCAATGTAGAGTTCAAGCGGACTTTGTTTAGGGAAGTGATCCAAAAAGGATACTCCCAAAGGCCTTTATTATAGAGAAATTTCCAAAAGGTACTGAATAATTTTATTTGGGAGGAAACAAAGACCTAATTTGCATCAAGTTTACACTTTGGTTAACTCAATTTTAGAGCATTTTTTGGATCACTTCCCTTAAAACCTAACCAGCTGAGCCACCACCACTGACCATTTCGATTCATCAGTCGCCATGTAACATAAATAGCAGCAGCGCACACTTGTTTGAGTTACAAAGCAGAAATTTATTTTATATATCTACCCATGATAAATGAGTATATTTTGGACTAGGCTCCGTTTAAGTCATTCTGTAAATCTCTCAATTCTTAATTGTAAAAATAGATGGGAGTCGGAGAAAACCTAAAAATAGCTCAATTCTTTTTGACGTTTGTTGATGTTATCTAGGTCATTTCATTCTATGCTTATGAAATGCAT
>CABFPE010000065.1:920614-936574 GCA_900660155.1 Hofstenia miamia | reverse complement strand
TATATATATATATATATATATATATATATATTGAGATGATTAATAGTGTAGCTAAGCTCTCACGAAACCGTTAAAATATTGCAAAAATCCAAAATATTATTAAATTTGACTTGTATCAATATTTTGTTTTGACGTTTTCGGTATGTTGGAAACTATGTAGATTTCGAATGACGGCAGTCCTAAAAATGCTTCTATTTTATCATGACTTATAATTTTAAAGTGATATAGCAAGATCTTTTCAAAATGAACTGGTATGCTACCATGTGTGAGGTCAATGAATAACATTTGATTGAATGATAGCAAACTATCCAATTTATTACCTGTAAAATCAGGCAATCACCTGTCTTAAGCGATCAACAACGCGCCTCCCTGTTTTGAGTGTGTTAACTCGTGCTGTTTGGTCTAACACCATGTCGAGTGTACTGGTTAGCACTTGATCGCGAATATTTCGGAAAGTAGACAGAGAATTTGTTGCATTTGCGTTTATAGCAGATTAATTTACATCCAACAGTTTGCACCACATGCTGCATAATCAAACCGATTATCATCAAATATATTCATTTTCCCGCACTAATTCATGCTTGGGTGAGTTTGTTTGCGAACAATGCAAACATTTTCTTCCGTGCTAGGTCATTGCTTTGCTAAATTCCACCGCCGAATAGCCCCATATTTATTTTCACTTGTTTTCACAGGAATTATCTCTCGCTGAGTGGAAAGTTGAACCTATTACGTAATATTTCATTTCTATTTATATAGATGTTGGCCAGACTGGAATTATCATTTTATTACAAGTCTGCTATTTCAAAATTATCTCTTACCTTTTTACCAATCTTGTCTTTTATCTTAAACTCGTGGTTTTGGGAAATCATTGATGTCCCTAGATGTCTATCAAATTTCATTTGCTTGTAAATTCTTAACTTTTTTCTCTTTTGAAAATGATCTAAAAGTGTGTATGAAACCAATTTGGTTTTACAGGTATATATAACATTCCATCCGTTCACAAGATTTATTAAATATCAAACCTCTTTAAGCTCTTAAATTTAAAATTTGCTTATCAGCATTCATTTGTAAACATTCTCAAAACTTAATTTCCATCTTACTGTGAAAATTTGAAATTTTGGGAAATATTTCTTGAATTGTCTGTTGCCAGTCTTTAACTGTGCTTTCCTACATGGCATTCTAACATGAATTTTGTTAAATCTTAGTATAAAACCAACCTGTAATTACTGACTAAATTTTGTAAATAAATCAATGTCAGTCTTAAATTTACTAAACGCATAACTTCATTATTTCTTAGACATTAGTCTTAGTGTAATATAGCTACCTTAGATTTTGTTAAGTCAAAACTATGTAGTGTTACATCGCGTCTTGCATAGTTTGGGTTGATATTGGTTTGGTATAGTATGTGTAGTTATCTGTACAATTTACTTGAATATACATATATTTTGTTTATTTTATTTGCATTTTATAATGTTAGTAAACTATTATTATTATTATTATTTTTGTTTTTCACAATATCTAACGTATTCATCAGAAATTGTTTCGCCTTTTTATATTGGCTTTTCGAGTAGACTACCCTCAAAGATTTTGCAATGTAAAACATTGGGTTTTAGCTTTTGTAGCTCCCCTTTTTATATTGGCTTTTTCGAGTAGACTACCCTCAAAGATTTTGCAATGTAAAACATTGGGTTTTAGCTTTTGTAGCCAAATCAAGGAAATTGCATCATCAAAATTTACAAGTCAAATGACTCCGAAAGCTAAAAGGACTGCCTAAAACTCTTGCTTTTTATTTTTTAAAAGAATGCTTTCCCAATAATTATTAGAGCATATCCTCATTGACATCTTATCCCTGTGATCCAAAAGACTGTTCATTACGAGGAATTGTATATTATAACCAAAGCATTGTTTATGCTAGTTTTGATTAATATTAAATTTCCGTCTTCATTAAATTTAATTAAGAATGAATTTGTAAGTAGACAGTTGAAGCCTTTACACACTGTTTGTATCAGACGCGATTTGACAATATTTTTTCCCATATATTATAAATATGAATGAGCCTCGTTCAATTTGCTTCTTATATTTATAACTTTGTTTATTTTTTAATTAATTAATTAATTGCGTGCACTAGAGCGAATAAAACTCTAGTATTATTGTATAAAGTTTGTGAAGTTGAAGATTTAATTTTCCGTGTTTTCTGTATCAAACTATGACCTCTCATTAATTTTTAAAACTTACTTCTTTCTTGAAAGTTACAAAATACATTTCAATCAAAATTACAAATTTATTTGAAATTTAGAAATTCGATTTTTAATTGACATAGATGTAGAAATAGGCTATTGCCGGTGATGTATAGTGATGCCATCTCGTGGCAATTATTTGGCACTCGTTATTATCAATTTTTGTTTCTTACCCCTATAATATAAATGATAATAACCAATAGCCCTATTAAATAAGAGGAATTGCTTCTTTACTACATATATAACCCACAAAACCATCACAACTGATGATTTTTTAATTCTGGAAATTATTTCATAAAGTCAACTGTATTGGCTGCTTGACATTAGGCCCAACTTGTTCAAAAATTCATTTCTCTACCTTTTCACTTCTTAATCTTGATTTGCACAACTTTTCTCTCAATTGCCTTCTTTTGCCGAATGGGTTTGATTGCCTCATTTTCTTTGGTTGTACTATAAATTGCCATGTCGTGATTACAGTAGACTTTGCTCCTACTCCGTTGATAGTGTTGTTTTATATCTGTTACTTTTAAAAGAAATTTTATTAATTTTTGCTTTATGTAAATTTAAATTAATTCCAACTCAGTGAGATATAACATTATTTCTTCTCTTAAATCATTAATTGTGTAGTTATATCAGCATGGCAAAAATAAATCTTCTTTTATTTCCTTCCTTATTTCTTTTTAAGTTTTTCTAGTTTCCTCTCTATTTATTGTAGTTTTTGCGAAAAATAGTGCGCAATAGATTTAGTTTCTAAAGAACTCGGCTTTTGGATCGGATGAATTTAACACTCGAATGCCGGAAATGGACAGTGGCGAGGCTGATATGTAATATTTGGGGGCTAGAGCTCTTGTAAGAACCCGCCACAAATAATTTTCAATAAATGTTAAACAATATATATATATATATATATATAAGCTTAGAAATAACTATAATTATTAGTGCATATATACTTCTAAAAATCAGTGCCTTTATCCTATTATTGACAGAATTCAATGCAGTTGTATTTCATTAGCTCAATTTTTTAATTTGGTGCTGGCTCGTCACTTGAAATGGTTAGTTTCCACACAAAATAGGGATTTCATTTTGTTAACATTTCATACTTCCTGTCCTAGAAAAGGTCACTTGCAGACTATGAATGTTTTTTTATGTTTGACCCATTCAATGAAAATTGACCTTTGCTCCATTCTTTATTACCGTAGCTTTTTGCTTTTAAGTATAGGGTTCCCATTTTGTTTAGAACTATGCTCAACTTTTTTATCATATATATTTCTTAATGCCCCTAAAAATTCATTATCTACTAAATTAACCTTTAAACCCACAGGAATTTTTTAATTTTTTTATAGTTTCTTGAAAAAATTTTAAACGCCGTGACCGATGACTTTGTGTACGGCACGCCTGAATGGATTTGTGTAGGTTATCGACATAAAATAATTGTTACTCCTATGGTCTTTCGACTGCTTGATCACCACAACATTGGAATGGCGAGGATTCAATTCTATTAAAAATGGGAATATTCAATAAAAAAGTACAACTNGGGATTTCATTTTGTTAACATTTCATACTTCCTGTCTTAGAAAAAAGGGATTGCACACTCTGAATATTTTTTATTTTCTGACCTATAAAATGTAAATTGACAATGTTTTTTTATGTTTGACCCATTCAATGAAAATTGACCTTTGCTCCATTCTTTATTACCGTAGCTTTTTGCTTTTAAGTATAGGGTTCCCATTTTGTTTAGAACTATGCTCAACTTTTTTATCATATATATTTCTTAATGCCCCTAAAAATTCATTATCTACTAAATTAACCTTTAAACCCACAGGAATTTTTTAATTTTTTTATAGTTTCTTGAAAAAATTTTAAACGCCGTGACCGATGATTTTGTTTATGGAACGCTTAATTGGATTTGTGTAGGTTATCTCGATCAAAAAAAAATTGCCACCGCGATCTTTCGACTGCTTGATCACCACAACATTGGAATGGCGAGGATTCAATTCTATTAAAAATGGGAATATTCAATAAAAAAGTACAACTTTTCAAGCGATTCAGCCACAGAAATACGTTCTAGCACTTTCAAAAATAGTTGTTTCCATGCCTCATGATTTTCAAATTTTATAATAGGCTAGGAGAAATCTGGTAAAAAGTTAATATTCAAGAAGTTGAAAATTGGAATATTTTTATGGTGGTTTTTGTCCCATAATATTTAGTTTAAGTGTGAATACTATAGAAACCAAGAGATCTCCACAATTTAGCTAAATTCTCTTCATGTATATTTATCTTTATAACTTGATTTTGTTAAGTGAAAATTTGTGGTTCTTTGCACTAAATCATTTATTGTGAAAGTTTATTTACAAGTCATTTGTTTATGTTACTCATTTCCTTCGATTGAAATGCTGTTTATTAGTCGACTCATTCTATTTTATGTTAGATTAACATTTACTGTTATTAGGTTAGCCGGCCCACTGACCTTAATGATGTGTTATGGTCTGTTATTTCGTTTGAATTCAGTGATCCGAATTATACTCTTTCACTTATGTCTAGTTTGTACAGTAGTTGAATTTAGCTTCATAAATATAGAAATGATTTTGAGGTTTTTTGTAAAAATGCTTAGACCCTAACGAAAGCACTTCTCAAAATACAATAACTGCCTTCTTAAGCTATATCACAATGTATTTCAGATATATTTGTCTTAAATTTAAACTTTCTTAAGTGTTTTTATTTCAAACTCAGATCTAATTACATATTATTATGCTTGTTTATAAGTAGTGTTATAAGCAACCATTGTATCTATACAATCACCTTAAATTTTCATTTTTTCAGACATTTTTTGTAAGTTTTTATCGATCTTGTATACATTGAAAAAAGCATTTTTTAAACATTTCTGTTTTCGCAGACTTTCAATTACATATATTTACCCACTCTAATTATTAGAATTCATATTTATGAAAGGGTATATCCATATGGAATGCTTTCTAAATGATTTATGTAATACCTTTTATCATCAAATGGTGATAACAATACATAAAAATCGATACAAGCTAACAAAAATTTTTAAAAAATTAGAAATGTAAGGTGAGTGCATATATACAATGGTTTCTTTTATCCCTACTTATATATATATTCACTAAGACTATAGGAAAGTTATTGAATCCCAATTGCTAGAGTAAAGTTCTTAATAGATAAATTGTTCTAAATATTTGAGAAAGGGCTTGAGATTGTTTAAAATTATTTGATAGTTTATTAACTGTTAAAATTTTAGTTGTTGATTTGTCCACTCGCATAGCTGGAGTTCTGGAACAGAACGCCCTTCAGGTACAGAGTTTGCTGGACGTGTACAAAAGACGCCATTACGAATTAAGGAAGGAAAGGTAAGAAAACGTTTCTCTTCTATTTAAAATTTTTTGTTAAGAACATTTTTCCATTAAATATGAGCAGAGGTTTTTTAACTACTAGTCGCATCTAGATGTTGTGTGTTCGGCAAAATTATCGCCTATTTAGTTTTTGGAAGGAAAAACTTCCATCTATTAAATTTAATTGTGTTACTATTTCTAATTTTAATCGAAAACGACTGACTTTTTTTTATTGTTTGATGTCTTGACACTTCCCAGTCCCCTAATAACAAAATGAAAGTCACTCAAATATGGTGACCGCATTCAACAAAGCGATTTGCTCCAGTTTTTCAACAAGCGCATGGCAGTATAGGATTAAGCTATTAGCAACCGTGTTCTCAAAACTCCGACGAAAGTCCCTTAGATAAGTGCCATCCTCGACAAGAGATGTTCTTTCATACTCTGCAAATATGAAGATTTTGTACTGTTAGAGGGAACAAATCGCAGTTTTCTACACAATTTTTTTAAATAAACTCATAAATTCTACGCTAATTTTAAGCTTCATATTATTGACAACAACCATAAAATTAATGTACATGTATATGTATGTTTCGATTTTTAATATGGTTTATTCCAAATAATTCACCTATCATCTCTGCAAATTTTCATTGCATTTGGAGAATAATATTTGACCTCCGTATAATTTCTAGCGAAAGTTTATTTCAGAAAGTGAAAAAATTTTTCGAAGTTTAGTTAAGACGTTTCGGCACTAATTTTCCATCTGGAAGCATTTTGTTTACGGCCACAACAGTTTCCATAGACAGAAATGGATAGCGGGGGTTGATTTTTACATGGTTTGTTTCATTGATTTTTCCTGAAAAGTTTTAGTTATGTATGATACTGCTGCATTGTTCTTACTGTAAATATTTCAACGTTTAGCATTAAGAGCAGATACAGAATTATTCTCAAGATGTGACAGTGGCATAGAATTTGTAAATGTAGATTTTTATTGCACCATTTTGATGGATTTTTTTATTTTACTTATTTTGGAAGGAACCAAGCACCTTCTCCACCATTTAGTATGGTTTTCGTTTAATATTTGTACACAGTTCCCATTAGATTATTTACGTTATTTAAAGCGTCAATTTTATAGATTATGTAACTTTATGTAATTCATTTATGATGAATGATGATTGAATTACGTAATTTTACATAACTGTGCGTAAGTAATGTATTAAATTTCGGCATTAAAGATATTGGAAATGTTTTATTGAGCTAGATTGCGCCTCAATACTAGATTTATTAAATATCAACATTAGAAAACATCACAGGGTGTTGCAAAAGTATATTTAATTGAGTTCAATTACACTGTCTCGCTTTTGATGTCAATTTCCCAAGCAGAGATTCCTTTGGCTTTGGAACGTTGTTTTGAAATCTTAATCCTTGGGAAAACGCTACTATACAACAGGGCTGATAAGAAATCAATTTAATTATGTACGGGAAGTTAAGCATGACTTAAACGAATATATTCCAAATGCATGCAACGTTATAATTTCGCGGTAACTGTCAATAACTCATGGTTGAACCAGTTTCCCAATCCCCGCTCACTTTCTTGCCACATTTAATGAGAAAATGACTACAAATAAATCCATATCTTATAGTCTTACGTAATGTTCAGATATTTAACAAAAGTGCAGTCAAATTCAAAGTTACGTATACATTCCCCCGACTTTAATGCCTCTGTTTAAATTGTATTTTTAAAGACTGAAAATGTAATTATTATATAGGGTAATCGTAAATTATAGTTTTAAACGATATATATATATATATATATATATATTCACTGCATCTAGACTTTATTAAGTGGAAGAGGTAAAAAGAACAGAAATATAACAAAAACGTCATTGCTAATATTTTCAAAAATTATCGCTTTTTTGCTGTTATTAGATAAGCATAATATAAATTGTGTTAACAAATTACTATAATAAAAAATAATACAAACAAACTGTTTGTATAAAAAGCTTGAATCTCTTCACAACTCCCAGTTTATTGGAGGAATTTTAAAATTCAAACACCTCAAATATCACAGGATATATAAAAGTTAACCTTTCAGAAGCATAGATAATGCTGGAATTTTGGTTTTATGAATTTCCACAAAGTTAGTGGGTTGTTGTAATATCAAAATCCTTGTACGAGGTTTGTTCGAAAAGTATCTTGACAACTGTGAGTAAAGATGTCAATGGAATTTTTTTCCTTTTAGGATTTTTTGAAAATCAATATATGCTCTCGACTATAGAAATTTTTAACTATAATTTTCATTATGTAGATGGAAGACGCGACTGCAAACCAACGCGCCATAGTTTTTTTCTTGTGAAAGGAAAATGAGAAGATTCCGAGATAGTCGTGATTAGAGAAAGTTTTTGGATAGAATGCGGTGAAAATCAACAGTCTACGACTGGGTTCATCATTTTAGAGAAAGAAGAGCAAAATGTTCAAAGATGAAGCAGAGCCAAGACGACGGTGATGAACAGTGAGATGGTAGACAGATTCATTTGGAACGACCAACGAATGACAATTCGGGAGGCTCAATCTGGAACAGGACTTGATGTAGCCTCTATACATCACATAATTCATGCGAAAACTTACAGCATGGTGTGTGCCATGTTTGTTAACAAGAAAACAGAAGATTAGACGGGGAACATTTGAATGGTGTTGAAAGCTAAGGCAGCAGCTTTTGGCGGCGACTAATAACGATGGATGAGACCTGACTACTACCAAAGACGTTAATATATATATATATATATATATATATATATATGTGTGTGTGTGTGTTAACGTCATTTCTACTACAATGCAATCTTGAAGCAAAAATTCAGTCCCCAGACAGAATAATTGCAAGTGCGAAGAAGATCATGATGTCTGTTTTTTAGGATGCTGAATGCGTGTTGCTTGTCGATTTTTGGGAGTGATAATCAACGATTGAATAATACTCAATTTTTTTTTAGAAAGAATTATTCTCTAATTTTTATTGAATAAATATCACTCGGATTTTGAAATTCCAGGTTCTTTTCAAACACCCTCGTAACGTGTAAACAATTTTATTCAATGCTTTTCGCGTACTGGAATAACATCTAACGTAGGAAGGCATATTCAAATATCGACAATGCAATGCTGTAGCGTTTCATATGTTCTTCATTTGTACTACAATGAACAAGCGTTGTCATGCTTCTTGATAATTTTCTGAAATTCTCTCTCTCCAAGACAAACCTTCTCTGATTGCGACACCTAGTGTAAGAATTGCGCATATAATGGGTAGTTCTTCATCATCAACAGGCATTTACTGTCTTTTAAGTGTGAATAAAGGAATGTCTTTACATTTAGACATTTTTAATGGCTACCAAGTTTCTATTACATCAGTACGTTATGAATATAGACGCTTGCAATTGTATTTAGATATTATGTTATGTCATACTTGTCTATGGATCGTTTTTTAGATCCAGATCCATGAAATTCCTATGGATCGATTCACCGGATTTCCCTGGGTTATTATTGAAAAGACCACTAACCAGTCGTGAAAGAAAAGCAGTTCTTTAACAGCGACATGAGCAAAACGAAAATTACAACAAAGAGGATAGGGTTCTGCAGTATACATGTCATCTTCAATGGAAAATCTCCTTATAGTAGTTTCGATAGTAAAATGGAAAAATTTTGAAAAAACTAAAAAATCATTTACTTCTTAGTACACCATTCTTTTATTTTACAACCGTTTGCTGGGACTTATTTGTAAAAGGAGAATGGAGAAAACTCATTAGTGAGTTTATTAGCAGTGGTTTGTCAATAGCTATATATAGTATCTTACATGAATTCCGCAGCCAATTGAAATGCGAATTCGGCTTCTGCCTCAAGATGTATAGAATTGATAGCCTGAGAGTTTTACAACACATCTTCATATGATAAGATACTTTTAATGGTACTACTGCGTAACGTTTGCCTCATCCAATTCTGCAAAAATTGCCTAATAAATACTACTACTGAGCTAAAATTTGGAAACCACGAAGTATCCACGAGATCATAGATCGCATTTTCAGATACAGATCTATGGACAAATCTGTATACTGTTTTCATATAAGGGTAGTTTCCGTTAAGTAAGGGTAATAAAGTAGTTTTTGTGATGCATTCAAAGCTCTATAACGGCATGGGGTATTTAACAAACACTTAAAATCCTGTTTATTAGCTTTGCTGTTAAATCTCTTGATTTCTAGACTTAATTCAATTTGTTGATGAATTTAATGAGCGATGTAAACCGTGATTTCGATTTATCTGTTGTTTACTATGCGATTATCGGATATTTTGAAGTCTTTGAAAGAAAAGTTTGTACGTTACCTTTGTGATAGTAGCAAAATTATAAATATTTGTCAAATTTTCTGCATCACTGAAATTGTCATAATAATTAGGTTTCCTTTGAAGGCAGTAATTGTTGAGCGTGTTTATCACTAGTTCAGTTGCATTGGGAGTTGATAAACAAATTGTGTTGTTCACAAAGCATTTTACAGTTTTAAATCTTGATTTTCCTTTTTTATAATTGACTTGAATAAATTTGCCATTTACGTTTGAGTTTGGATATAAATCTCCTCCACACATAATGTTTTAAAAGTATGTTGTCGCCAAAAATGGGTGCGTATGAGTGGTGTACAATTGTAGTGATAAATAGCACAACGAAGCCTTTCAGAAACTGTCAAAAATATACTCTATTAAATTGCTGAAGAAAATCACTATTTGAACCCTGAAAAGGGAACAGACTTGTCAACGAGCCGAGCCGAGCCGAGCCGAGCCGAGCTTGAGCACAGCATTTGATATACAACGAGCCCAAAACGAGCCTATTTTGGGCAAAGTAAGTTTATAGTTCTGCTTGTTAATTTGATTATGGAGATTTTTCTTATTTTTTCAGTCAATGCCTTTCCTATAATCTTATTTAAAAATTTTTTATTAAATAATAAAAATTCTTTGTGCACAATATTTTTAAAAAAATACCGAGTTAAAACGAGCATTTGTTTGTCATTAATTCAAAGGAAACTAATTCAATGTCTTCAATACTGTTATGCTCACAATGATTCCGTGTTTTTAGGTTGAATAGTTACAAAAGTTATTAAGTTCAATCAGTTTTTGCTCCTTTTAATCTCAGAACAAAAGTCTATGATTATGATAATGCATGCGGTAATGATGCCCATGATAACGTCAATTATTCTGATGATTTTTAATGCACTTTTTTGTAGTTCTTAATGATATGTATAACCTAACAGAAATTCGAAAATATCACATCTATGTAAAATTTGACATTTTAGTGTCTACCATCCTTTAGAAAATATGTATGAATCAATGGTTTCTAAATGGAGAAGAGCGGGTAAATTGAATTGGACATTCAACTATCGATATTTGTATTCTCATTTTTAGCTGAAGTTGATTATTTGCGATGCTTTGAAAATTTGTTTAGACGAAACTATTTACGTTTTAGGAATCAATAAAAGAAAAATGGAGGGGCATGGCTAGGAAGGTTGTTTGAAATGAAGTGCTCATATAAATGTTAAGATTAATTTCTTTATTCGATGGTTTGTGATATTTGATATTAGTTTGGTGTGAAATTCATTTTTATTTATTCTATTTGCTGTGATTCGTAGGAAGTTTTTCTATGTAGGATCATGGAATTAAATTTATATTGTATGAAGAAACGCCTCTATTTTAAAGTTTTATTTTCTCATATTATTTGACAATTACTTAATATCTGTTTCACGTTTTCAATTTTTCATTTATATAATTGAGAATAACCGTTTTATCTAAATTTGCATCATATGTAATGTAAAATGTTGTCTTCATATATTATGAATCAAAAACAGAAATGTGGAGGAAAAAACATATTTGGTGTAAAAACATTTGTTAGTACGAAGAAGACTGAAAAAGTCTTTCTATTTCGACTCATTATTCTCCAATTTCACCATAAAATAATTTGACGGAAAATATTGTCTTTCAAATTTTTCTCCAGCGCAAAGCTTAAGCATTTGAAATCAAATTCTCTTTCAATTAGTTCGAAAAATGTCAGAGTTGCACTATTACAGTGAAGTTATTACTCTTTTAATAACTTTTCAAAATAATGAATTAAAAAACTTTGCATTTTGATTTCAATTTATTGCTATTTCATCTCTAAATTAGCAGGCATTAGAATAAAAGCTCTTGTTTTGAAAGAGTCAAAGCAAATTAATTGCTCAATGTATACAAAATTCTACAAACTAACACATGACAAAAGAAAAATAAAATATAAACAAATAAATAACTACAAATTAATATGTACAATATATAATATTATCAATGTTTGTGTGAATGGTTGTTTAGGTGCTCAATGTTGGATGTATGTTTCGAATGCATGAAGTGTATTACCCTCCCCTAATGTATATTGTTTTATTAGAAGAGAAATTTTTGCGATCGCTCATTTAATTTATTATAGTCATGAAATCATTATTATTATTATTATTATTATTGCACATCACAGCTTCATGCTGGTATCCCTCTCAGCTCGGGGAACTCACCAGTTCCCAGGGAGTCTGAGAGCTTTCCTCAGGACTCTAGCTGTTCCTAACAATGCTGCCTTCTGTGCTACTGCTCCTCCCCACTTTGGTACTCCCAACTCCTCCAAGTATCTCTTATGCTTCTTACTTACTGCTCCTAGTGCTCCTACTACTACTGGGACTACTTCAACCTTCTTTAACTTCCACAGTCTTTCTATTTCCTCTGCTAACTCTCTGTACTTGTCTATCTTCTCTTTCTCCTTGCTTTCTACATTTCTGTCTTTTGGTACTGCTACGTCTCTACTCTTTGTAATATAGCCTGCACTTTCACTTCCGCAGCTCTTCTGTTTTTTGCTTATACCAGTTTTTTTAAAATACTCCCTGAATTATTATTATAGAGAATGAAAATTGTGGTTGTTACTATTGGGTCACTACTAGGAAAGTAGGCTGATTTGGGATAGCCATTTACTAAAATAAATAAAGCATAGAAAATGGGTTAAAGTTGTTAAAATATAGAGCAAGGATTTATATATTTATCCTAGCCCTGGTTAGAATGTCTTACCAAATCTTACGATTTCATTAAATTCAATCAAGTTTCCATGATAAATGATGTGTGTTCTTTAATGACATGACAGAAAATTCGACAAAATGGTCGTAAACAGTATAAAACTACAATTGAAATTGGTATCAATAAGATAACAAATCATTAAAAAGCGAAATTAGAAAATCGAAAAAAAATTGTTGTTAAAAATTTTTAGCCAATTCAAGCATGCGTTACTTTGTCTCATTTCTTAACGTGGCTCTTTATTTTTGTTGAGGTGTTTAGCAATGTGCTCTTCTGTTGATATGTTTATAAATAATCTTATCGTATGAATTTATAAACAAAACTATACATGAACTGTCTCACTATCATTTTTATTATTTACTATCGTCTTTGAAAACTAGATTTCTAAAACTACGTAAACTTTTCCTTCACCAAGCGTTAGCATTCATACATTTATTGCATAATTATAAGAATTTTTGTGTACAGATCAGACTTATCAAGGAGCCGTAATTTCTAACCTCGGCTCGGTACGTTTAAAATTTGAGTAAGTTCGGCTTGGCTGACCACAGAAAATCTTTCAATGAGGCTCGTTTCAGCTCAGAATTTTTTCCATTGCTCTTATTATTTAATAAAAAATTTCTAAAATAAGATTTAAAGTAAGGAATATTGAATGAAAAAATATACTCTGCTCAAGCTCGGCTCGGCTCGGCTCGTTGTCGAGTCTAGTACAGATCTTATAAAACATAATTCATTTTATAGAAGTCTATCAATTTATTAAAAATTTACTTAAAATTTCGAATGAATTTGGTTTTGAGAAAAGCAAATATCTACGCTTTGTAAATTTATATTTACTAGATATTTACTAGAGAATTTCGCAGACCCTGTATTTCTATTGTTTTATAATGGGCGTAAATATGCAAATAATTTTTGAAGGATTAAAGCAATGATGTTTATTTTTGATATCAGGTTAAAATTTTTAATTAAAAATTTAAATTGTGATGAATATCCCCCTATGCTATGACTTTTCTTATAAGTTGATAGAAATCCCATTACACTGATGAATTTGTAGGAAAACCAGTTTGTGTCTTCTCTTCTCAATTTTACGCATTCCGCATAAATGGTTTCTATTCACAAATCCAAACGCATTTTATTCCATGCGCTCATATATTTTTGAAACCTCGTTTGCTAAGAATATTTTTATCATGGTTTTTCGTACTATTCAAAGGAGCACTGGTTTGCGGAAAGTTTAGCATACTGTTCTCACAAGTTTGACATTTAGGTTAACATTGCTTTTTTTATCCATATCTTTGGAATTGCGAATATTTCAGGACCGTCTAGATTGGACCACAAGATTTCCAAAATTTGTTAATGGATTTATGTGCACCAACAACTATGTGAAATTTGTTTCTATAGATTTTAGGCATAATAGAAAGGGTATCATGCAAATTAATGATTTCACTAATGATTTAATTCGAATAGATCATTGAAGAATCAGAAATATTTCTTTTATATGTTTTGTAGTTGAAATCATATGCTTGCTGGTAATATTGTTATCTTAAGTACAATTTCATTTTAATCATTGGGATTACTATACCATTTATGGCAAGCCTTGCGGTACACTGAAAATATACTAACTAAAAATTTTACTAACTGTTTGTGCTAAGAATTTTTCGAGCATTGAGGTATTGACTTCGAACTTAATCTTCCACAATTTTGAAAGAGCTTAAGATTTTAACATAACGATGTCCTGAATACCTTAATATTTCAAAAAGTTCTGTTAGTTTATTTTTCAACTTTAACGTTTCATGAGCTTTCAATACCGATCTTTTCAAAACTGCTTCATTTATGAATTATAAATGTGATTTGAGTGTTTAGAAATGATCAAAATCTCCACATTCTTGCTGCATGGGACGCTGTCATCTCAGAATTTGACAAACGAGCGGAGGTAAATTTGCTAGCATTCGTTATCAAAATCCACCTGCCAGCATTGTTTGTATTTAACATGTTGTTTACAATGACCATGTAAATTATGTTTACTATTTATTAACTATTTCCATGTTTGCATATGCTTGGAAAATTACGTTTATGTAAACCTAATGCAGTTTTCCAACATTTTCTAGATACCTTAATTAACTGGTAAATGGCGATTCCAAGAATTAGGACAAGGGATTTAGAAAAACTGCACTTGCGTTTTCTTATTTCTGAGGGCCAGGCTGTGCCATCGACCCTTTTCAAATATTAGGTGTTTCCATGCGTTCAATCCCCAATTAATTGACGAATTCACGGCCGTCAATACTCAGAAAAGATCGGATGTATTTTCGAACTCAAACGCTTTGGATAAAATGTTTATAAAACTATTTTACGGGAAAAATTGAGCATGATTTCATTTTGTTCGCTCACTACTTCATCTAATTATTTAAATTTTGAATATATTTCATTAACCTTATTTAGTAATTTAATAAGCAATAAAATGTAGTATTTGAATTTGGTTGAGTTTAGGTTGTTCTCTATATTATCCCAAGATGGCGTTGCTCTATAGTAATTTTGTAATTTAAATTTCAACTTGAATTCCACTAATCTATAATGGGAGATTTTCGAAATGCACTTGCCCTCCAACATCAAGATGAACTATATACAATCTGTCTGAAATTCAATTTTTATATTTTGTTTAGGTCAATTATGTGAAAATTTTTAGGCAGATATTCACTTATCAAGATTTCTGTGCAATCAGCTTTCTGCTCCTCTGCAAGAAATTATTTCGATGAATAAATCAACTACCAGACGTATTTTTCATAACAAAGATACTTTCGAACAACTTTTGGACAGGCAGGAGGAATGTCTTGAAAAGGTAATATAATTTAAGTCCCTAGTTCATTAAGTCGTCCAGATAATGCTTCATCATTTCGTCCAATATAGGCAATTTTCTATACTTAATCTTTGCAATTATTTCGGATTGCATAAGTGTAATCAGACATTCTTTCAAAATGAAGACATTTCGAAATGTATACATCAATTGAAATGTTTTCAAAACTTAAGCAACAGATATTTTATGTGAAAAACATTAAATTCCTTCAAATTTACATCACAGGGAACATGAAGCCATGCTAATTTAATATTTCTCATTATTAATATTATTATTATCTCTTACTTCTCGCAGCTTCATGCTGGTATCCCTCTCAGCTCGGGGAACTCACCAGTTCCCAGGGAGTCTGAGAGCTTTCCTCAGGACTCTAGCTGTTCCTAACAATGCTGCCTTCTGTGCTACTGCTCCTCCCCACTTTGGTACTCCCAAC
>CABFPE010000065.1:876849-916676 GCA_900660155.1 Hofstenia miamia | reverse complement strand
GCCGAGCCGAGCCGAGCCGAGCCGAGCTTGAGCAGAGTATTGGATATACAACGAGCCGAAAACGAGCCGTTTTTAAGCAAATCAAATTTATAGTACAACTACTTGTTAATTTGATTATGCAGATTTTTCTTATTTATTCATTCAATATTCCTTACTTATAATCGTATTTTAGAAATGTTTATTAAATAATAGGAAGAGCAATTGAAAAAATTTTGAGAGCACAATATTTTAAAAAAAAAATCGAGCTGAAACGAGCCTCATTCAAAGATTTTATGTGGGAACCAAGCCGAACTTATTTAAAATTTAAGCGAGCCGAGCCGAGCTTAGAAAATACGGTTCGTTGACAAGTCTGATGCTAACCTATTTAAATCTTTTACAAGTAATACAACTTGGTGTTTCCATAGCTGTTTATTAATGCCGTAATCCCAAAATATTTTCCTAGAATTGTATGTATGTATTTTGGATTACTGTTTTATTTTATAGAGGAACATGAAACATTGTAAATATCAAAACGGATACATGTTACATGCTGTCCAAAGAACATCCTGGCCATGTTCCAAGAGTAAAAGACGTTAGTATAATCAAGACAGACAGATTCATATAATAAATTGTTATAATTTATATATTCAAGTCATATTCAGGCCCACAGGCAAAGGAGAGTTAAGACTTCTGCAGCCTCCTTTGCTGTACAATTTCATCTCACCCAATTAATTATTGTTAACAACTTTTATAACTAGGCGATTGTATCAGCCCCAATAAGTTTTTGTAAACTTTGGAAAAAAACATCTGAAAAAAGGTTTGAGAAAATGTCTAGCCATCCCTCTTAAAAAATGGATTGCTGAATCACAGTTACTATTTATGAATTTGAGCAGAAGACGTACATTCAATTTCTTTCTGAAATAATTCAAAGGAGTCTTCTTAGTTTAAACCCTTTGAGATTTTTGTGTTACACTCTCTTGTTTATATGAGAACGTTACACAGAAGCATATAGACATTACTTTAACAATAAAGACTTGAGAAAGTGAGTTTCAAATTATTAAAATATGAACATTTAGTTTTGTAATTATTATTTTTAATGTTAGACGTTAATTAAATTTTAGAATTCATTGTCATATTTATAATTAAAATTTCAAATTAGTTACTGCTTGCTTTTAATTCAATTTTGCCATTGTTCTGACCGTGTAGGTTCATCGTGGGCCGCGATATTGCATCTCTATCAAACGACTGAACATTCATCTCTACATTGATTCACTAGCTATGATTTTATTCCTAACAATGAATGTGTTCATACCATACGTTATTAGAAAGCAGACACGTCTCTTGATCCATTGCCATTGACTTTTTGGTGCTCCTATTATAATTGTCAATTAACCGTCATTCAATAAACACGTAATTTTTGTCAATTCGGATTTTGACAGATTTTGATTTGACAATGTGTGTTTTAATCAAAGAATAATGCTGGTAATCTAGCCATATTCTTATACTATTCAAGTGTCTCTGACCACAATCGTGATGATCAAGTAATTATCAGACCTGTGATATAACAGTCGACATTAATTTCACTCTATTGAATTTTGGCGAATTTGTGATTCATTCCCATTTTTTGTTTTTTCTTGAAAATTTTTAATCCTAAGCCTTCCCTTTCAAACCAAGCAGATACCTGGATTCGGAAAACATTAAAACCAGTTGTAAGTCTATTAAATGTCTGCTGGAAACAAACTAATTCTTAATTCACTTTATATATATATATCACTGGCGTAGCTACAGGGGGGCAGGGGGGCAAGGCCCCCAAAAGCAAAGCTTAGCCCCTTTTTGGAGCAGAATGAACCTATTACTATTAATATTGTTTAGTTAAAGGATAAATAAATGGTCAATGGCCCTATTTAAATAACTTTCACATCAAATATAATATGCAATTAACAAGAATTCCGTTACATGTTAAATTTATTATCTAAAATATGACATGCATTTCAGTTATATATATATATATATATATATATATACTAAATAAAATGATTCTGCGCCTCCTGACTTTTTATTTTGTCTACGCTACTGATATATATATATATATATATATATATAAATCAAGTTTCTGTACAAATCCTATTCATTCGCTTTTTACATTCGATTAGTTATTGAATGCTAAAATAAGTATAATTGATACATTTAACAGTGTGGTAAATATGTCCCAAATTATGAGCGAATGATCCATTTGGGTTGGAGGATGCGGTATAATTCTTAAATATATGACCTGAGTTGACCCCCTATTTTTCGAAACATTAATGATATAATAATAAGGAAATATAAACGTGTTGTCTGCGTACAAGCAAGTGATACCTTCGAATTTAGTTTCTATCATTACTAATTGTCTGTCTTGATCGATAATTACTACAAAAATCGCTTTGAAATTTTAAAAAAGTTTTATACTTATTATAAATCTAACTTTTAAATTGTTTGTTAGTGCATAGATCCATTTTTTATTTTCCCTGAAGTAATTGTTCCTTCCGTTATGACTGGACCTTATCATACTGTTTACATACTGTTACAATTTGAAATTCATAATGTGATAATGAGCCTGACAGTGAAATTTTTTTGGAATGCACTTATCAAGAAACAGTAAAAGTTTCTTGTTGCTTCCATGGGCTCAAAACCTTATAAATACATGAACATTAATTTTTCAAAATTCGAAATTTTAAAAGAAAACTTGTTAATCTTTTGAAACACCCTCTGGCACAGTAATAAGCTCTAATAGAAATGTTCAACATTTCATTAAAGTATGTTCCCCAATGGACTACCCATGCCTCAAATATTTCAAATTTGGTAATAGGCTTGGAGAAAATTCTTTGTAAATATGTGGAAAAACGGTTTGTCCTTTAAAAAGGATGTCAGGCTGTTTAAGATTGTTTAAGATGTATTTCAGTTATTATTATGATCGACATGGCTAAAAATTTTAATGATAGAATTGCCATTGTAGTTTTCGGTAAGATTTCAAGTCAAAGGAATGTTCATCTGTTCATCTGGAATACAATGAAATGATTGAGCAAGCGGGAGATAACATAGTGATTGGTTCTGGATAAACTCGTCCTTTTAGTCACAGGACAAAACCCGAAACATTTATCATGAAAACTGTTGTTCTCTGCTAAATTGGACTTCAAGCATCCTTTCCCTAGATCAATTTTGGTACGGTTTTTAGTTCGGTATCGGTTTTTCTTTGTATAAAATTTGATTTTCGATTTGGTTTCGTTTGTTCTTCTGTTTGTATACCTAGGTTTATAGCATGAAGAAAATATAACAAGAGTCCCCCACCTTGTCTATTCAACATCGGATTGACTTTTTAGAGGCCGATAAATCTCGCTAAACACAAATATAAATGGATAAAAAATCTATTTAAAAACAAAAACTTAAATATAAAAATGTAATGTAACCAAAAATCAAGTAAGTGCTTACTATCACTAAAGGTCTCTATTCTTATTTACCATTACCAGTTGGTTGGCGTGACAATTCGCGGGAGTGGCTCGGTTTTTCGACTCCACCAGATAAGGAACCTTCCTGTATTAGATTACTGTATGCATGACAATCTGCGAACCAATTTACTTATGTACGGAAATGCATTCTCTCTGTCTTTCCACCATGACAGTATATCAATATTGGCACATCGGTCAACAATTTAACCATTTTTATGTTTGAACTACTACTTATCACTAGATAGAAGTGAATTTTGTTTCTTCTATGACATTTGATGAATGTCAGTCGGGATCTTAATCCATAAGAACATGAGGGTTCTTCAACAAATCTTGCTCTTTTTGATTCGATATCTTTCAACATTTTCTGATCGGGGGATGTAACGAAAAAGAAGCCATTTGTGGCGTCTATGTCTATTTTTCTATGAAACAAAAGAAATATGTCCGTCAATAATGAAAAAATTGCCAACATTAGAAGAAATATTTACGATTTATTATGGTTCGGTTTTGCCTATTTTTGTTTATTAAGTCTATCGGTTCAGGTCGGTTCCGTTTCCATAAATACCCGGGTTTTCGACGGATTCTACTCTCCCCATGGGGCAAATAGTATCTTCGCCACTGGATCTTACCCCGGTAACACCTGACATTTAATAAGTGTACCATTGGTTTACTCCAAAACATCCTTATTACACTTATAGTGCATGTATTTTCAACTACATTTTTGGCATTAATTGTCGCTTCCTAGAGATGCGACATTTGATCTCCAGTACTATGTAAGCCCGTTTTGCCACAGCATTCTTTTCGCAGTACTGGACCTTACACAATACATGAGTCCAACTACGCCAATTTTAGTTTTTGGGACAACGAAAAGTTTACACAGTATTGTATTTCCGCAATACTGGAGTTTCACAATATTAAACATCTACCTTTGCACCACAAAGCGAAGAATATGTATTCACATATTGAAAGTTATTTTATACGGGATATCTACAGACGAGTGATGACCAGTTTAAATCTATGTAAATTTTAGGAAAAGTTTAAAGTGAACACATTTTCTTAAACTGTATTTTAAACATACAAAATTACATTTAAACGTCGCTTAAAGTTTGGGCCGGTTACGAACTCATAATCAGCCGGCGCTGGAAGAGACCCTTTTGAAATTTGCGGGAGATGGCAAAATATCCAGAATATATTCGGCCACATCCGCAAATTTTGAAAAAATTTTGTTACCAATCTTTCTGGACAATTTGCCAGTTACTCCCACGCGCAAAATAATGACGTAATTCGACGCTAATAGTTTGAATTGAGGCTAAAATATAAACTGTTTAAAAACTTTGAAGTTTAAATCATTGCCACATTTATATAAATTTGTATTTATCCTAAAGTTTAAACCGAAGTTTAAATTGGTCATCACTGGTACAGACGAGTTTATAATAGTTTGCAATTGGTTGTTGAAACTATACTTTTGTTTATTGATTCACATTTAATAAGTTGTCAGTAAGATGATAGTAAAGATTATCAAGTATATTTAGAACTTTTTTAGTATATTTTTTGTTCAGATTTCAATTTTCTTGCATATGTTTCATCTAGAACAACTTCAAGAATTTGCCAGTGTGAATTTCTTAAAAACTGTTAACTCGGGATGGCATCTTAACGTGCATCCGTAATTTTAAGATTCTCATGGAATTTTTCACGTTTTCCGGCGTGTAATTGTTTTCCTCTCATTTGCTTGCAATTTAGAACAATCACCTTATTGCTCACTTGCGCAACATGCACAACGCCTACATCATGCAGTTGCGTGCATGCAATTCTTGGTCCTGCACTTATGAGCGCACTGTTCTCCCCGACATTAACAAGGAAAGTGACTTTGTTAATGAGGAAATTCGCAAGTTTCTCAAGGATGGACTTGATAGTCAAATCAAGCATATGACAGAACAGGTATCTACTTCTCACATGATATTGCTGATTGCCCTTTAGAATGAACAATCGGCTAAAAGGATGGCAAATATTCGCGATATTCTAAAAAAGGATGGTCCTCCCGAGAATTTGTCTCCAACTGTCAAACTACAGAAAGATCCAGAGAGAATATATAAATATTCCAAGCCGGATCCAACTGCCGTATTTGTAAGTCATAGCTTTTCATCTAATGTAGATCATAGGTTATGCATGGAAATGGATTACTATATTTCATAATGAATTGTTATTTGTAGTTTTTGATATAATTCTATTTTTTAGGATTTCATGAGGAATGAGTTAGTCTGTAACGATGAAACTGAAGCAGTGCTCAAACGAAAGTACTATGTCTTACTCAAAGAGGTATGTATTTATTATAACTGATATTTTCTTTTTCTAAATATATTAAGGGCTTGATGTACATATTTTATGGTTGTTAGTTTCATAGGTGTTCAATTAATTATTTATTAGAATTATGAAGAAAAATGATCTTAGTATATTGCTTACCAATTATTATATATCGCGTGTAGTTCAAAATTGTAATTATTGCATCTTTACCCAATATTGAGTTATGAAGACATATTAGAAGCGCGATGACGTAATCAGTACGACGATGACATCATCATTTTCAATTATGATTGCAAAAAAGTGGTAATAAAATTTTGAGGTTTTTGGACTTTTGCAGTATGCCAAATTTTATGATGCTTTCTGATTTCGCAAAATCTGGATAATGTATTGCTGGAAGGTTCTTTTCATAACAATAAGTATAAAAGGTTGAAATGGGGAATAAAAACAGTAATTTCATGTAAAAACTAAAAACACAACATGACATAATCAAAATTTTAAGAATATTTTTTTCATAAAAGTTCTATAGCAACAAAACGGTGAAATTGCTTCAAGGTTTGTCAAAGTACTTCTCACTCTATAAAATTTAAAGTTAGGAAAGCACCGACATATTGTGGTTTTCAAACAGCTAAAATTCTAAGTTTATAGACTGGAGAATGAACACCTCCCCCTCCCTGTGCTAGATAGGGCTACTTTAATTTGTTTCTATTTTGCTATCATTTAATGGGAAGTTTAAATTGTGAAAGTTAGAATAATGTGTACTCAATGTTATCTAAAGAATACTTGATTTGCAGTTGTAACAATTTTACAACAACCACACGAAACGCAGCAAACACTAATGCAATTTAATAACTGAAATTGTTCATTTTCCAGTACGTATTTTTGCAAATAAACAGTATTTTGTATATATTAACATGACTGCAAAGTCTTGAGAAAAATCTGATACAACAAGCAATCATATATTTAATCAAAAAGTATACATCAAACAAGTTCGTCAGTAGCACTAGCAAATGTGTCAGATAAACTCTATATAGAAATGATGACATTTTCTAGTAAGTGCCAAAAAAACCTTTTCGTTTTGTAACCCGATGAATAGGTTGGATTTTGAGGAACTTAGGTGTGTTATAAACTGATGTTAAGCACAAATATTTCATTCTATTATTTTTACACTGATATCGAATTGAAGATTGATCTTGGTGACTAGGATCTCCAAGTATGTATTTCCTCAATGTGTTAAAAATATCAATTGTGTTGGTTATAAATATTGTTCTAAGACTATGACGTACCCAGGGGGGACATGGTTTCCAAATTTAATTTTGCCTGGATAAATCAAAAAATTTTTCCTAAAAAATTGAAAAATTTAAAATCTAGGATCGTGAAATGCATTTTTTAGGGTCTATTTTCTCAATATTTTCAAAAATTTTTGCCCCGCATTAGGGAATAACAATTATGTCCCCCGTCAGAAAATCCTGGGTACGCCCCTGTTCTAAGAGTAAGTAAATTTTAGGTTTTTATTTAATGAAAATATACAAGTAGAGAAGAATACGTTTGTAAACTAAACAATAACCGAGGCGTAGTTCTTTATAGACAGCATCTATAAGCAGACCATGAAAATGTGTAAACTCGAGCAAAAAACGTATGCTAACATTAGCATCACAATTAGAATTCTTAAGTATATTTGGATATTTTTCAGTGACATTTTACCGGATATCCAAATATAATATCAAGTCTATTGCACTAAGACATGAAGAGCCTCGTTGCCGTAATTATTAGAAAACAATGTTATTTTATCCTATTTTCAACGCTCATTAATTTTAAAGATTTGTTCTTAAATTTTGGTGATAAAAGTTTGTCCTGAAAATTCCTCAATTAAATAGAAATGTCGAATAGTTTTCGATTAACAAGCAAAATATTCTCTAAAGCTGGCGTCTTCAAGATTACTTTTTCTGAATCAGACCATTTTGCTGTTAATTTCCCTGACAGTTAACAAGGAAACTACCTGTATTTGTGTACAGTACTTTTTCCCGTCACACGGTCCCTTTTTTCATGAAATTTAATTGATTTTACCTTTAATCCCCTAATTTTTTGAGCTAAATAATCGTTAACTGTGGTTTGATAAACCATAGAATTCCTATGATGTAGCACCAATTGAAATATCAACGATTGCCTTGACAACTGGTAAGACCGGTATGTAGATTGCTGTTCGTATTAATTTTCCCGACCGTGAGACCAGGGATTGCGAGTTTCTCGGTTCAAGTTTTTTACTTTTAGTATTTTTGAATAAAATTCCGAGTTCAATCGAGTTTTTTCTAATTCCGAGTTTTTAGGCTAAATTTATATATTTTACAATAATTACGAGTTTTGTACGCTAAAAAAGTACTTATTTACAATTGATAAAGAAATTAAAATTTTACATCATTTAATTTTTATGGTATTTTCATGTTGATTTTCGATCCAGTTGGAGTTCAAGTATGAATGATTTCTTTTTCGAGTTTTTCGGATGGAGTTTTGTATATTGGACGTTGATTACTAAACGTAATACTTTATTTTTTCGTTATGTATCATCTATATTGATATACAACGCGTGATTTTGGATTTTTAAATTATTTTCAAAAAAATTGTTAATTCAACTCTGTTTTTGTAATTTCGTTAAGTTACTCAAAATATCTCGGCAGTTGAACCACTTTTTTAATAAAATTTTTAACCAGTCCTCATGTTCACTTTAAAAAGGCGTTTTTACTAATAAACTAAAGGGTGACAACCACTCTGAGAAATTCTGGTTCCAAGTGCGTTATAAGGACCTGTTTCTAGTCCTATGTTATCTTAACTAGCGTATTATGAACTTATGAGATGACGCATTTGGGGTTAGTTAATCTTCTTAGATATCAGTATCTGCCCATTACAGATTAGCTGTTTGTATTGCTTATTGCTATTTTATTTTTACGAAGTTTCTCCACACTAGCATCGAATTCCTTTAGATTGCAATTTTGCGCATATTCTAACTATTGCATTGGGTTCGTCTTAAGGTGTTTCCCAATATCGACTTTTATCAGCAGATTTTAATCGAAAATGCAATTATTTTCGTTCACATTGGCGATTTTTTATCATCCGATTTTTTATCAGAAAATGCGGAGTTGGAAGAGCGTTCAGACTATCGATTTTTTATCAGATGATAAATTATCATCTTTTGATTGACAGTAAGAAAAACAACAACATCTGTTTATGGATTGGTTTGTCCTGGAATGTAAACAATGTTTACATATTTTGAAGTTGAAATATTTCAACTACAATAATTTACGTTTTGGAAGTCTGTTCCCTACTTGAGAAGAAACCAATTAGTTTCAAGTAGCTACTCGACTAGTTTTAGTACCGTTCACACTATCGACTTTTATCAGCCGATAAAAAAGCAGATAGTGGGAACACACCTTTACTGTGCAGTGTACTTTACTTGCTCCATACTACAGCATGTTCTTCACAGGACTGTAAAAGTAATGTAGTACAATCATTTTCAACTGCTTGCCAAAATTCAGCTACAGTGTTGAGTTATTCACTAACATCATCATTGAACAGTCTCCAATCTATTCCAGCAGATCGTACAATCATAACCTATTCCAAGTACCCACTGCATTGTACATTGAATATTTGAAGAAACGTCCATTAATACCAGATTATGACATCATCTATCCATCCACTATATTTTTTTCCCAACATTTGTCAGGGTTTTTGCGTACTTTACTTTTGTTCAAAAGTTTCTGTTTACAATTTTTTNCTCGTTTTAGCTCGATATTTTTTTAAAAATATTGTGCTCAAAGAATTTTTTACATAGCTCTTCTTATTTAATAAACATTTCTTTAATAAGATTATTGGAAAGGCATACTGACTGCAAAAAATAAGAAAAATCTCCATAATCAAATTAACANTTTTTTCTGTAAAATAGGTGTCAGTCCCCCCGTTTGAAAAATTCTAAGCGCGTGTCTGGATTCCATTAGTTAATGGAAATAACTCTGATTTTTGCGCTAAGACATTTACATAACCGTGTTTTGCCCACTTCTTCATGGTTTTGTTTTATTTCTAACTATTTTAGTCGGATGACCTTGAAGAGAGCATAGAACGATATATAACGGAAGTGGAAACTCTACGAAAAAGGCGACAAAGGTAACTAGTCTATTCATTTTTAATTTACCGTTAGTTCTAACCGTTATACCGTTTAGAAAAAATTATGGACCTTGAAATACGTTTAATATACTGTGCATGGATTCGAAATATCTGTTATGCATTTTCACACTAACTGTTGACAATTTAGGACTATTGAACATTTGTCTCTTTCCATTCAATCTTTCCTAAAGAATTACCCAAATTTTGAAATTACACCAATTTTGCATTACATTGAACAAGTTTCACGGTTATCTTCTCAAAATTTGAGAATTTGCGTTTGTTGTTAAACGTACAACTACAGCATGTTTAAGACTTTTATTTTTTTAGTTTTTCAATAAAATAATTTTTCAAAATTGGTAATAACGTTCCGATTTGATAAGCAATTGTAAAATTATAAAATTTTTAAGTGTTGTCATACTGATATATCTATTGAAAGAGGAACTTTTCCTTATAGTATGTAAATTGGTTACTGTATATTGTTCAAACACTCTAATTCGTTTAATTTTCAGTTGAGTAAGCACTACTGCAATAAAATAACTTAAACATGTGTCGTTTATTTTCTCGAAGATAATTTCCTTTGCTGAGAAATTTTATGCAATTTACAAACGTTATTTTCAAGAAGATCATGTTTTAATTTCCACTTTGTAACTGGGATGTCCGTGTTTCACCATTTTAAAACTGGAACATTCACATAGTAAACCACGAAATATTTTGCCGGTTCGAAAGCAGTACGCACAATATCACAGAGCATGTAATGCATTGCCAGACTTGTCAACGAGCCGACATTTCCAAGCTCGGTTTGTTTAAATTTTGTGTAAGTTCGGCTCGGCTCGGCTTGCCACATAAAATCTTTGAATAAAGCTCGTTTTAGCTCGATATTTTTTTAAAAATATTGTGCTCAAAGAATTTTTTACATAGCTCTTCTTATTTAATAAACATTTCTTTAATAAGATTATTGGAAAGGCATACTGACTGCAAAAAATAAGAAAAATCTCCATAATCAAATTAACAAGCAGAACTATAAACTTGCTTTGCCTAAAATAGCCTCGTTTGGGCTCGTTGTATATCAAATACTGTGCTCAAGCTCGGCTCGGCTCGTTAGAAGTTCGGCTTGTTGACAAGTCTGGGCATTGCAAACAGCAAATCGACGGATCATTATTTTAATATTTCTGTTCGCCAAGCACAGTAATATATGTAGTAGTGCTCTGCAGCCATGGCCGCGGCCACAGCTTAGGCAACGGCCGTTACGGCCAAAGAGCCACTGTCAAAGATTTTTTACGACCAAATTCTTAACTAAGATTCCTTTCTGAACATTATGATGAACAATATATTCCATGATTTTTATTTGTATATTTGTTTTTAAAACTTTAAACATTTTCTTTAATTGTTCGAACTATGAGCATATTTTAATCGTTTCGTTGAAAATTGCGCGATTTCACTTAGTAGTTGAAAAAATCACGGCTAAAGCATTACGGCCAACAGCCGGCTAAAGTCAAAATTTATTTTGCACGCCGGCTAAAGCTAAGTAAATTGCCGTAGAACAGTAATATGTAGGAGGTACAATCTATTTCAATTCCCTTTCACAGATTTCAATTGTTAATCCCAGTTGAAATTTTTTTTGAAGTTTCTAGAAAAGTTTTTAGCTTTAACTCGAAATTTAGCAATGAAGTTGTTTCGGTTGAACTGTTTCTCTTTCTAGAAAATAAAAATATTTCCAAATTGATCGTGGTTATGTAGTATACATATTATCTAATATTCAGAATCTTCTATAAGTATAAAATATTCGATTTAGCTTTTCTCTAAACATTAATACTCCATTGTAACTAGTTTGTTATAGAGAGTTAATTTTAAACTCAGGGTGAGTTTTTTGTTTATTTTCCTCATGAATTAGTCGTGCACTTGTTTTGTTTTTGGTGTTTTGTCAAAGTTCCTTATGTGTTTTTAACATTCGATGAAAGCTTGTTAATAAATTTTCTAGTTTAACGTCTGCAAAGCACTGGCATGATTTAGTGCTATGATCAGAAGTTTCTCACTTTACTCCAACGACTTTTCTACTTAAAAATTAAGTTTTATATGTAGTCTTGCATTTTTAGACATTTACTTCTATAATTTTTCATTTTGTTTTATGTGTAAACTCATAGCACTAAGCCGTTAGTTCTTATTTGCACACTTCGTAACCTAAATAGAATGTACAATACTTCATGAAGAGTCACTCTTTATTTTTGATTTCAATATGTAGAATTGATTATTATTCGAAAGATGCAAATATATGGGTCTATATGGAAGTATATACATGTATATGTAGAAACACCAATCCACTTTCATTTTCATGTACTTGTTTGATTCTATCTTATAATAGATTCCACTGGGTGATATATGCAAAGACCCCGTAATCATAATTTTATCAATAGCTAAAATGATATATCGAGATCCAATTCTAATTGGATGAGATATGATCCAATCAAAAATAAGTGGTTGACCTTCGTGACAATTTGTATTTTGTAAACAGTTACTTTTGCATCTCATCAGGAAATAAAAGTTTTAAATTTTTAGTTACTCTCGCGTACCCTATTGCAATTTTTCTAAATTTTAAACACCCTTTTCCATTTATCGATACCATCTTAAAATTCAGTCCCTTTTTAGAACTAATCTAAGATAAGTAAGAAATGTTAACTTAAGTTAGGTATTGATACAGGCTAAGTAAAAAAACTGTTGCCTTCCTACATGAATGCGACGACTGTTTTTTCAATGTTTAGTACCTTTTAATTCAACCATGTTATTTGTAGACTTTTAGCTGACGTATATAAAAACGGTGCTGATTTTAACTGTTTGTGTAGTAAAATAAATTTTCCTCATCGATTTTATTCATTCTGAAATTCTTGAATTTTGAAAAATGGCATTTTAACTATTACGTTTCTCCTGCTATAATGCGAAATTAATGAAATAAACATAAAACTATTACATCTTTACATCAATTAAAACACTTTATTATCACCCCTTGGTCCCTTACAATTAGGTATCGAGAGTAATATTTGATGATAAATTTGACCATCGCAGGCATCTCTTTGCGTTGTCATCGGTCTGACATTGCGAGTTATATGTGAAACGACCTAATATTTAAAAATGCTGTATACGTGGAATGTACTTTCACAGTTTGTGTTATTTGAATTGTAAATATAGGGTTGTCAGATAAGTTTTTTCCAAACAAAGCTCATCCATGTTCGACATGTTCTTTCCGAGACAATATTGTCACCTAAGGCTGAACACATTTCTTTTGCAGCATCTCTGGAGCTCAAACCTCGCTTCCAACAGTAGAAAATCAGTTTTCGGATGTCATTACGTTCAAGCTCCATCTTGATTTCAAATGCTCTATCTGCGAGTAATTGCTATTTCATTAAAAAAAATTCAAAACTGCATAGATATTTAGAATTAAAAGCATTCAAAAAGCTGCTATAACNTCACAGTTTGTGTTATTTGAATTGTAAATATTTATGTTCGTTTATGTTTGTTTTATGTTGCTTGGATCTGTTTAATATTTTTTGAAGGGTTAAGGAAAACTATTTTATAGTAACCACGCCCTTTAACAATAATATATCCGTAAAATTTCTATTGGTTCTATTATTATGAACCTTGGTACAAATGTAGTTCACCTCAATATGAGTCTCTTATATACATACACATCAAAGTCACTCTTTAAGAAAACGGTTGTCCCTTAGGTATAATTACCTGAGACAATAATAATCCGAGTTGTCTTTAATATGTCTTTGCATGATTGAACTTAAAATGTTAAACAGACTTCAATTTTCGACTGATTTTTTTTCAAGAAACCCAATTTTTTACGCATTTTCGCAATATGTATTTTATAGAAATCAACACATTCATGTACTACAATGATTTTGTGCTGTTTCATGTCATGAACCGTCATTAAATAGTAAATGAACCCAATTTGTCAAGTCTGTACCAAATTTAGGACGAAGCCTCCCTATTATTTTAGGTATTATATAAGTGCATCGAACACGTAAATTTTGGTAGCCTTGCATATCAACATGCCAAATACATAGTTAACAGTTATTTCCAAAGATAAAATATAAAAAATGTTGAAAAATATACTGGAAATTTTTTCTCATTTATTAGGAATTCTGATTTATTTTCTACCTAATGAGTGATTCAAACCCATTAAAAACAATATGAATATTGATGATATAAATATATGTTTCTACATTTTGGGTCTTAAAATGGATAATTTCATCATTTTATGGAATCCTTTTTGCCATTGTTTATTTTATTTAGAGGTCAATACACTAAAACAACTTTTGGATTCTTCCATATCTTAACTGGAAAGATAATGATATGAGCTCAATATATTATTACACAACCATTATTTATTGAATTGGATTAAAATTAGAATGTAAATTTTAATAGTATTTAAAATCAGAATGATGTTGAGGTTCTTGAAATAGTTTCTTGATAGCAATGTTTTTTGCTTTTGATAATTTTTCTTAACTTGGTCCACCTCGGTCTCCTTAACTAAAATAGGGTAGTTGGGAAGAATTGTAATTTTTTCAAAAATCGAATTTCTTATTGAAAAAATAATATTTTCATGTACTTTGTCCACAGGAATCATTTTTATGGCAAATGTTCAAAGGAGAACATATACCCATGTGCTTACATCGCAGGATTTCCTAATACGGTTGAAGAAAATTGTTTTTATCTCTTGAAATCAATGTTTTTTGAGTAAAATTGGACAAGATTGCAAGTATGCATTTCTCGATTCTATAAAAATCATAAGAATGATGTTACCTTGGCATTCTATGAACCGTTCGGTAGATCTTTTCGAGATAGAATTTTAGACTAAATGTCAAAACATTAGTAGCTTCAGTGGCGTACCCAAGGGGGGACATGGTGGAATGTCCCCCACCTGTCAGGTGTCAAAATTTAATTTTGACTGGATAAATCAAAAAAATTTCGTAAAAAATTGAAAAATTTAAAATCCTGGATCGTGAAATGCATTTTTAGGGTCTAATTTCTCAATATTTTCAAAAATTTTCCCGGGGCTTTGCCCCGCATTAGGGAATAACAATGATGTCCCCCCGTCAGAAAATCCTTGGTACGCCCCTGAGTAGCTTTAATATTAAAGGGGTTGGAATTGGAAATATATAATTTGAAGTTTATTGGTAGAGTAAACTATATTTGGAAGGTCACAGTCAATTTTTAAATTTTTTCGCATTCTTAAATCTTTTAAAGTTTGCCGAAGTTTAATGTGCAAAATTCGTAATTTTCGAAAATTGATAGGGTAAAGTTTACTCTTAAGCAATTTTTATATATAATATATTATAGATCCAAAAAGCTTTGCGCAAAATTCGAATTTCCCCTCACACCCAATGCTAAGGGGAAAAAATAATATATTTGGCATATAGTTATGCGAGGTTATCACACATTTTAAATGCCTGAAACAATCTAAAAATCTCCCTTCGTCTTCAATGTGGTACCCAAAATGACTGGCGCATAGACTAATACTCGTAGTTCATTGTCGCTTTCTGATTTTGATGAAGTAATTATTCGTCTTAGAGTCTACCCTTTTGGCCTGTTTTCTTTGGGTTTTTACCAAATTAGGATCAACATGAAATTTTTCTATATGTGGAGCGTGTGGTTGAGATATACATGTACGTATATGATCTAGATGGGATTTTTTTAATAACGATTATGTGCGACTGTTAATTTGATTTAGCCCCCCGGAAAATGTCATCAACCAGTCTCAGGATGATATGGTCGAAGATATCAACGACAAACAACAGGAAATCCGTGAACTTACCTGTCAACTTGCCGCTTGCAAAGCTCAGGTATATTGTTAAATTGTTAAAAAAAAAATTTTTTTAAATATGACTGTTAATAGTTTAAGTGATTATTTTAACAACTTTGTCGTCTATTGTTGCCTTCTTAATTGGTTGTAACCCCACTTTAAGTCTCGGTGTACAGATAAGTGAATGGTCTAACATTTTTAAAGCTTTTTTTTGCAAATGTTCAATTCACTTTTTTAATGTTGAAAACTCAGTTTCTGTTTGTTATTGAAAAATAAATGATGGGAGTGAAAGAAACAATACGAAATATCTGAAATCAGGTATTAGGTTTCTTTTTCTCCAAAAACTTGCACTTTCTATAGGTCGTCGATTACGAGGTCTCATTCCAGCAATGGACTTTGCATAATCATACTTTTATGTAAATCATTTTTGGGCTTTCAATGAGATTTATATAAATTTCTATAGTGTATTAATTTTTAAATGGAGAAGTGTTGATTGAACATATTCTATATATATTTAATTCAAGTTTTTAACTTTGTAAGAAATTTTGGGGCTATAATAACGGCCAAGTTCTTGAACGCCTTGAATTTAGTTATAACGTAAAGTTATATTCTCTTCAAATCTCTCTAGTATGGCGAATATGAGTATATTGCACTATTCGAATTCGTCAGAATTGAATGTATGCGGTGGCATGCGTTATTGGTACACTAGCATCACTGAATTACAAATACCTGTCAGCATCAATTGTTTAAGACGTGTTAAGGGAAGTGTGAACTACATTGCTGTTCGAGCGCGGTTTCAAATACGTGGCAATGCAAAGTGTTCAAGAAAAAGTCTCCGATTTGCAAATGGGTGTTAGAAAGTTGGATGGTTCATTAGACGAATTGCATACTGATCTGAAAAATTTTGGAAAAAATATAGAAGCCTTACTTCAGACAACTTTAAATATAAGCACACAGATACAAAAGGCTGCGAGGCACAGTTCAGACCCTAATAGCACCTCCAACTTTTAATGTATTGGAAGTACATTTCGTTACCACTTTTCATGCGTTTCAGTCAGAAGAAAAGCGATGTATATTGTGAAAGACCATGAAACTTTTTCTACTCATATTCTTGATGTAACATCATTGCGCAATGTTTTTGATTTGGATTGAAATGTGTTCAAAATAATATATCCATCAAGTTCATTATCTTTGTGTTCAAATAAAGTGGCACCACACGTTTCTAGTAACTTTTCCTCAATAAAATTTTAACGTTGTATATTATAGACACAATATTAATTTTTCTATTTTTTATGGTACAAGTATAAATATGCGGTACATCATAACGGAATAAATTTACCACTATAAAGTTGGAGAATATTTTGCAAGAGTTAGTTATAGTTCTTACAATTGATAGGTACGATTATTTCGAAATTTTAAAAAAAATTTGTAAACTTTATTTTCTCTATAATTTTGAATGTTAGAGACATTTATTATAAATCCATTAAAATTAATAAAAAAAATTATTTTTTATTTATATGAACGCTTTGATTTTGTGTTTTTTGTAGAAGAACTTAGTTATTTCATTAATATCTGGTTAGTACTATGCGGTTTCGACTACATTTTTCTTCAAGTACTTCATCAAGTTACCAAATTGCCGACAATACCGTGAAATTCTATTTCACTCGTATTGAACACGAGATGGTGTTGATAGTAAACATATCAGTGAACGTTAAATTGTAAACTTATTTAAAAACATTAGTAAACAGTTAATGTTGGTGGAGAGGTGTTTGAATTTGAACAGTTGTACTAAATTGTTTGGTAGTTGCTTTGATTGTGTTTGCAGTTGATAAGTCAGCTGTGTGGAATGGCTGGATTTGAAGGATACTTTCGACTTTATTTCATTTGTCATTTACACGCCAGTGAATTTAACACTATGCCTCTGAATTAACTGCTTTCTCCTCTATTATTCATGCTTCACTAGAAACTCATTTATTTCGCCTCGCCTCGTTCATTTAACAACCAGACTGAAAACAATCTCACATACATGTAGTTAACCACTTATAACATGTTTACGCTCAACCAACTAAAGCAATATTATCCATTGCTAACATTTAGTTACATGCAATATCAAAATCTCAATCTTATGTCGACAGCTGGCCTCAAGACATTTGAAATTGGCTCAGCGCGTATTTACAAAAGTAGTTCTTAATATATACGACATACCGCTTTGATTGAATGCTAAGTTATAGGATATTTTGAGAATTTTTCCAAACCAAATTTTGATTGTCAAATTTTGAAAAAACGTATACTAGAGATAAGCGCGGTGCGGTAATACCGCGATAGCGATTTACACAATTGCGGTGGTTAGCGGTAGAATTGACAATTTGCGGTGGCATAAAAGTTATACTGATAACTTTTTTCTCTTAAGATTCAAAATCTCTAAATATTTTTCAAAGAACTGTTTCTGAAACAAAACTAAGTTTTTTTCTCTGCGGTGGCAATATTTGCAAAAAACCTTTACCGCGCTCATCTCTAACGTATACCTGATTATTGAAAATTAATGCAAGAATTAATGATAGAATCAAAATTTCAGATGTATATGAAACAATCGGGAACTAAGTATCAATTTTCCGTGCTAATATACATGCCATTTGAAGAATGTTCTTGGTTTTTGATAACCGCATTTATATGTGAACGCATTTCACTAGCTTTTTATTTTTGTCGTAAAACTCGTTTCCACTGCTTCCACAAATATTTATAGTTGTCATTCTGAATGCGATCTTTCACAATTGCCAACATATTCTGTATTTAATTATCTGAGAAAAAAGGAAGTTTAGTAGCTTTGTTTTTCAAAGAAGTTCATGTGGTTCACACTCGATGGCCTAGTGTAGTATAGTAAATTGCCTTTTTGCCGTAATGATCAATAATCATAGTTCGGTGTTCAGTATCCATTAATCTTCCGTAATTTGGGCTCATGTTATATATTGTAAGTTGTTTAGTACGTCGAAAGACGTAAAAGCCCATGGTACGTCATATTTTGCTTTCCAAGCAAATTCTTGGAATTGATTTGAATGTGGATTCATCGCTTGCTAACCATATGCTGTTTTGACATCGTTTGCTTGAGTGCATATGTAAACTTGATTCAAACTGGGCTTAGGCCAATTGCCTTTATTTTATTTCATATAATTACCATTGAAGTATACACAGTTGGAGTAGGTTCACAGTCTTCAATAGTAATAACAATTGGTTTTATCTATATACTACAAAAGTGATCTGCTTTGACTACAGATCTACTGGATCTATTCGATAATGAAGCGTACTTGTCTCTGAGAATAATTGTTTTAAATCATGTTTCAAACTGCTTGAATCACTTACTATGGAAATTCCATATCGACGGATTTTATGCACTGTTTGAAGAATTCTTTGTCCAACATTTTCAGCTTGCTGACGCAATTTGATGTAGTTCTTCCTTTTGGTTGACTCTGCTTTACCTAGAAACTTGACATAATCCTCCATTTAGTATGTTATGAAGGAATAATATGCCTCTATATTGAAGCAAATAACGTATAGGTGAGACATTAAAGTGTGAGTAAAAATCTGCATCGCAGTTGTCATGCATCCAGAACAATTGCCTCTTGTAAAACATTTCAAGTTTAAGCAAGTAGCCGGTTGTTTGAACCACACCGTATGTTTCACATTGCACACGCTTGATATGAGTCCAGATAAACTATGAGTTCGATAAACTATATGGTGTGCAGCATTTTATGTGCACCATAGCTTTATTGGCTCTTGTAAACTTCGTTGTATGTAGTTCGATAATGACTATGTTTTTGACAGTGTTTTTTTAAAGTCAGAGAGTTGTGCTTAGGTAACATTTTGTTCTCAGGGATGCATTTCTTCGAAACAAGAAAGGAATTCATTTTGTTTTACATACATTAAGCGTCATCAAATTTTTATCGGCTCAATTGAAGAGTTTTTCAAACAGAAATTTAAGCTTTAACATCCGCAAATAGAAATCTATGTAATAATAACTATTCAACCCTGTGTTGGAGAAGATTATTTACATAAATCAAGAACTGGAGCAAGCCCAAGATAGAGCCTTGAAGAAATTCGCATTGTAACTCTAATGATGAAAACACAACGTTATTGGCTTTTACTGGATGTCTCATTTTGGACATATATGATTCGAATGAATTACCAAAGTCGTAATCGAAGCGAATAACTTCATATGGTAAACTGTATCGAAAGTAGTCGATGGCATTTTTCGAAAACCTTGTTGTTGGTATAACTACAGTAATGGATAGATAACATCGAAAATACATTTTTTTAATAAAAACTATTTTTTGGCAGAATACTTTCAGGTATTTAACAGGTAATGTCTGGTTTCGATCTAGGTTTTTATAAATTGGAGTAATTATTGTCGGTTTTCAGATATCTGGGAATTTTGTGAATTTAACACTAGAAGTACCAAATGTGTCAAAATTGACTCAAATTACAATTTTGTTTACTTGCATATGCATTCATTAAAAACAACAGCAGGTATATACACCTCCAAAAATATTGATAATCTCTTTGAATTTCCATAAGTAAATTTTTTTCATTCTTTTACATAATTTTTTAATTTAAATGCTACATGTAAAATGAATCACAAGGAGTAATGGTACTTATAGTGTTAAGAATACTTATAAACAAACTGTGGATAAATGGGGTGATTGAAGGACCAACAATTTAAAATAGGGAGAGGAATCTCATCGTTTCTCATAAATATAGAACGCGAATCGTTTGAAATGTATTCGTTTATTTTATTCAATTCGATGTCCAAGTGTGGTATAGCTGAATATTCAGGTAGAGTAATTTGAGTTAGACCTTTATGCATTGGATCAAAATCAGTAGTGGACCAGAACACCCAGGAGAAGTAATCATTAAATTTTTCGGTTATATCTTGAAAACTATGTGATGGTTTTTTCTTTCAATACACTGTTTTAGGTAAACCGGCTTTGGATCACAGTTTTTGAAATACGTCATTAAGCTTGAATTTTTTTTGAAATTATTCCATAAACTGTATTTGCCAGTCTCAAGAGATTTATCTGAGGGGATTACTAAGCGCTTCAGCTTAGGGATCACGTTTTTGTTTTTGAATGATGAGACCCGCTTTGATTTATCTTACACTTGCTAAACTAATTTTTATTGAATGAATGAATAGAATGAGATGACATGTGAAATGGTAGCATTCTATCGTTTAGTCTTTTCCCAGATTTGTAATATGAACGTAATGGCCAAATGCGAGAGCTTTTCATAATTACCTAAGCGGAATGAATATGTATTTATAAACGATTCAGAAGGTTTGACGTATAGTTAAGTACAGCAAATGGGAGTGTAATGACATTTGTATGAGCTTGTGACAGTAATTATATGAGAGTTGTAACTTTGGTTAAGAAAAAGAAGGTCAATATCATTCACTTCATTAGTAAGCCATAATTAGGAGTATGTTCGGATAGAACAAAACTAAAGTATTGGAAGAGTTTTTTCTATTAAGAAATTTCAATAGTCCACGAATATTCACTAGTAGAAATTGAGATGAGGAAGGGAGATATCGAGAATGCACTAATGATTACGAGGAGAATGGGGTCAACTGCCAATCGTCTTTTGCCATTCTCCTGCTTCTTGATTTAGTTATTAAAGATTAATTTTTGCACCAATGGACAAAGTAAAAAGATTTTGAAATGGGATTTTTGTTATTGGTTAAATACCTTATGCTAATCAATTTAAAATCTAGGGATTCTACATATCCTAATCTTTAGTAGATTTTCTTGAGTTTAATCCAGAGAAATTATATCAGATCTTACTTAAGAGAAAATTTTGTGAAAGTGTAAATTAATCCTAAACTATCCACACATTCGTTACAATTTTCAGATTCTCTCTATAATGATTCATTAAACGTTCATAACTCAATAAATAACAAAGATATCTGAAATCTGGAAACAACATTGAATAGAAAATATTCTCCTGTTTTATATCATTTGTATGTCTATTGACAGAAAACAAAGTAGTTAACACTAGTTGTTGCTGGTGAGGGCTTCAGGTATGTGAAAAATTGCATTTTTCATTGAAGCAAAGTTAACACTACAGGGTGTCCCTAAAATCTGGACACAGGAAAATTAAGTGTTTTCCAATGTAGGCTTTAAAATTATTCATATTTTTTGCATCCATGCTTCAAGAAAGATTTAAACTTATGGAGACTTATTTAAAAATTTTTCAATTAATATTAAAGACAAAGAAAATCACAAGGGTGCAATCCGCAATCTCCGAACTACCCACAGTATTTGATATACAACGAGCCGAAAACGAGCCTATTTTAGGCAAAGCAAGTTTATAGTTCTGCTTGTTAATTTAATTATGGAGATTTTTCTTATTTTTTGCAGTCAGTATGCCTTTCCTATTATTTTATTTAAGAAATGTTTATTAAATAATAGGAAGAGCTGTGTAAAAAGTTCTTTGAGCACAATATTTTTAAAAAAATACCGAGCCGAACTTGGAAATGTCGGCTCTTTGACAAGTCTGAGTTCTAGGCCTCCTTTGTAAAATGATTTATTCATGTTCGTGGTCGAAAAAGGCACAATTTGCTTAGCTATGGGGTGAAGAGTTTATAAATAAATTTCCCACGATGTGAACTTTAATAACAATTTTGACAGCATTGCAAATAGTCCAATGCAAAAGTTAGCTTTGTTACTGTATGCTACTTTTTTCCAATGCATTGCACAAATATTATACATAGCTAACAACGATCACCTTTAGTCTAAACTTAGTTTAACAATATTTAGCCCTGTCGTTTGTTGTGGTTATACGTTGAATCTGAGATATGAACGGTTTATGAGGAAACTAGCATTTTTTTTAGAATTTTCTTTGTTTTTTGTCATCGTGGTTGAAGGTGTACAAACGTAAATATTAATGTTTCTCTAACAAAAGAGAAATTTCATTTAAATTTAGTGTTTTTCAATTATAGTGACACATAAAGTTGGAGTAAAAGAAGCATATATTTCTCGGACATCATGCATCAAGTTGAAGTCACATTATGTTATACACAATCAATTTCATCCTTTATTAAGTTAAATCAACTCATTTCTATTTAATCTCCATTGCCTTTCCTTGTCCACATAATTCTGTTATGCCGATTTAGTCTTTCTGGCCTCTTGTATACAATAGGCTTGTTTCTTGTTGAAGTCCGTTAAGTACACTCATTTTTATTCATATTTTTACTTAATCTTCACCGCATTTCTCAATATTTTGCGTAAAGCATTTTATGTATTTGAATACATTTGTCAAAACAGTAATCTAAAATGCTCAGTTTCGTAGAAATTTAACTTCGTTTCCTTGGATTTTAAATAGCCAATGAAGAATCGTGATTACGTTCGCATGAATATATTCGTAATTACGCATTTTTATAGCCATATTACTCTACTATTTTATTGACGCGATCAATGTAGAATTTTAGCGAAAGCAGAAATGTAAACTAAGATTTGATTGGTTGATGTTTAGTTGTCACTTTTCAATTGCGATTGGTGGCCAGAAGAGCATTTTTCTACAAATCCTCACTCACAAACGAATCGCCAGCAACCCAAATACACAATGTTTGAGGCGTCTGAACGCACACATAACTTCCAAGATCACTCATGCAAAAGACTAACCCATTGTGATTACTGCCGCAATATTATTAAAGGTACGCTTGATAATCCGTAACATTTTCTCCAACTTTCAAGTCAAAACTTTCAATATTTCAACTCACACTTAAAATAACTTAAATTCCAGCAAACATCTCAAATATTTCTGAGAAAAGGCGTTATTGCAGATCAGGGGACTTTGATTTCTAAATGCCGAAGTGACGTCAAATAACATGCTAAGGGTTTACGTCATCAAATTTTAAACATTTATTGTTTAGGTCTATAAAATATTGAAAAATTTAGGTCTTAGGTTTAGGTTATAGGGTTTAGGTTTAAGAAACGTCAAGTTGTGACTTGGGTTAGGGTTTAGGTCTATAAAATATTGTAAAATTTAGAATTTAAGTTTACGTTCTAGAAGACGTCATATACAGTGTTGCGTAGAACAATATTTTTATATATCAGAGTCCCTGATCTGCAATAACGCCCTCATAAAATTATAAACTAACTGTCCATTCTCTTAAATAATTATATGTAATACCTATTTTATATATACGCTACGACCAATTTGTCTAATGATGTGTGCTTTACACTAAAGAACGTTGTGTGCCCTTTTCAAAACTGAAACTTTTTTGACATAAGTTTTTTTGCCTACTGAGAAGTTTACTTCCTGTTTCTTATTGGAAGTCGACATTGTTTGTTTTGAACAACAACAGTTTTTTGCATGAGGTCAATTGACAGTTGAAGTAGTTCGAATTAAAAGTATCATACATTTACTTTGACGACGTACGTGTATTGTATTTTGAAGTGTTTAGAACGAGTGTGAAAGCAGCATTTTCGAACTCTGAAAACGTGTTCAAGTCTGGAGAATTGTATTAATATATAGTTATATATCCAACAAGTGAACCTGTGTATCATCACTTTTAGACACATGTATATAATAAAGCAAATTCTTACTGAAATTTAGCAATATATAT
Organism: Hofstenia miamia; assembly: GCA_900660155.1. Classification (NCBI taxonomy): domain Eukaryota; kingdom Metazoa; phylum Xenacoelomorpha; order Acoela; family Hofsteniidae; genus Hofstenia; species Hofstenia miamia. Next base: position 892,348 of record CABFPE010000065.1, on the reverse strand, counting down.
GTATTAATAAATGTACATTATATATATATATTGGAACTGCAGAAAGCCATACGAATTTGAGAAAATTCACAACAGCTGTTAATTTCATCTGATTTTCGAAACTGTATAATCAACGTATGCTTTATACAATGCTTTCGAATATTGGACGTTTCAATAAAGTTTATGTTAGCATTTAATGTAGCACGTTTTCAGAAAATTTTCTAAGAATTCCGCACTGAATTATGAAATTCACCTTGATGTTGCTGTAATTGTAGTTGGTAGGGTGGAGCAAAATATATGAACTCAATGTTCTCTAATTAATCTCATTCCTTTCTTCTCGTGATGCTTTTCTCTTTTTGTTATAGAATTTAGAATTTAGTTTATTACATAATGAAGTCCTGCACATCGGTATCGTTACTGGAACGGGCCCAAAAAAAGCCTGGGACTGGGTCTTTGCGAGACCGGGACCAACTTTAAATTAAACTGGATCAATCCCAGTCAATATTTGCTGAGCTAAAATATTGTGTAACTTGATTAATGTAATGAACATTTAATTTTGGTACAGAACTAGGGCCAAATTTCATGGGAGTGACGTGGACTAAAATCGAGGCAGCAATTAAATACAAGACAGTAGCTGTACACAAACCGAGATCGAAATTGTGCTATTCTTCAAGAGTCAGACATATACATTTGTAAATAATTGGATTAATTTGGAGTCGGTTTCCATCTTATATATAATGTGTTTCACTGGGTAATGCGAGAGAGTTCTGTGTTCAACTTGTAACAAAATTTTTAATTATTCATGTGGTGATATTAATTGATCATTTTAAAATCATTTACACTCAAACATGTGTCTTTCAATGTGTCCATAAAATTAATCGTATAATCGGTTATAACATGCAAGCTTTTTTGGTCGCGTCCAACACTAACCTTACACATTTAAGATTTCTTGGTTAAAATGAGAATTTGGTTATGAGCGAATTACAGTTCTGAAAAAATTAGCGAGTATTTAGTAACGCAAACATAGAAATATCATTTTCTGTTTAGTATATATATATATATATATATATATATATATCCTATATGCATATATTTTAGTGATATGCGCGAATACTGGGTACTGTTCGTCCGAAGGCATGAAAAAGTGTGTGCATAATTGTTATAGGATATGGCGTATGGGTAATAAAGTATTTTTGATTGGCAGGTGCGGCTTTAGAAAAACTCTACAAACGATTAAATGATTGAATTAACCACTATCTCTCAGCCAACTATAATACATCGAATATAACGAGCAAAATTTCCCGATCTTTTATAATCGTTACATGCGGGTAGATCGCTTGTGGGGTATCGGGTTTGAATGGCCTTACCCGCACACCATTACTGTAAGTGCAACGAGATGTGAACTGCGATTTTTGTACTTCAAATAATTTGTTGATTACCGTATGCAGACGTGTTTTTAAATGTAGTTAAAGACGTGGCGTGTATTAGGCGAGAAACTCACACTAATTATTTTTGCGTAAATTTTCTTAGAATATATTATGCGCGAAATCATCAGAATAATTTGTATGATCTGCATTATGGATGTTTTTTTCCAAATTCATTTGAATCGCTACATGCGTGGGAATGACTAGGCATTAAAACGAAAAGAATTGAATAGTTTTATGTGAGTATTTACTGATTCAGTTGTAGAAAAATTTTCATTATTCGGAGTATTCACTACTGAAACATTGATTTCCTTATAGACAGACAACCCAAGATGCATTGACGCTACGTTCGGGTCGGATTTTAAAGCGTAACTGAAAGAGAACTTAGTCTTCTATCCTGGGAAGTTTTTGGGTTTTGGATATCTTTATTAGTTTGCGAGTAATAAGCTTTTCCACTAATTTAAAAAAACACCTAAAAAGTTTCAAGCGAATATTGGAGTGTCTTCTATGCGATTTTTATCATGCAGTATCGACCATCCTTGTGTTAGAATGTATTGGGCTTACAAACCAAAATGTAAATAAAAATGTACAAGTATTTTCGATTAGTTCTTAAAATTAAAGATTAGAAAGTGCTTTTTCAATTGATTAATTTACAATTAACAGATTTGTTAGAATTGTCAATTATATTGTCAATATGGTAACTTAAGCCCTATTTATATTTCCTGCTGGTGATTCAAGATTAATTTTCAATCCAAGTGTAAATAATTGATAAATATTGAAGCCTTTGCTAGATTTAAATACGTCTTATCACGTTTGCCGTAAATGCTTGCAATTCATATAAGAAACCATTTTTATGCTGGTAAATTCCAAAAGCTGATGTTTCTGTTTAATAGTGAAAATTCCTTCCCAATTGCAGCTATTCTTTTCGCCTTTGTTTGGTTCTTTGTTAGAAGAACGGAGTTGCATTAAAAATATCCCAAAATTGGTCGTAGCCTACAAAAGAAGCTCATTAAATTTTCAAGTTGATGTGACTCTGTGGATTCTTTTTCGTAGTTTCATCTGTTATGCATAACATTAATTGATTGAGCTCCAACGAGGGATTTTTAGCAGTTTTTTTGAAAATTTCTAAATAGTTGTGTATAATGATGAGGCTATAAGCATTAGAATCTGTAAGCAACACTCTGTGTGATTTTTCTATACTTCCATTGTAGTTGTAATCTGTCATGAGGTTCACGAGACTGGTATTAACTTCTAACAAATTTTCAAAGCAATTCAAAGAATATTTGAAAATTGTTTAGCACTGGTCCATTGCAAACTTGAAAATATCAAACGAATTTCAATTTTTTCAAAGAAAATTTTTATTCGTCATGTATTGTGTGCAGGGAACAGAGATGACCTGTTGTTTAAATTACACATCCTGAATATATTTTTGTCCAAGTCAGGTGTGGTTGAAAATTATTGGCTGCTTATGACACCGCTCATAGGTTCTTTCAGATTATATTTAACGCGGTCCAACTACCAATTTCACTTTACTTTAGTATGTATGATTTGTAAATATTTGTTTAACTTTTTTTGAAATTTGCTTGAAAGTTTATAAATTTTAATAAAACTATTTTTGTTTCATTAAGTTTTTCTGCAGCCTTAACTCAAAATGATTAGGACTGTTTTTTCAATTGTGTGCCATCAGTCAAAATTAATTGAAGAATTATAATTTATGATTCACTTGTTAATAGACAACCCATGCAGTTCAGAAGGAAGTGTTTCTTTCGCCATCTCTCACTTTCGTTTATTCTATTGTTAAGATTTCCTGTGGTTACAACAAAATGAAATTAAAACGTCTTTATTCAAACTTCGACTTATTTTTGTATTCAAATGTTTTCAACATAAACGTTTATTGTTTTATGAAAATGCACACTAAAGTATAATCGTAGAATCCAAATATACATATGTGGAGAATTTTTTTTGCAACGTTTTGTTGTCCACACTATTACTGTTGTGATCAGGGATTTCGAGTAGAGTTCGAGTTACTCGGTCCAAGTTCGAGTATTTTCTTAAAGAAAATTCCGAGGTCGATTGAGTTTTTTCTAATTTCGAATTTTTTAGCGTAAAAACATTTGTTTTACGATAATTCCGAGTTTTCTAAACTAATAACAGTTATTTAAAAATATTTAATTTTTGTAGTATTTTCGAGTGGATTTTCGATAGAGTTCGAGTTTCGATGATTTTTCTTATCGAGTTTTGCGAGCTTATTCGAGTTCCTACATTCCGAGTACTCGAAAACCATGGTGGTGATAATGGTTTACATCGTTTTAATAAATATTTCAACTTTTGGTTGACTAGAAATTCTAATGCCTTGAAATTATAGCATCACCCTGATCTTGTCCCCAGTTTTGTGTGAAATTCATATTAATTACATTTATCCCAATTTCTCTTTGAAAAATGGATCCACTCATTTCTAAGTTCTTTTCAATATAACTGTAGTTATCGAAGAATATGCAATTTTATCTTAGTGCACTTATTACCTAGAGCTTCAACTGAGCGGTTATTTGTATCATACATCTTGACTATCCTTATGCGGCTACTGTTTGTCTACCTTGCTTATTAAGGAAGTCTATCCAATTGTTTTGTGTAATATCGTTTATTGATTAATAAAACAGTATTCAGGAAACAATTTCAATGATATGTTGAGAAGATTTTGAGTGACGAATCCCATTCTTTTAATGCTCATTTGTATCAATTATCCAACAAGGAAACATCACGATAATATTTTAGAAAACCTTTGCTGTTGGACTGATAAACATAAGAAGACTTTTCTATAAAGTGTTCCTTTAAAAATTTGTAATGTTATTGATTTTACTTTTTATCTATTTGATTTTTTTCCGTTAGGTACAGGTAATAAAACCTTGCATTATTACTATTATTATTTTCGATATTGATAAAGATATATTTGGTTCTTAAAATTGTATTAAAGACGTTTTTGCAAATTAATAATCAAGTATGCATACATATTGAATATAATTTTTGAGTAGTTATAGTTCATCAATGAATACGGTTCCCCTTAAAATTTTTAGCGTGCATCTGATATAATAAAAACTTTTCATTGAAATTATGATGAATAAATTGATTTTTGCTCGAAAGAGCATCTCTTATTGTTGACGACATAGAAAAGCGATCGGTTAATGCGCCTAATACAGCTGTTTATGTTAAGATGAGTTATTTTATAGTTATTTGTAGATGGAAACAGCATATGTGGGAGCTCTTTTTTCACTACAAAGGAATCGCTGAAATATGTTCACCTAACAAATAACTTTAATGCATTTCAAAATCTGGTGTCAACTAAATTTATTTTCTCTAAATACTTAGCCCCCACAAATTCAATTCCGATTTTTAACTTCATTAGTAAACTCCAAATGTCCAACTATTATTTTAGAATTCCTAAATTATATTTTTGCTTGACTTTAATAAATGATTGGTGGTGTGATGTCTTTTTCTAGCACTCAAATCTTCAAAATTGGAGTCTTGCCCTTACCCTTGCATTTTCTTGCATTCTTGAGTAGAACTCAACTGACAGTGGATACCACTATTGTTCTAAGTAAATAACCCGTGCTTAGTTAATTCAATTATCGCTATCTTTGCTGGATTGATTTGACATGACCACATATGCCACAATGGCATGCACTTGAGGCCAAATCCAATTGATTACTAAATGGAATAATTTCTAATGCCAGACTCCTAGACTGAGTGGCTCTTTTTGAAAAACTCTTTGATCATCTTCATCTAGAAAAATTCTGGAAGTTATTCTCGATTGAAATTTGACGTCATGTTTCTCCATTGAGTATTAAGAGTGAAGTTCATATTTGCTTCTTGTAAATTTACCAGCCGCCATGTGATCTTTCACAAGAATAAGTAGTTAGAATAACATGTTAACTGTTTTTGGTTTAAAGCCAAAGTTGTTACAGAAAATATAGAAATTTTCCTCTTAGCCATTTAACTCAAAACATCTATTTTTCGACAAGTAGGCAGTCAGCAGAATTTGCACCTTCCACGTTTTCGAGTTTTTTGCGATTTAAGCTAATATTTGGGAAATATTGTTCTAGTCAATGATCACTTTTAATATTAGAGGGAACCTGCTTGGGATTTTACCATCCCTGAAACTAGAAGAAACTATATTTCATCACTGTGAGAGTCATTCCTCTTCAAACTCAAACCTGCAAATGGCAAGAATTTCGATTTCAAGTGTATAAAATACTATTGTTATTTGTTGATCGACAGCATTCTGAAAAAAATGCTTGGTGTGTAGTCCTGAAAATTTTCGGTTGTGATTCTCAGAGACCAATGCAAACTCAACTCATATCAAAATTTTACATCCGACAATTTCTGCTTTCTTCTAGTGTAATATAACTACTCTAAGGAATCTCATAGTAACTTCCCGGATATACCGTGTACCAGACTTATCAACGACCCGAATTTACTCAACATTTAAACGAGCGGAGCCGAGCCGAGCCGAGCTCAGAAATTTCGGTTCATTGACAAGTCTGCCGTGTACACCTCATTCACGCGCTAGTGTGTCGAATATTTCTAAAAGACTTACTTAATCATCATTGATAAAATTTCTTGGTTAGTTTTCTATAATATATTTAGAAAAGTCAATCTATGTACTGCTATTGGCCATGTCAATATTTTAAATTTCACAAGAATCTAATTTTTATTTCGAAATTAATCGAAATATTTGTTAATTAGTATGGTTTTTAAATTTATATCAAAGTTTGAAGTAATGTGCAGCATATTTAAGTTTTAATATGATTTTGTTAGTTGTGTCCTGTATATGTTACTTCTTTATTGAGATTTCATGCCTAAGAAACTGTCTTGACGAATGTGTTAACAGGTTTTATACATAAAACATCTGTGAATTGAAATTTTTTCTAACGTAAATCCAAATAAATTTTCACGTGGAGTTGCGACGAGACATAGACTTTCTTCGCTGAATATCTTATTTACTTATTACGCATGTGACACTTTTTATTAAAATTACTTTTCAATTTTGTGAGAAAAGTTTTAATTAAGTTTCCCGCTGATTAATTTACGCCTTTCCATTAAACTTTCATCCCCGTGGGCGAACTTTTCATTGTTAGCCAAATGCTTATATTTTCTCATATATCATACTAGTTAAAATGTTTTCATTATTGTAATCTTAAACATTCGGTTATTGTTAAGCTAGACAAATATTATTGGCGCTTGCAGACGCACAAATTCTTTTTCGACATGCCATGTGTGACAATTTTCGGTTAATAAGGCTATATAGGGAATAAATTTATCAATTATATATTTTATTTTGATATGAATTCTGTCGACATATACGTTCATTGCATATCATGACGGTGTTTAATAAATATTTCAATTTTCCCCTAATCTCTTCTAGAAGGTGGGAAGGAATAGCTTCGTGTCTTTGATGTAATTGTAACGGTGAAATTAATTTTTAACTTCCAAATTAATTTTGTTAGTTTAAAGTCACAGATTAAGTGGTATGTCGGAATGGCCTCTTGAGAAAAGAAGTGAATATTTTTAATTAATTTATCTTCCCTTGAAACCTTGTAGTGTAACAGCAAAGCACTCTGGTTAAATGTTGAAAAATATTATTAGTTAAATACATGCTACAGAATTTAAACAATAGAATCTAAGTCAACGCTAGCGTCGTTATTTCACTGACACTCTAAACAGTTGACTGTTTATAATTTTAAGTCTAAACTCTCTGTACTTACCACTCAATTCTTCAAATTGAAATGTTTTAAAGTGTGATTAAAACGTGATCTACTAAAGGCCTGTCTTAACTACATTTGGTTTCTTACTAATGCTTAAAAATTTGTTTTCAACCTACTATACAGTACCACCCAAAGTAATGCTGTGATTTTGTGTAAATTTATTGACGGTTTTTGTCTATAGAAAATTCGAGTTCAGATGTTAGAATGGGACAGGTTTTCCGAAGGTATTTACCTAACTCGGGAATTTTTATCTTGATTAAATTTATGTTCTTTATATTTACCGGTAGCCTTATGTTTGGGGGATTTTGTCACTCCACGAGTTAGACACCTTCGAGGTGAATTGTTTTAGGCTCCAGTCAAGTTACAATTATGTTTACATTATTTTTTCTCGTTAGGCTAAGATATATATAACTGTTACATTTTGAACAACCCTATATAAATGTACAAAAGAATCGCATCATGTTAAACTAAAAAGAAAAACCAAGATCAATGGATTCTTCGACATTACAGGCAGAAATTGAAGAAAAAAAGATTCCATTTAAACTAATATCGAGTTGCTTTCTAGTACTTGAAGTGTCGAGTTGAGTTTTCTGACCTCCTGTCAAGTTCGAATACTCGCAGGGCCCCACCATTATTTTATATTTACTTGTAGAACAAAAATCATAATGGACTCTGTAGACAAACTATTTTTTAAAAGTAATGTTCCCTATAATTTCATATTTAAACTCTTCTTAATGTGGTTAAAATCTACTTTGTTCAAAATACATGGTATTAAAAGTACTTATTTTATGTTAATCTTGTAATAAACAAACATTGAACATGAAGTAAGTGTTTGGCTCCAAATTTACTTTTAATACAAAAACTAATTTTTCAAATCATTTGTATGAATCTTACTTATATGTAATTCCTAACATCGGAATTCCGTTATTTTATATAAAGTTGCATTCGGAGAAGTGCAAATTATCTTTAAGGTTATTCAATTGCATTATATATTCTCTGCATTTTTGAACTAGTCTTCGCCAATATTCAGAAAATATAAAATTGTCGCGGTTAAGCACTTGAGTTTATAACTGACAGGTACTTTTGATTGAAGACATCATTGCCCTACATGGCCAAGTCACTCGTTAAACTTATAATTATTCCCACTGCGACATTTCAACACTTAATCAATTTTAGCGTAATTTAGTGGTTTTCTGAAAATTAGATCAATGCGTACACGTCAATTACGAATAGCTGTCTAGCATAAAAATTATTTTTAATTTTTATTCATCATTTTCTGAAATATTGCATTTATCTTTTAACCAAGTCGAATAGATGTACCTTTCAAAATTTTAATCAATACTGGTATTTGTATACATTGGAATGACAAATGAAGTAAATATATTCTATGCGGCAAAGTGATTTGCGAAACATAATTTATAAGTTTGTTCAGTCGAGAATAAGGAATTTAAACAGTTCCAATATCACCCAGTGAATCTGTTCACCATGGATATCTTTTCGAGTGATATATTCGAACTTAAGTTAACTTAATAATTTCACCTACATTAATCAATGTTCATGTATAATCTACAAGAAATAAAACGTTTGACACAGCTTACAAATTTATGTAATGAAAATCTCATATTCCTAGCAAGTTGTAGCAGAAAACCTTGATTCCTAATGCTCAAGATCATGTTCTGAGGAAGATAGAATCAATCCATTCATAGAACACTGGTATTGAAATAGGGCGGTCCTTCTAACTGCCACTCGATCTCCAGCTGTCGCTTTCTAAAATGATGTTTTTCATCATTTGTGCTTCTGTAGGAAAGAAGTTTGTCCAATTTAAAGCATTTATTTACCAAAATGCGTAAAGTGTTCACCTTATAGAAAGTGAGTATTCTTAACCTAGGTAATGGACAATGGTTCTTAGATTTCATTGAATTAGTCAACTAAACCACCAAGCTTTGTTGTTCACTGGCGTTGTTTGCTGGTAGATACAGAATTATTCATTAAGTAACTTCGAATTACTTTCTAAATGGCTCAATGCGTCAGAAAGGAACAGTTATCATAAGCTTAGTTAATTGCTGATACCTGATTACATAATAGAAACCCGATTTCTCCTTTTGAATGCAAGTGAGCTCTATTCAGAAATAATATTTGTAAAGACTTCTTAGAGTATTTAACTAATTTTCTAGTTGCTACATGTTTACATTTATATTTATCCTGTACAGATATAATACTTTTTATGTTAACACTAGAACAGCGAGCACTCCTTGAGAATATATTGACATCTGATGTTTCAAATGCGAAAATTATTGAATAGAAACAAAATTTTTACTAATTGTAAATTCAATGAGATTATCAACATAATTGGAAGTATATGTACCTGCCAGTGTTTTTGTTGAATGAATAATGAAGCAAACAAAATAAGGCTTATAGGTCATTTTGACCTATCCTCTCGTTTCTAGGGTTTAAAGTGCATTTGAAAATTTTTACGTATTTAATGCTAATTTGATATTGTTATAACGAAAATTGAGAAACCAATTAAAATTCCGTACAATAACCGTGATTTCGAAGGTGGCAGACGAATGCATGTCAGTTTGACAATTTTCTGTTGTGAATAATATCTATTGATTAATTGCACATGGGTCTGAAACGTTCTAAATCTGAATCCAACATCGCTGGGGAATGGATTAAGGTTGTTAATTAACCTGTCTGATTGTAATAAGATGTTTAATACTTGCAATGTGCTCCCCCTAATCGTTAATTACAACATCACCAGCGAGCGTTTGGGGAATTTTGATGCGTTAATTCTGCCAAAATTTACTCTTTTCCCGTCACATTATCTTTTTATTCAATTTGCTTCCCTTGCGAATTGTGAAAGAAGTCCTAAATACAGACCTATTCCACTCAAGATATTGTTGTTCACTTATTTATATTGATTTTGGATATTTGCAGTGTATATTTTGGAAAGTTTGGCAAAATTTTGAAATGCCCCTCTAACAGCTATATGATACCTCGCTCTTAGAAATGGACTAAGAATGCTTGAATATTTAATTCAATATGCTCATTCATTGAAATCTTTCATATACATTGCACATAAAGCAAAGATAATGATATTTGGACAGGTCAATTTTTTAGAAAACTACTGCAGTCAAAATAGATATGTAAAAATTATTAAACATTATGAAAAAATCATTTTTCAATTTTAGTGGGACAGGGAATAGAGTTTCTTTATCCTAAGCTATTCATTGTGTCAACTGGTGTCAGGTTTTTGAGAAAATGGAAAGATTTGAAAATGCGACTGAAATAATGTGTAGAAGTTTGCTCAGAATGATTAATTTTCTTCGTATTTTGATTGACCTAAATATGATAGTACTATTGAATTGGTTAGCACATGTCATATATTAATATTTCAAAAGAAATTCTGTAGAATATNTTGTGTCAACTGGTGTCAGGTTTTTGAGAAAATGGAAAGATTTGAAAATGCGACTGAAATAATGTGTAGAAGTTTGCTCAGAATGATTAATTTTCTTCGTATTTTGATTGACCTAAATATGATAGTACTATTGAATTGGTTAGCACAGGTCATATATTTTAATATTTCAAAAGAAATCCTGTAGAATATAAATCAATCAAAATTAACATTTAGATGATTCAAATAAATTCTATCTCCAAGTCCTTCTTTGATAAAATTACAACTAAACTACTTATAATTTTATTTAAATTACTGTTTTCTAATCCACATTTAATATAGTTTTTGCTCATGTTGCTACTTTTCACAAGCGTTATTACGCCAGCTTACAGTATGAGTCATCCAAAACAACACGGATGGCATATTTTCAACTTCGAAGGTTCAAGTGTCGTGAATTCTTTTAGGACACTCATTTTATGATACTAAACATATCTATAAACACCAATAACACCTCCGAAATCGCAATCTATTTTATCGTCTTCATTTCAATTATTGTCCTAAAAAATTAACTTCATTGCTTTCTCTCTAAGCCAAAGCCTTCTAAATAGAAGTCCTTTTTCTAATACCATGCGTAAAGAACATGTTATTAGGTATCTAAGAATTCTTTTCTTTGATAATTTTAAAGTTTTTTTACATTTCTTATTTTATTCATATTATTTTATGTTTGTAATGTGGCCAATATGACATCAATGAGTATTATTTTATTATAATTTTATTATTATTAAAAACCATAATTCATGATTGATTGTATATGCTTAAAACTTTCCAATAATAATTTGAAGCGACAATGAGTTTTTAAAAAAACTCTTACTGAGGAAATAGATAATTTACAATTAAAACTTCATTGAAAGGTTTCCTACGCCCTTTCATGTATATTATGCAATGACACCGCAGTTGTGGAGTGCTGATTTGTACGACTGGACATCAAGTTTTNATTTGCTTCCCTTGCGAATTGTGAAAGAAGTCCTAAATACAGACCTATTCCACTCAAGATATTGTTGTTCACTTATTTATATTGATTTTGGATATTTGCAGTGTATATTTTGGAAAGTTTGGCAAAATTTTGAAATGCCCCTCTAACAGCTATATGATACCTCGCTCTTAGAAATGGACTAAGAATGCTTGAATATTTAATTCAATATGCTCATTCATTGAAATCTTTCATATACATTGCACATAAAGCAAAGATAATGATATTTGGACAGGTCAATTTTTTAGAAAACTACTGCAGTCAAAATAGATATGTAAAAATTATTAAACATTATGAAAAAATCATTTTTCAATTTTAGTGGGACAGGGAATAGAGTTTCTTTATCCTAAGCTATTCATTGTGTCAACTGGTGTCAGGTTTTTGAGAAAATGGAAAGATTTGAAAATGCGACTGAAATAATGTGTAGAAGTTTGCTCAGAATGATTAATTTTCTTCGTATTTTGATTGACCTAAATATGATAGTACTATTGAATTGGTTAGCACATGTCATATATTAATATTTCAAAAGAAATTCTGTAGAATATAAATCAATCAAAATTAACATTTAGATGATTCAAATAAATTGTATCTCCAAGTCCTTCTTTGATAAAATTACAACTAAACTACTTATAATTTTATTTAAATTACTGTTTTCTAATCCACATTTAATATAGTTTTTGCTCATGTTGCTACTTTTCACAAGCGTTATTACGCCAGCTTACAGTATGAGTCATCCAAAACAACACGGATGGCATATTTTCAACTTCGAAGGTTCAAGTGTCGTGAATTCTTTTAGGACACTCATTTTATGATACTAAACATATCTATAAACACCAATAACACCTCCGAAATCGCAATCTATTTTATCGTCTTCATTTCAATTATTGTCCTAAAAAATTAACTTCATTGCTTTCTCTCTAAGCCAAAGCCTTCTAAATAGAAGTCCTTTTTCTAATACCATGCGTAAAGTACATGTTATTAGGTATCTAAGAATTCTTTTCTTTGATAATTTTAAAGTTTTTTTCACATTTCTTATTTTATTCATATTATTTTATGTTTGTAATGTGGGCAATATGACATCAATGAGTATTATTTTATTATAATTTTATTATTATTAAAAACCATAATTCATGATTGATTGTATATGCTTAAAACTTTCCAATAATAATTTGAAGCGACAATGAGTTTTTAAAAAAACTCTTACTGAGGAAATAGATAATTTACAATTAAAACTTCATTGAAAGGTTTCCTACGCCCTTTCATGTATATTATGCAATGACACCGCAGTTGTGGAGTGCTGATTTGTACGACTGGACATCAAGTTTTAAACCCCCTCTCCTAGATTAAGACTTTAATTTTTGTATACTGTATAGCACTTAAAACCTAACAGACGTTATTTAACGTTATTTCATATAATATTATGCAGTTTTTTCGGATTGTTCGAAATTATATTTTATCTTCTTACAAAGCCTATATAATATTATGCCTATATAATATTATGCAGTTTTTTCGGATTGTTCGAAATTATATTTTATCTTCTTACAAAGCCTATATAATATTATGCCTAAAATATTCATTGAATAACCGCTAAATCTTAGTTTGCGAATGAGCTTCGAAAACTGACGTTTCGTTTTTAGGTGTTGTAAAAGCTGCGTTAAAATGCAAACATTGTAAATTAATTGTGCATTCGAAGTGTTCAGAAAATGTCAGTTACTGCACCAGACAGCCGGTGAGTTTTTACTTCGATTTAAGTGCATACTTAAGCAGAAATATCAATTGATAATTTTCTCGATTTTTCTAGATTTTAAGTTATGCAGTAACAGAAAGAAGACAATGTTTACGTTTGTTATATCAAATCATCTTTTGATGTACTGTTTTATTTTGAATTGTTAATTCACTATTATACATTATAATATAGTTTTGGGTATATGTTAAATCCCTTACTAGAAGATTTGGAAAACTGCACCTTTAGTCAGTTATATATGTTTGAACGCAATATAACTAAAGTGTAAAAATCGGTTATAATTTTTTCGACAATTTAAGTTTCCAATTTTTATGCAGCCTAACAAGTCCAAGGGTAGAGCAACACCACCCGTCAAATTAGCACCTTCTGGTAAAGGTAAGCCACATTTTTAAGGATTGTGCATGTTTGTTAGATGTTGCACACCATTTGTTCATATTTGGAGGTGCATCTTGAGTAGAACTCTCAAAGGGACATTTTATAACATTCACCAAGTTTTCAGTTTCTTTCGTTTTTCATTGATGAGGCAATCACCTTATTTTGCGTTTTGCTTTTTGGTTAGTTCACTAATTTCACTATATAGTACATTCAAAAACTGCAAAAGAAGACTGACGTATCTTAGCATAGATACCTAAAGGAAGAATTGAGAATGCATGGAAGAAGTATACAGCATGAACAATTTCTCTCTACGTCTAATCTTCATTCATTGACTAGTTTTATTCAGAGTTTTTGAGAACATCTATATAATAGTTTCAAGTGTAAATTCGAAGATGTTCATGTCCAAGTAGTTTTGGACTAATTTTGTTTAGTAACTTAGAAGGGTGAAACGGATTCGATCCTCTGCCTCAGAGTTGCACATCGGCCGTCTGGCCGGCTACATGCCTTATTTTTACAAGCCTTACCGGCCGCAAATAAAAAAGAATTAAGTTATGTGTTTCTCAATTACATATTAACCTCTTAAATTAATGCAAATTCTGTAAGTAATGTAGCTACTTTAAGAAACTTTAGTGGAAAAATGCTTCCAGTAAAGAAGAAATTTCTCTTCCTAGATGAATGCATACTAGGTAAAATGCATAGGGAAATAAGTCGTAGTAAGGAAACAAGTACAACACGTAGCAGGCCTCTATGGGCAGTAAAATATATGCAAACCGGCTCAGGCCCCCAAAATTTGTCGGCCTGTCAACACTGCTCTAACTTGCTTAATAGTGACCTTAATCTAACGAACTTGTATCGCAGCTAATATTGGTGTAGGAAGGCATAGTTTTTTTTTATTTTAAATACTCTCATTTTTCTATTTCTTTTAAAATCACACGGTGTAAAGGACAATTATGAATTGAGTGTTCTGAGAAGACGTGCTGTCTTAAATAAACTTGAATTACTGTTTTAGATTGTTGAAGCAACCGAGAGAAATGCACAGTCTATTGTTATTAGTTGTAACCCACTTCAACCTGTCACCACATTTGACAAGCAAGGCAACATTTAATGAACTCCCTGTTCAATTGTTTACAATTAATGCTTATTGCCAATTTATTTTTATCTGCGCTTCTCCACAAAATTCTTTTCACAGTTTTATCAAGCTATTTACTGTATTTGAGACACCAGGCAGTTGGTGGGTAGGGCATCGCATCGCATCGCTTCGCTTTCATTGCATTTTTTTCGAAAATATTCATCTTTTTCCATTTCTGGAGTGTGTACTCAGACTCTGTATTCAAATTCGCCTCAATTTTGCAGCAAGTTCTTTTCTTATCTTCGGCTAGAAACGACAAATTACTGTTTTTAATTCTCTACACTGTACAAGGTAGATGGCTACATATCTACACCTAATAACTATCAATTACCCCGTTTTGGACGAAATATAGTGGTCCCTGAGAACTAGGTTCAATCTAAACAAATATATTTTTCACAACATACTATATCGCGAACTTATTAAGTTGGTAGAGTTCAAATTATTGCATTGTAAAAACACTAAGGATTTAACCTCAATGTAGCAATGTCTTTCCAGTGGCTTTTATGTCAACTACTATTCGTTTATTCAACTAAATTTGCTTTATTTAACCTGTAAGCAAGATTTTTAGTGCTGCTTTTTGTATACCCTTTCATTTTTCAAATTGTGTCAAACAGACTTGTCAACGAGCCGAGCTTGAGCAGGGTATTGGATATACAACGATTGGA
>CABFPE010000065.1:858486-873431 GCA_900660155.1 Hofstenia miamia | reverse complement strand
AGTGAAGTGGATGTGAAACTTTTTTCATACTACTCCAGAGCTGGTTACACATCTCAGATCTTCTCACTCTAAGACTAACAGTGTGGAGGTGAGAACACGAATGTTCGTAATCATTATTTGGTAATATAATTGTGAACGCTCTAATTTCAACTCGTTCCAGCCTGTCAGATTGCTTTTTCGTTAAAAAGTTGTTCCAAACAGGAGCACAATATTCAAGTACAGATCGGATAAGAGATGCCTATACCGCGTAAGTATCATTGCACGATACGCCGCTTTTCTTGAGGAGGTTAATGAAGTGTAATCTCTTCGAGGCTTGTTTTTACTAAATAGTTCGTGTTACAAATTTACAAATTCGTCATCATTAGAGATGCATATAGTGAGTCAAGTACACAGAGTTGTTGCATATCACTTTGATGGTTTTACTGTTGCACAGTTTACACAAATCTTAAATAGAACATAAAATTTGCTTGGGTATAGTCATTTGGAATCGCAGTATATTTTTTAAAGGTATCTTTAATTGAAAGTATTCTCTTAATAGGGTAAAAACGTGCTACAGAAGCTCTAAGATTGCCAAAATCAGTTAAGAGGATATCCCCACAGAAAATCAATTTTCTCAGATTTGAGGTTATTTTAAAAAATAATGGTATGCATGTAATAACCGAAGGTTGTAACGTTGAAAAAACAAAATTTCGGAGGAATCGGAAATTTGGTTGCCATGGGAACTTAATACAAAGGAAATAAAAGATATACTTTGCAGCAAATTTTTCCAGGTGATGTGAATCATTTATATAGGCAAACCATATATCATATTAAAGCTAATTAAGAGCCCTATGCAACCACAATTTATGAAATGATTAGTAGCATGCATAAATTTGCATTTTTAATTAGTACTCAGCTTATTAAATATGCGTAAGCCAATTTTCTAAAAATGAAAGACAACATAAAAATTTTTTTCTAGGAGTACCCCTTAAAGGATATGGCCAAATTATATTGATGAATGTATCTCTAGTTTATTGTATTTTTCATAAGAGTATTTAAAGAAACTAAAGCTATTTGTACAAGAATCATTTACGATAAAGCAGAACTCTCTGAAAAAATTGCAGATTTACACCCATTTTAGTTCACATTTTGGTTTGTTTAACCTCTGAACTTTCATAAAAATCCTGTTGTTGGGAAATTTGTTATTTTTCAAATGTAGGGCGTTTTTTAAATGCTTTATTACAGTTTTATCATATGTTGAATTTGGCTGAAAACTGGTTTTTTGAAATCCAATCTAATTATTCATAGTAAACAAGAGACTAGAGGCATTCTCACCAGCTCTTGGTGATTCAATCCAAATTTCAATTTCTACGGACCAATAATATCAATTTCAATTCCAATTCAATTCCCAGTAAGATTTATATTAGTTAGCAACTTTGCTGAAATCTGTGATGTAAATATTCATAAATAATTTTAAGTTCTTTACATCTACATAATTATAATTATAATTAAATTTTTTACAAAAACCATTCCCATGAATTTGATTAATCGATAATCCGCGTCGTAAATAGTGCGATCGGGGTCTTATTCGGGTATAAGTAATAATTTTGTGAATTAGGGGGAGTTGTAAAATCAATTTAGAATGCCAATTTCTACATCAATTCTGACAAAAAAATTTTTAATTTAATTTTCAATTCCAATTCCAGGAAAACTATCAATTACCAATTGCTATGAAGGAATTGAAATCCCTGATTCTCACCATGAATAATGTAATTCAATATTATAAGATTCTCTATTGAATATCAAAATACTTCAAACTGAAATTATGCATTATTAGCAAATTCATATAAAGGCTTTGTACCAAGGATCAGTTTCTTTACTCATGATGAATTCCTCGGAAAAAGTATTTTATCTCCATTGAAGAATTTGTTAAGTTCAGCTCAACAATACAAAAAAAGCTCACAAACATGTTCCGAAAACTAGAAAAAAGAGGCACTGATAGAGTTATTGGAAAAATATTATATAATTAGGGAAAATAACAGTACATGTGGAGCTACTGAAGATCAAATGTCCAATTTTCTATCTCAGTACACCACCATATAAATGCTAAGGAAGTTCGAGAATGAGTAAGTGCAGGAATAAATGATGTGCTACAGAATTGCAAATTCGAGACTATTAAAGGAAATTTCCAAAAATTCAAGTATCTTCTAATGCCAATAGTTTTCAATGTTTGATCTTAACTGAAATTGGGCCTCTTTAAAATCCTGTTGAAATTCGAAAAATATTAAAATTGAACTCATGTATTAAGGAAATGGGACACACTGTAAAGTTTGCTCATGTTTTAGAAAGTAACGACCTATTATACAGCAAAGATGGACTTCATTATCAAAAAATTACACAATATGTAAATTTTTTAAAGTGTTTAAGCTTAATTGTACAATAACCTCTACGCATTAAGGAACATTACGTTTTCTAATGACGTAGAATTGAGAGCTTTACCACATAATGAGAAGTCTTCTACTGATTTCTTTGCAGTTGAACAATTAAATTAAAGTTTTTTGTTATGAACTTATAAATAGCTTTGAGAAGTATATGTATTAGTTTTTAACATATTTTTTTAAGAAACTGCCCTCTAATGTAAAATCCGAAATCATCAACTACCTAAAAAATTTCAGTATATTTGCACCATTTTTAGATATTTTTTCTAAATATTTGTTTTATGCTAAATTTTTTGGCATACTAGTATCAATCAAATACGAAATTAAAATTGAAAATATCATTTGCTCAATTATGTTCTTTCAATTTAAAACTCAAATTATCCATCGCAAATAAATTACTATTCTCATATATGTTGTGTTATAAAATTACCGGACATTAATTGTTAATTGCAAATTTTTGGGAACTAACAAAGTGCAATTAGTTGTTTTGCATATTAGTTCAATATTGGTTCTCAACACACCAACTGTAGCATCATCCAAACTAATCAAGCTGCTAAACGTCAAACCAAGAGGAGAATAAGATCGAAGAAGAATGATGATTAAAATATATTATTACTATTTTAGATACAAATTATTGACGATAAAGTGACCGATAAAACGACCGAACATGTACTAATTAATAAAGTAGGTTAGGAAGTTGCTCAATATTAAACTATTTATTAAAGCCAATATATTTCGGTAATGGCTACATGTAAGATTAATTAAGCAGCTAGTAACGAGTCCGGTTGCACATTCATGAAACACTTTTACAAAATAGAGTCTAAGTCGAATTGTGTCTTGTCTTGAGTATGCACCGAGCTAGGATAGGGTACACATAAGTTGCATCACTGAGCTGAGATGTGGAACTCAACAAAATGGATCATCGATGGACTGGTGAAACTGGATGTGGAGATCCGCTTCGGGCAGATCCCCATTATCGATCTTTGGAGAGATTGCTGTATGGCTTCATTACCTAAATAGTGAATAGTTAAATCTAGTTATGTTATGTTAACAGAAGTAAACAAAAGTTAAACAGTAAGTATCTAGTTAGTAAATCCCTACCCGCAAAGATACAACCAATGTTATAGAGTAACAAAGGATAAACAGTAATAATGCCTGGTAGAGGATGTTACACAACCTAGTTAACTAAATGTTTAGTTCTTTCTGATATTTACAGAGAGTTTCTTCAAATATAAATACTCACATATGTTGTACCACAGCGGTTTTCCTTTAGATTTTCTCAAATAATGCACTTTAAAGTTTAAAATTTCAATAAATTATTACAAATTATTTCAATTGAAAACTTTGGGAATTTTATTAAAGTACAAAATTGCAATATTCTTGTATGTAGTTGCCATCATAAATATACTTCATATTGCTCAGGTTGACTACTTTAACAAATCAAACTTATTACATTTCCGCACGAGAAATTGACCATCCGTGTGTTTGTTTAATGTGAATCTTTAAATTGTAGCCTTTATTGAAACATGCAAGGTTGAAAAAGTGGTTTTTAGAAAATAAGCGTTCTAAACTTTTAAAAGACTTTCTACGAAAAGAATGTTTCAGAATGTTTCTCAGACGACTTGCGTTATTCAGAAGTTTTCAAAAGTAGTTTTCTCAAAACGTTTTTGATCTCGAATTGAAATTAACATTTGAGTATTTGAATGAGTGTTACTGCTATTGAACGATTCCTAAGTCACTTACTATTTAAGACTGAGTTCACTCATATTTTTCATTTAACCCGCTTTTCATTCTAAGTTAATTCTTCATGTTTGGACTTCATTATCAAGCACATATCATTTTAGAAAAGAGAGTGTGAATGAAAGCAACCGCCAAAAGTCTCTTTCGCCACACCGGGCAAAATCTCACTCGGGTCAATTACCACCACCGCCACCTGTCCAACAGACCTCGTCATCACATCCAGGAATGCATCCCCACCGAAGCAATATTCCTGAAATTCGTCTAGACAATCACTTAAAACCCAGTGGGAAGCTGTCTAATAATCAGGAAAGAAGCTTTTCTATGGAAAGTAGCGATTCTTGTAAGTCTCTATGAAATATAAAATGAAACTTTCAATTTTGTATAATTTTAAGCATCTAATTTAAGATCTTAATATCCTATCCTGTAATACTAATTTCTCATTTATCCAGAATTCTTATTTGTTAAACACGTTATTGAATGTGTCTCCCGCAATCCAAATAGAAATTTCCCCCGACACAACGAAATAATAGTAGTGTTAGTGCAATTTTGTTTATAGGGTTAATTATATAAAATTGACAACCAAATGAAAAGTTGTTTTTTGCCAGTTTGCTAAATAATTCAATTTTTTAGTAAGAAAATATTTCAAATTAAATGCGCATTTGCCAGATATAAAGATAATGGATTTTCGTTCTCTTATATTATTGAAATATTCTTAGAATTAGGTTTCGGATGAAAATTCTTAAAATTTATCATCTTACTATCAAACAGAGATGGAATCGGATCCAACATTTTAGGATCCGATCCGATCCGAAATTTTAAGAGAATTTTAGTTTTTGATCCGAAACAGATCCCAATCTAAATAACTCATTTATTATTTAAAATAAGCATTCTAATAATAAATAAACATGAACTTAAAATATATTTGTTTTTTCAAATGCGATTATGAAATTTTAAGTGCGTCAACACTGTCTTGAGATCAAAAATGGCCGTATACGATATACAGGGAAAGACAGGGTCGGGCTTGGACCGAGCTATTGGAAAAATAAGACGACTTACGCAATAGTGCATGCCAATTAACTCAAACCTAGTGAAACCAATATAACTTAAAAGCAATGTTTTGAAAAATCAATGTTAAATTTTGAAATATTACAATAGCATTAAATGCTCTTCTAGTACTACAATCTAATACACTCAATTTTGTTCAAGCCAAAAAAAATTTCAAGAAATGTTTTTGTCAACGATCATAAACTGGGCCTCGAATTTTCGACCAATGTTCCTCTATGTTTGAAATAGATTAGTTCTTTTATCTATAATTGTCCACCCAAAAAAAAGCAAATCTGTTTCTGATTGGCATGACTTTGATTATGAGTGGAAATTGATAATTGCTCTGCCAAAGCTCTAACCAAATTCATTTATTTGCTGATTTTGTAAGCTTTGTAGCGATCTATTTGATACAATTGTCATCAAATATAATCATAATATATTCATGGAGTTTAAATAGTTGAGTTTCGTATGGTATTACCGTCCTATAAATTTTATTATGTCCAAGTCCAATAATTACAACTTTGCAATGTTACTATGAAGTTGTTTCAAACTTGGAGTTAAAGAGATGAAAATAGAAATAGCACAAACAATGGTAAGTTAAACAACATACACAAAATATATATTTCCAGACATTAAAAAAAATTTGGTAGAGTGCATTAAAATCCGTGATAGAAAAATTCATTTTGTAAACTAAATTTGAAATTTAAATATAAATTTGAATTTTACTTTTCATTGAAATTGGATACAAGATTGGATCAAAAATTTTACAAATTTATACATGTAAAAGCAACATTAAATAAATTAATACTCCATTATTGCTATGCCAAATTTATGACTCTATAAAATTTTTTATATATAATAATCACAAACCTTCTGACAACTAAGCTTTGCTGCTTTTCCATTTGCAAGTTTATACAAACAAATGTTTTTGTTGCTTTACAATTTTATTTTTATTTCATGGCTAACATTAATCGCATTTTCAGATTTGAAATATTCGGAACCAATTTTATAAGATGTTGGAAAAAATAACGCGGAACCTGTTGTATGAACAATGAAATTCAACTTAATACAAAATTGCACTTTGATTGAGATAATTAACCCACTTAAAGGGGCATTCAATGTAAAAATTCGCGTACTGTATACAATGAAAAATATTCCCAAATTTTTAAAAATCCTTGGATCCGAAACAGATCCGAAATTTTCTCAAAATGTAGATNGCTACCAAAAGGAGTCCAATCACGTCAACACTGCAATGATCCTTCAGTTGCGGGAACTCGCCGCGGAAAAGCGTGAGTCTGCTCGAAAGCAATCGACTATTGATTCTTTTTTTGTTAAAAAATAGTGTACAACATGAAAATACATAAATAAAACTTCTCTCTGGACTCTTGCTTTCTTCCTGTGTTCAATTTCAACTTAAGGTCGGAATGGTTTTTGACTTCCTCGGTTATCCGAATTTTCGCCTTATCCGAACGTCCAAAAAAAATTTTCAGTTCACCCTGTTCGGATAATCGAGGATGTACCTGTATATTCAAGGAGTTTAAATAGTTGAGTTTCGTATGGTATTACCGTCCTATAAATTTTATTATGTCCAAGTCCAATAATTACAACTTTGCAATGTTACTATGAATTGAGAATTGAAGTTGTTTCAAACTTGGAGTTAAAGAGATGAAAATAGAAATAGCACAAACAATGGTAAGTTAAACAACATATACAAAATATATATTTCCAGACATTAAAAAAAATTTGGTAGAGTGCATTAAAATCCGTGATAGAAAAATTCATTTTTTAAACTAAATTTGAAATTTAAATATAAATTTGAATTTTACTTTTCATTGAAATTGGATACTAGATTGGATCAAAAATTTTACAAATTTATACATGTAAAAGCAACATTAAATAAATTAATACTCCATTATTGCTATGCCAAATTTATGACTCTATAAAATTTTTTATATATAATAATCACAAACCTTCTGACAACTAAGCTTTCTGCTTTTCCATTTGCAAGTTTATACAAACAAATGTTTTTGTTGCTTTAAAATTTTATCTTTATTTCATGGCTAACATTAATCGCATTTTCAGATTTGAAATATTCGGAACCAATTTTATAAGATGTTGGAAAAAATAACGCGGAACCTGTTGTATGAACAATGAAATTCAACTTAATACAAAATTGCACTTTGATTGAGATTATTAACGCACTTAAAGTGGCATTCAATGTAAAAATTCGCGTACTGTATACAATGGATAATATTCACAAATTTTTAAATATTTTGGATCCGAAACAGATCCGAATTTTCTCAAAATGTAGATCCGATCCGTATCCGATCCGATCCGATCCAATTGCATCTCTGCCATCACGGGTTGACAAGGGTTGGTTATTCCCGCGCGTGTGCGGGTTGGATGTGACTTTTGTTATAAATGCGGTATACATAGAAATATGCGGGTAGTATTGCGGTTAGAACATTCAGCCGCAAAAATAACAAAGAACTAAATAATAAAGAAATGCGGGTATGGTAATGGAAAACTGTGGGTGTGGGTTGGGTTCAGTTATGTATTTCAAACAATTTGCGGGTAAATAGGCGTATTACCATATGAAGTTCAACTTTTTTAAAGGGGAAATTGAATTTTCAAAATGATATTTTGGTTTTGACGTTTTTTCAACGATATTACGTCGAATTTCTTTTCGAAAGTATTCCTGTATTTTTTTAATTAGCAGACATTTTTTAGAATGTTAATTTAATAATTTTTGTAGAAAAATGAAATGTGGGTCCGTTACGGAATTCTGAAATGATGTATAATTAAATTCAATACTAAGTTCTACTCAGTGGAGAATGTAACATACATAACAGCTTAACGTTCCAATAAGGCAACGCTTCGCGCAAACGCTTCTGATGAAATCTATTCCATTATGTATAGTAAATAAATTGTGTTGGTCGTGTATGTGAAATTAATCATGGACATACTTTTGGCAGCAAGAATTTTGTTAATTCATGCTCTTGGGAAACGAAGAGCTGATTTCTCGTCTGATAATTAACCTTCAATTAATTGAGTTTAATTGAATGTTTGATTTGAAATCTAATATTTTCTATCAATTTTTGTCATCCTAGGAAAAGTTTGTAGAGTTAATTCAAGTTTTTTGTGTAATTTAGGGCCAAAATCTTCTGGTAGCAATAGCTCTCGTTCGCCACCATCTTCACCTCATTCGATGGTATGTATTACTCTAGATTATTTATTTTTCAATACTAAGTTCGCCAATACACTCGAATCTATTGTAAAATAGGATTTATTACACTTATTATTTAATCCTATTATATTTTTTTAGATCAGATTCAATTGTATAACAGATTTTTAGGTTTGTTTGTCATCACAAACAACAACCATTCATTTACCACTTGTATCTACAAACGTTTGTCTACGGTCCGTTAGCCTCTCCCCGGAAATAGATTTGGCAAGACCGCAGATTTAATAGGGTTTATATTTATACCCGTTGATTCCCATTTTCTTTCTAGTTAACGCTTTCTTATCAATAGGGTACAATAATTCATTGCTATATAAGATCTGACATAGTTTTCATTTCAAAATTTCATAGCGCTTTTTTAAACGATAAAATTACAATGCATACATTGAACTTTTGAAACGAATCTAAAAATAGTTTTTGATTCACTAATAGTGAGAAGCCTTCAAGTCTATGTCTCTTACCTGATAACAACTGTCAGTGAATTGAAGTATGTAGCTAAACATATTTCCTTCAATTCCAAAACTAATTAGATTACTTGAAAAGAGGTGCACAATAACCCTCCCTGGAGCCATTTCGTCTGTAATGTGCATCCCAATGCTCCCTTGCCTATTAACTCTCTTTTCAAACGAGACGTCATTATCGGCCTCCTTTTTAAAGTTATAGATAGCTAGCTTTTGTTTTAAAAACAAATGTCACCGTGTTGAAAACATTGCATTTATTTAACGGTTATTTCTATTTTGTATTAGTCCGAAATTCCCGTGTCAACTTTTAGCAAACCATCATCTAAACAGGGTTGGTAAAATCTTATAAATATCCAATTTTTCGAGCTATCACAAATTTATTTCAGAATGAAATTTATACCTGATTATACTATATGTGCAAGATTTTTAAATTCTGTTATGTTTAATAGTTTCTCAGGACCGGGGTTTTACTATAAATTTTTAAAGCTAAGCTATTGCGTTGAAACTTCATGCCTAGGATATAATCTTTTAACAAAATCCATTATTATGTATAGGTGTTAGTTTTGGGTGTGATCATTGGGTCAAAACTTTCACGATTTTTTTCATTAAGTTGTTAAAATTTGAAATATCGGCCAATTTTGCCGAAGTAGTTTTAACCAAGGTAGCGAAATATATCACATTTACTAGAGTAATTTTTTAAAAAACGTCCCATTTTCAAATGAAGATCACATGATTTTTTGATAGACACTTCTAAAATTGGCTTAACAGAAAATATATTTGTTTGGTATAACGGATTTTATTTTGTCAAGTTTGCATTGCGTCTCCCAAAAGGACAAAAAGTAAAAAATACAAAAAACTGAATTTGTTGGATTCTTTTACGGAATTTATAAGTTTAAACCCTTATGACAAAACTATTGAGTAAATAGCTAACGGCAAAAGCACTATGAGTATTTAGATACCATCATAAGCAATGGTGAATGTGGCCATAATTTTTAGTTGCAACTCTGCTCGGCTAACTTTACAACATCTGATGTTATCCTAAATAGGTTACTTCAGGTTCTTGAGGAATAGCATGATCTGGTTCTGTTATCCTTCAGTTTTCTATTCTACTTATATGTAACTGTTATAAAAGCTATGCTTCATTTACACAATGTATACGACATTTTAATTACGATTTGAGAATTTTTCTAAGAGATAGCATATTTTAAGCAAAGTAAGTCAATAAATTATTTCTAAAACAAAGTTGTTGGTCGTAGGTCAATACAATGAATGAGTGAGAAAAGATTTTTTATTTTTGAAAAACGGATCTTAAACTGTCTACTTCTAATGCCACACTTTTTCATGTTTTTATGTAGTTGCCATTTTACTGTGCTGGCTACCTCCTATTTTACTTGCAAATGAGCAAAATAGTAAAATCCTCAAATTTTGTAGTTCTCATTATGTACACAATTTTATAGAGCCTCAAAAACTTAAGAAAGCCCATATAAACTTTTTTCCCTTGTAAAGAGAATCACTTAAAGTTTCCCGGTATTGAAATTGCTTTATGCCATTAGTTTTATGACATAACAGTAAAAATTAATGGAAAATTTGAATGGTTATCTTAACAAGGGAAATGAAGAAAACCTGGAAAGTTTATATGGGCTTTCTTCGTTTTTTTTGAAGTTCTACATAATGATGTTAAGCATGAGGTCATAGCTATAAAATTGAAGGAAATTTAGAAGATTTTGCTATTTTGCAAGTAAAAACAGAGAGAGCCAGCACAGTTAACATGGCAACTACATAAAATCATGAAAATAGTAAAGTGTGGTTTTATAAGTAGGGGCAAGTTCTTAGGATCCGTTTTTCACAAATCAAAAAAAAACTTTTTTGAAAATATATTTGTTTTGCAATTGTATACCGGATTTTATTTTGCCAAGTTTGCATTGCGTCTCCCAAAAGTACAAAAAGTAAAAAAATACAAAAAACTGAAGTTGTTGGATTCTTTTACGGAATTTATAAGTAGATAATGTTAAAAAATGATGTTTAAACCCTTATGACAAAACTATTGAGAAAATAGCTAACGGCAAAAACACTGAGTATTTAGATACCATCATAAGCATTGGTGAATGTGGCCATAATTTTTAGTTGCAACTTTGCTCGGCTAACTTTACAACATCTGATGTTATCCTAAATAGGTTACTTCAGGTTCTTGAGGAATAGCATGATGTGATTCTGTTATCTTTCAAAACTCCTTCATAGTTTTCTATTCTACTTATATATAACTGTTATAAAAGCTATGCTTCAATTACACAATTTATACGACATTTTAATTACGATTTGGGAATTTTTCTAAGAGATAGCATATTTTAAGCAAAGTTAGTCAATAAATTATTTCTAAAACAAAGTTGTTGGTCGTAGGTCAATACAATGAATGAGTGAGAAAAGATTTTTTATTTTTGAAAAGCGGTCCTTAAAAACTGTCTCTACTTGTAATGCTACACGTTTTCATGTTTTTATGTAGTTGGGGCTACCCCTATTTTTACTTTGCAAATGAACAAAATAGTAAAATCTTCAAATTTTGTAGTTATGGCCTCATTATGTACACCATTTTATAGAGCCTCAAAAACTTAAGAAAGCCCACATAAACTTTTTTCCCTTGTAAAGAGAAGCACTTAAAGTTTCCCGGTATTGAAATTGCTTTATGCCATTAGTTTTATGACATAACAGTAAAAATTAATGGAAAATTTGAATGGTTATCTTAACAAGGAAATAAAGAAAACCTGGAAAGTTTATATGGGCTTTCTTCGTTTTTTTTGAAGTTCTACATAATGATGTTAAGCATGAGGTCATAGCTATAAAATTGAAGGAAATTTAGAAGATTTTGCTATTTTGCAAGTAAAAACAGAGAGAGCCAGCACAGTTAACATGGCAACTACATAAAATCATGAAAATAGTAAAGTGTGGTTTTATAAGTAGGGGCAAGTTCTTAGGATCCGTTTTTCACAAATCAAAAAAAAACTTTTTTCACCCACCCTAACAATGAACTATTTACCAAAAATGCAATCATGTTTGAAAGTTTTGGGATATTGTATTAAAGTTATATCTAAGCAGTTAAATAATATTTTAATTTTTGCGTTGATTAAATTTTGAGTTTAAGTTTTTGTTTAAATTGATGTCATTTTAAATGTATACTTAAAGTTTATTTAAATGTTTATCTCTGCCTTTGTGGTAATTCACTTAATGTATCTTTTATTGCAAAATTCAAACGCGCTTTATTGCTATCGATGTTTATTCGCAATTAATATTTTTTTAATTTTGTAGGCACATCGAAATGAAATACTCTGTATTGCAACATATGACTTTGAGGGCAAATCCCCTGGTGACATGACAATATATCGAGGAGATATCATTACTATCACAGATAACACAACGCCTGATTGGTTGCATGGCGAAATCGGAAAACGTTCGGGGTATTTCCCGGAAAACTGCGTAATTCCCATTGGAGCAGATGAGAAGATAATGCGAGTAACCCATAATTACTTTGGGAGTGACGAAAATGTGGACGAGTTATCACTCAGGAAAGATCAAGTAAATATTTTTTTACTGTGCTAATTTTATATGGAGACAAACTCTTTGCTAAATGGATGCTAGTTTTTTTACATTAGAGTGTAAAAATTTTGATTAACGAGAATGCATTTAGATTGTGATCTACTCAAAAGATGAGCAAGCTGGTTGGGCACATGTGAAAGCAGACAACGGACAGATAGGGGTTTTCCCTCTATGCTATTTAACACGCGTTCGTTAATCGAGACAGTGTCGGATGTATATATTGTAATTTATACTATCACGCACACTATTGGCCAATAAATAATTTTATTACTTTTTTAATTTCTGTACATTTTAAGATTTAAAAAAGAAAGTGGAGAACAGATATCGAAGTGAATAATTCTAAATGAACACTAATACATGCAGAAGTAACTAAATTTTAGTGATTAACATTCTAATTTATTCTTATAAATGAAATCGACAAATTAATTGTACAAGAAGTGATGCAGTTATGATATCTATCAATTGCACTGTCGAACACATTTTAAAGACTATGTCATTATAGTACACTTGATGTCTAATCGATCTACAGTTGAAATTAGTCCAAATTCCATACTTTTTAAGCCAAGTGCCATTCAATTTTAATCTTAATCTTCCCAGAAATTTCTTAAACTTGTTTATGATTCTTGAATAAATGATTTTGATGCTTATAACTCAAAAACTGAGGAAGATACCCAAAATCTGAAGCACCACGTGATAGAGGCATCGAACAGATATTTTTTCAAATGGAGTTCCACATCCTATAAATCAGTGAGCTGAATGATGAAGTTCTCGACTTAGGATTAACGCTTACAACAATTAAGTTTGATTGAAAAAAGTCGTTTTAACATAGAATGTTTTAGAAAGAGATGCAACACTTTAAGTCGCCTATTCACTCTGGAAGTCTGCCATTGTCATAGTATTGACCAGTTTTTTGAAGACCTCCACCGCTCACACGATGCCTGCGGGCGACTGGTGTCTATAGATTCATCTATGCCAGTCTGAAATCTGTTCTGTTACATAACTCTAAATTATTTCTTTATTATTCTATTGTACCTTCTGTGCATTTGTTATAATAATCTCGTAAAAACGCCAAAAATATGATACTTCTTACAGAAACTCAATTTAGATTCACAAGAAGATTTTCAGCAAATGATGCACTTATCCAGACAACAGAAATCTGGCAAAATTGTCTTGATGATGAAAAATATCTTACTTTTCAATGTTTAGATCTCTGAGGTTTTTGATTTTTTCGACTACAATATTCTGATAGCAAAACTAAAACACGCTTCGGTATAAGTGCACATGGTATTAGAATCGATGTAGCAACAGTAGTAAATAGATTGTGGTATATATAAATGTCTAAAAAAATGGTAACAAATTTACAAACAATAATATTGCACTAGATTATTCTGCATGCAATTTGAACATCGACAAACTAAACCAAAAGAAAAAGTTATTGATATCGAAATTAGGAAAACGTTTTGCCAGAAAAAGAATTTAGACTGTTTTGCAACAATGAGTGGCTCATTAAACAAGGAAATCTTAGTGTAAAGGTGAATAAAATTTGCAAGAGAAACTATCCGATGAAAACCTAGATATATTCATTTTTGTGACAGCCATTTTAAATAAGGCTACTGAAGCCGACAAAGGACATGTAAGGATATAAAGTATACGTTAAGGTTTTTATTAGTTAATTTATTTTTACCCAAGACTATCAGTGGACCGGATGGCTTATCCTCATGGGTTGTACATCAAAATGCACACAACCTTGCTGAGGTATTCTAGCGTGTTTTTAATATTTCTATAAAATAATCAACGCTTTCCTAATCTATACAAGCAGTCCAAAGTTTGTCCCATACCAAAAACTGGAAATCCTGTGTCTATGGACAACTTAAGAACAATAATTAATTAATGGTGGGAAAGTAGGTCGAATTTTTTTAATGTGTATATTTTAAACATAATTTAAAATTCTACACGATATGCCTATGAATAATAAAATTGTTAAAAAATTTAATGAATTAAGGAACTTAGTAAATTGTTCAAGAGGCACTTTTATTGAGCCACGAGTCTATTTTGTCTGAACTTAAAAGTTTATTGATATTGGGAAATACTGTCAGTCATCATGAAGAAAGTTACTCCAATATTTTAAAAAGAAATAAATTAAACCAAACAGGCAGCTATTATATTAAATGTACAAGCAAAAATTTAGCGAATAAAGAACGTATAACAAGTACTGATATTTCAAATGTTACTCAAGATATTCTTAAAGAAATTCAAGATGCTAAGAATTTTCGTAAAATTAGAAAGATATTCCCAAATAAGAATAATGAACTTGTTTTTGCTTGTGAATCTAAAACTGATGTTGAGGTTATTAAAAATAATATCGGGAAAAATAAGTCTTATAATTTTGTAGAATACAAAAAGATTGCACCTAAGCTAAAAATTCTAAATGTACCGAGTTATTTTTTAGAAAAC
>CABFPE010000065.1:753560-782088 GCA_900660155.1 Hofstenia miamia | reverse complement strand
ATATATATATAAGCAAAAATGGTGACGTCAGTATATTAATATGAACCTTTGCAACTTTACGCAGTATTACTGAAACATGCCTATATTAAGATTTATCAATTGAATCACCCACGTATTTGGCAGCCAAAATAACTTAAAATTCAATAATAGATTATCGAATGTTCATTTTCAGAAAATAGATTATCGATGATCATCAATCGTCAATAATCAAAATATAGAATACCGGTATCATTTTTACATCCCCTCTTGAAAGTACTTTTGAGTTTGTGAAACTTTGTTAGGCTGGTCGTACCAGGGGTGGAATCGGGTCGAAATTTTCAAAACTGAGTCGATCCACACCCGAAATTTTATACCTGAGCAGGACCCGAAGTTGTACAAAAATATTAATTTTTAAACAGAAATGAATCCAGCTTTGAAATGAAAAAAATTGCACAGCAAAATGTTTTTGAAAATTAAGTCTGCTACGATCATTACAAAACCTTAGTTTGATACTTTGTTAAACCAATTATAGATATCTGACATTCAGTCCCCAGTTTTCAGTCAAATAAAGTAATTTAAGCAAAATTGATCTGAATTTGATTATCACTGATAATTCCTTGTCTCCTAAATGCATTAATTTTTTTTGCTTAAAAGCAGTGCAGAACTAGAGTTAGATTTTTATGTTGAAATTAAAAGCGCTCAAAACGAATATTGACTTCAGCGAAATGATGGAACACATCAATTAAACTGAAGTTCGCAAAAAATTAAATCGACCTTGAAGTATTGTTGTTCTCACTGTTTGAAATTGTCTTTAATTTTATAAAGATTCTTATAAATGAATAAGTTCATTATTTTGGCAAGAAAAACAATGCATTATTTTAAGTGAGATAAATATCATTTAATTGACTGTAAAAATGGAAAGACAGGCTTGTGAAACAGGTTAACAAAGAAATTTAAAGATACTTAAGTGTGTCAATGACTTTTTGAAAAGAAGCGAGAGCGCTACAGGCGACAAAGACAGTGAAGTGTTTGATTACAGGCTTCAGTAAATATATTATTAAGCAAGATATTAATAAAAGAAACTATACTGTGAGTAACTCAGTCGCTTTAACTTCACTAAATTAAACAAAGCTTTTTAAACAATAGCTTAAATTCTATTAATTTCTGTAAGAAAACATCCTTTATGTACGACATTTCAAACACTTCTTGAAATCTAAGGGCAACTAGATTCAATCGAAATTTCAAACAAAAGTTAATGCATATACTTTTTCATATGACGTTTGATAACTATTCTTTAGATTAAAAGTTTACAGTAATTAAAGTTTTATAATGGTTTTTTGGCAAGTTTGTCACTGTAAGATGCTATCAGGAAAATCCTGTAAAATTTAAATTTTTTTAACACACGATAGAAATCGTGAATTTTTCAAAAGCAGTTTTTATTGTCTTCACCAGAACTGGACATGGGTCACATGATGTGACCCAAAACACATGACCTTAAAGTCATGAACTGACCAATCGTTGCATGTGACATCTAAAAAATGCAACAATAAAACTAGTATTTAAATAAGGTTGTTATTGCATGCCTCAGAACAATGCAGAGACTCAACTGTCTCCTGATACATGCCTTTGCACTGTGCAATAATATTTCTGGCGCTCACTTTCATAAGAACTTCCTTATATGAAACAAGCTTGTTTCCCCATGCAAGATAGCAGACGATATGTATTTGCCGAAAGAAGTATTTTTTTGAACACAAATAAAAATCAAAATCGTAATGTTAGTAATGATAATCATGACTCATGATCCACGACCCATCGCAAAATTGCGACTCATTTGAGACATTGAGGCATGGGCCTCTGACACATGACCAGCTCTAGTCTTGAAATCAATAAAATTGACACTTCGAATATTTGACAAAAAGTTTGCTGTTCCTCCAAGAAGGTTGCACTGCCCTCTATATATTCAGCATTTTCATGAAATTGAACAAAATCCACCCACTATTTATTAGAAAGATTTACGGTGTGTTCCCGCTATAAGCAGGATTTTGTCGAAACAAGTTTTGCCACATCAATTTTTTGAGATGAAAAATTATCTGAGAGCGATTTGCTATCTAGAAGAATTTCTTTGACTAAGAGCAGCATTAAATGACAATTTGAAGTTAAAGTATTTCTACTTCAATAATAGTGGTTTTTCCCCACAAGACTACCAAAGTCATTAATCCACATCCATCAGCAAAAACCTTCATTTACATGACAAAAAGTACATTAAAACAGCATTAAGGGTTTGTGGGAAATTCCACAACAACGAAAATCATCACTTACACTTTTGTGTAGAGTCAGTGAGCTCAAGTAATAAATTTTCATATTGTTCACATTAACGACGTCTATCAGCTAATAATTGACAGATGACATGCCTCGATAGTTTGAACATACCCTCAAAACGGTCTAGTATTGCTGCAACATTTATGTAAACCGCATTTGAAGGCCAATTTAGAGAGATTTTTACATTTATTTTTGAAATATTTTCAGTAATGCTAAATTATAATGAATTAGTCATCATTGTATGGCAGTAAAATCTTATTTGATGTTGGAATGCTCCGAAAACTCTCTCTTGTTGGAAAATGATATTAACACAGACTGAACAAATTTTTGGAATACTCAATAAATAAATATCATCAAACAAATAATGATAATAATTACCTCGCTGAAGTTCGTCGTCTCTTGGCATAAGAGAAGTGGGGCGTTGCTTAGTGATACACGTAAATGTAGCGGACTCTTTAACAACAGCCACCTCGGTTGTTTTAGAGTACTTCTCTCTCAGCAAATCAACAATCGCTTCCAAAGTCAGGAGCATCTCACTAACGTAGCCTTGAACGTCATCACCAACTTCGTTTACTACATCAACAAGGCGTTGAACGATTTCACCCAGTTCACGTCGTGACGGGAACAACTTCAATGCTCGCAAAACCTACACTTTTTAAGTAAGTTCCATGTATATGTACATAGGCAACTGGGGAAAAACTTAATAATCCCCTGAGTCGAGAGTTCTCATACAATCGTTTCTTGTAGAAACACAATTCTATGGGATACTTCATAAATCTCTTTTGAGTTGTTTCCACAGAAAAAAAGAAATTTACAAAATAAGTTTGAAATGAAGGCTAATCCCATGGAAAATGAATTTTAGCCAACATTTGAGCATCAAGTTTCCAACAGGAATTTGTGGAAGCGTCAGTCGGGGCACCCGTCACATTTACTTAATAAAGAATCGAAAGTGAATAAATGTACACAAAGAGGCTCATTATTACATTTAATTACATAAATACCATGTGTACCATAAATAGTGTTAATGTATCCGAAGAATTTTATGCTAATTTTCACTTGTTTCTGTAGTAGGGCCGGGCAAATACATTTTTCTATTTCGGACTCGAATATTCAAATAAAGTATTCGTGAATCCGAACACATGTATATTTGGCTTTATGTAATGCTTTCTATGGCAAAGACACGTGCTGTTAATAGTTACTGTGTAAAAAATGAAAAACCCTAGCGCTGCATTTTACAATAAAAGAATTCGATTGAGAAATGTGATTTACAGGCTTCACCGAAAAAATTTACTGAGAAATTACGATTTTTAATAATTTAAATGCCGCACATGAAGTTTCTAAATCTTAACCTGCCTGTACCAAGATTCGAATGAGAATCCAACTTCGATTCCGATACGGGGTTGATTTCGTATATTCACGGGGCCAGAGCCCTATTCTGTAATTGGTAAATATTAAATTGATATTAAGTCTTCAAAAATCGGTTTAAATTTCTGAAAGAAATGCCATAGGATTACATTAATAAATTTAATAAATGTGAGCAAATCAAAACGAATTTTTAACAAATTTATATTTTAAATGTAGGATTTGGATCTTGCTAAAATTTTGCTTCATAAAAAATTATGACAATATTTTTTTATTTTACATCCTAAATGATGAACGATATTTGATCATTGTCATTAAAATAAACGTTGGAATGTCAGTGATGACCAGTGTGATATGCTGCTTCACTTCAAAGTCGATGCAAGTATGCTGTTATTAAAGCATTGTAAGCAACGTTCCAAGAAAATAGGTCAAATCGGTCAACGGGTCATTTTTTTAGAATTTTACTGGTCTCTCGTGTCAAATCCTATAAAGGTCGCATGCAATATTCTACAAGACAGTCTCCCTTACAAAACATTATTTTCAAAACAGAAGTCAGGCACGCAAGTTAGTAAATTTAATGAGCCTTTTCGAGTAAAAAAAAGCATACAAACGTTTGGTAGCGTTTTAGCCAGACACATTTATAAGTTAATTACAACTAAAATTTTCCAAAAAATGCAAACAAAGAATTCTTTTACATATTAACTTATAAATTATACATAATCGCGCAACTGGATCTCCCATATTAATGGAAACTGTCTCTTTGATATTGAATATCACATTACTTGCGCAACGAATTCTATTTAAGCCAGACGGCAGACTACAGATAATTAATTCTAATACGAATTCAATTAAACAATATGTTCATAATATTTTGAAGGAGGGAATTTTTCCAATGTTATGTACAGTTGGACAACATACTGAAAATTAAAAACTCATTACCTGAAATGAGCGGCCTGCGTAGTGCCTGTTTGAACATGAAAGGGCAGTATGCAAAGCAATCTGACCCCAAAGATCCTTCAGCGTTGGAGCTTGAGGGATGAGGTGATTGAAAATCTGAACTACATAGCAAACGAACTGACTCAGAACTGTGGCGCTTTGAATGGTCAATGAACGAGGGGTAATGTCTTCATAGCACCAAAGCGGTTTAAGCGAACTAAAACATACATAAACCACCAGTCTCCTTACAGATATAAATCGGTTGACCATTAAGCTGCATAGCCATGACATTAAAAGCCAGTTTAGTTAACGGCCTTGAAAATAAAATTCTATTCGTGAAATCAATGGGTGCAACAAGTTTACGACTTAGAGCAGGACCATTTCATCCAACGGAAGTAACTAAATTTGGGGGCCGACAATGTTGTACAGAATAACCACGATCCACGATTTAGCGGCTTTGTTTCTACAAACAAAGTTTTTGGCGCTGAATGGAGTGAGCGATAAATCAGGGTTGTACATATTACACTATAACATGTATCACTATTTCCGTACCACATTATTATTACATGTAGCACGCATTTAGGAAAAAAGCAAAATTAATGTAATATTTTGGTTACATTTTAGATGCAGTTTCACCAATAATTAACATTGCTGCGAAATGGATTCACATTCCAAATAATGCAACATCATATAGTTACTAAATTATGGTGGATTGTTCAGATTGGTGGGAAATCAAAGTCTATAGATATCATTTAGTCAAGCCAAATCATAGTGGATGGTAATACATGGGGTGGCGAAATTTCTACACTAGAAATCCCTTCGTGCAGTAACAGTAAATATGCTTAAATAGTTATCGATTTCAAAGGCTTAGAACCCCAAATGATTGAAAACAGAGTTTTTTCTCTAAGGCCTAGTTCAACGACAATGGTATATGCAGATAAAGATGAAATTTTAGCATTTTGTGCTTCAGCCCAGAAAAGTCCCATTAAATGCTCAAACTGGTCCTGATTGGGATTAACTCTTTACTATTTCCCAATTATTATTAATTAATATTTATCACATTCTCTGATTGTTCAAACGCCATTAGTTTATAAATTTCAGATGCTAGGAAAATTGAGAACGATCCTTGGAACATAAAATAATCTTCAATATCGCAATGGAAGTTTAACGTTCAATTTGATAACAATAATTAATAGAAAAAAATTATAGGCAATGTGCAGGACAAAAACTAACAAATGGAGTTATGATATTCTGGGTGAGAATTTGAATAGACATCACCTGTGATGATATTGAAGAAATTGAAAAACGAATTTTTTCTATTTTCACAATGTAAAAATCATAAAAATCTGGCAATTAGAATGACTTCTTTATGAATAAACAATGGAATTAAAATTTTGAAATCTTATGTACAGTCGATAAAAGCATATCTTAACCTTAATTATGACAACTACAAATTTTATTGTAGCGGCGGTCAAGCAGTGTTTGTTTGAAGGCTTAAGTGGACCATTGCACGTATAAATTCAATTTCCTCATGCACGTTATAGCAAGCGGTGTGTGAATATAGCCGCAAAAATTAAAATTCTTCATTCATTGTAGAAGAATCGCTGAAAAACACTGCGTTATTGAAGCCTCTTCTTTATAAAACCATTTTCTTTGGGATTAAAAAACCGACTTTTAGTGTGGGTAAAAAATGACTCAAACCACTCAAACTGGCCATTAGGGCAAAAACCACTCTATTTCGAAAATCGAAGAGAATAAAAACATCATGTTTACTGGTTAAATGAAACATAAAAAAATTTAGGTGCATAAACGAATAGTGGTTAACCTGAGGGTCCTTGAAAAGTAATAGCTATATTAAGGTCCAGACTTGTCAACGAGCCGAGCTTCTTACGAACCGAGCCGGGCTTGAGCACAGTATTTGATATACAATGAGCACAAAACTAGCCTTTTTTAAACAAAGCAAATTTATAGTTCTGCTTGTTAATTTGATTATGCAGATTTTTTACATTTCTTCATTCAGTATGCATTTCTTATAATCATATTTAAGAAATGTTTATTAAATAATGGGAAGAGATATGTAAAAAATTATTTGAGCGCAATTTTTTTAAAAAAAATATCGAGCTAAAACGAGCCTCATTCAAAGGTTTTATTTCGCGGGTCGAGCCAAACTTACGCAAAATATAAACGAGCCGAGCCGAGCTCGGAAATTTCGCTTCGTTGACAAATCTGTTAAGGTCAAAGATGATATCTGAAAAATATTTGGAAACGAAAATAAATGCATAACGTTGGTCTTGTTGTCATAGATGAGTTTGATTAAAACTGAGAAAAAGGTGAGAAAATCTAAAATAAATTAGCATACCACAACTCGAAAAACATCGTATAAATTCAAAGCGATTTTCCCTTCAAAGACAATTAGGTCAGTGAGACTGAGAAATCACCCTTATCATAGCTTTTAAGTAAATTAAAGATGTGAATGTTCCCCAAGGCCACACATTTACCTTGATGATAAGAATTAAAGAAAGCGCAATTTGAAAATCTCACATTTACGCAAAGCAGATAATGATGAGGGAGTTGTAATACAAAAAGTTTGTGATGAAAAGAAAAAAACTTGAAGTCATAACAAAAACATAAAACGAATACAGAAAGGCGTATTGTTTCATAGACATTTTCCCACTATAAACTTTAACTGTTCAAATTATCTGTAATTTTGTTGCCAAACGAATACAAAAAAGAATTTAAAAAATAAGTTAATATTGATTTTCAGATTTTGCAGAACGGCAATACGAGGTTCTGTCTAGCAAATTGGTAATAAAATAGTGTTTAAAGAAAGAATTGTGAAATGGGAATGGATCCGAATGAATGCACAGCGATAGCAAGAATAAAGAATAAGTATATTCGTTTGCATAGGAATGAATACAAAGCTTTTTAATATCGAAGAACAGATTAGCAGCCATTCATCTTTAAAATTTATACTCGATGAAATTAAAGTTGTTATAAATCCAAAAAAGTTCTATATCTTAAACTAAATTAATTAAGAAGTATAAGTAAGAGCTACATTGTTGAAAATGCTTTAGCATGTACAAGAAAACTTATAATAAATGCAGGTTGACTTTATTCAAAGCAGTTGGTTACGCTGTAGAAATTCAAATGATTTTATGAAGAAAACAAACTCGTTGGAGGGTTTTTATATTTTTACTGCAGCAATGAATCCAAGATCCTTCAAATCAAAAGACTCCGGAAAGTGCTTAGATTTGCTAATAGACTCGGAAACGATTAAGAAAATTAACCATTCAATTAAGTTGAGGAAGTTTGGTTAACATTTCTAGGTAAACTCTCTGCATTTTATCATCCTGACCCTGAGTTGTATCTTTTCTTAACAGATGCCTAAGCAGCTATGTTCTTGCTGGAGTACTTCTAATTGAAAGTCAAACTCAGATACCAAATGCAAATGATTTGCCATACTCTTCTGACAGAAACGAAGACTACTTTATTTCAAAAGAGCTATTGAGCAAAGCATATTGGTAGCTTGGCGCAGGGACCTGCGCGGTGCCTGAAATCAGGCTCGGAGTCGCGAGCTTGCGCCAAACTCGAGCTTGACCGTTCAATTTCATAGGGTTATGTGCGATTATTAATTAAAATCCACATTGATTCAGTGAATATGATACTAAAATATTCCTACATGATTCTTAACTTTTGGAAAGTTCAAATTATAAAAAAATAAATTGTCAGTATAAAAAAGTTACCAACATTTCAGTAAATCCAATTCTCAGAAATCTCTGAATTAATATTGTAAACCTTACATTGATTCTTAAATTAGTCCTAAATTTTGAGCATTTTGAGAGTCTTATAAAAATAACGATTGTATCATAGGAAGGAAAAACATTGCTGACAGTACATAGTGATGGAAAACAAATAAGCTACAACAAATCATACTTCCCTAGGACATAACATTGTCATGGAAAAAACTGAAATAATGTGCAATTACAACATGTTGAAACTGGAGTGAGTAACCTTGACCGTTCTATTGCATAGACTCAAATAAGAGGGAGTATTGTAGATGGACTCTATTACACTAATCAACGCCCAAAATCAATCAATTCAATTTTGTCCTAATTATCACCTGTGTTACAAATTGTACTACACAATTCGTTAATTCCCCCTGTGCTACCCGAATTGTAACAAAAAATGCATCATGGGTAGATGCATATGAAACAAAAAAATTAAATATAAAAATATGTTAGTACCTTTGAAAAAATGTCCAGAAATTTTTTGGGCGAAGATATTGACACAATTTTCAGAAAAACAAAAATAGGGTTAATCGATGTGTATTTAAATGTCGAGCAGAAGCCAAACAACAAAAGCGACAACTTCAAAATGCAATATTCACTATTTGTAAAAAAAAATTCAAAAGTATATTTAACCTTAAACTGCCGAAAAACACAATATTTAACTACTACACAATATAAGTGATTTTTTTTAATTATGTGTTACATGAGAATTGATGAAAATTTTTTGAGTGCAAAAATATTGAATAGCACAAACGCTACAAGTTTGTCCTATATATAAACCTTCGGCATATTTGAAGATTTGTCTATATTTAGTACAAACTAATTTCCATAAATACTTACAATACATTGGTTAGCTTTGCTAGTATTTGCTAAATTCAATTTTACAAGTTCAAAAAATAAATTCATCATATGAAATATAATAACTAAAAAAATATATTGTGGTTTGTCCTATATATAGTACAAACTAAATCCGCATTAATAAAGCAACAAACATTCAAAATTTTTACTTTGATACACCTAATCGACAATATTATGAAACATCTTAAAGCAATTTTTGTCTTTTGTTATGCAAAGATGCACTTTACATTTCTCACATCCAGTTTTTGGTTTTGAAGTACACAATTGATTTTTACATCTTCCTTGTGAACTGTGTGTAATTGGCCAATGACCAATATCATCGAGTCGTATGCTGCTGGTTGGGAACGCGACTTTTGGGCCTCCCCTTTGCTGTTTTCGTGCAAGTTCGTCATCCTGAAGAGAAGGCCGACCTCTTTTTGGATTTTGATTCACACATAAACTGCTCGCAACATTGCATTTGAAGTCAAATAATGACATTCCTTCACTGTTTAAATCAAAAGAATCTCTATTGAACTTTAACCATCCATTTACGCTACCAATGTCTATCATGTGGAAAAAGAATCGCAAATACGACATCTTATTACAATGTGTAGTAGTCCTATACAAAGATATATACCTGTTGAACTCATCAACATAGCCCATTCCACTATTGTAAGCAGAAACAATTTTCGGACAACTGACTTCAACATTTTTGCGTAGTTTTGAATCAAAGCGATTTACTGTTTCCACTGGTTGACCACCAATAAAAGTAGACATCAATGTAACTGTTCTAATGTCGCACCACTTTACACATGCTATTTCAATGCCATCCTTATTACAATGCGCTTCATCAAAAGTTCCCCGACCTTGTTTTTGTAAGTCTTTATCACTTCGTAGACATAAATTTGGTGCTCTATTAACTCTTAGCGTACCAATACTTAATATACCTTTTTTAGCCAAATATAATTGAAGAAGGGCAGAATTAGACCAATTATCAAAAAATAGACGAAAATTCCGAAATTCAGGAAAATTTGCAGTTTTAATTAATCTAATGATTACTTGGCCAGATTTCCCAACGCCTTCGACATCTGAAACATTTTGAGATTTTCCACTATATACTTCAAGTCCATGTAAAAGACCTCCGCTGCCACAAATTAAAAACAGTTTATATCCCCATTTTTTAGGTTTATGGGGGTTATATTGACGTAGACCACCTGATTTGTTTCCTTTATATGGGAGGATTTGTTCATCAATACTTAAATCACGATCTATTTCTATTTTTGAGCATGTAAGATTAATTTGTTTTATAATCATATCAAAATAGAATGTCTTTGGCGGACGTTGTTCTGTTGGTTTATTTGCACTGTAACAAAAATAGAGATTAGATTTAATTTCTTCCCAACGATCTCTTGTCATTACATTAGCGACCTGTTTAAGGTAAAGAACTAATTATAGTATGCATAATTTATTGAAATTTTGGCTTATGGGAAAACTTACTATTGATTCATACCTGTATTTAGGGTACATTATTTACTGCTTTATTAATCATTAAACAAGATATTAAATATACTTAATACTGTATTTTCCAATCGAATTTCTCTATGAACAATGAAAGGTATAGCGATAACATTTAACTTACTTCAAAGAAAATGTTTAGGTTAAAATAAAAATGGCTACAACAATGTTCTCTAATGTATAGAAAAAAATGGCAAGTAGAGGAAATTGAATGAGCTGCATTGAAATCAAAAGGGAAAACTATTAATATTTCCTTTAATCATTACTTAACCGAGAAAAATTATACTTTATCATAAGATAAAGTTGTGTTAGAAGACATATTTTAGGTCACTTTCCTCCATTTGAACGTCAAAATATTTGATAAAATGCTACAAAAGCATCGCTGAA
Organism: Hofstenia miamia; assembly: GCA_900660155.1. Taxonomy (NCBI): domain Eukaryota; kingdom Metazoa; phylum Xenacoelomorpha; order Acoela; family Hofsteniidae; genus Hofstenia; species Hofstenia miamia. Next base: position 770,965 of record CABFPE010000065.1, on the reverse strand, counting down.
GCGTAATTTATTAAAACCATGAAATGGCTACAGAATCGTGAAAAGGGGCAAAGTAATGACATGATGACTTACTTAAAAAAAGGCCAGGCTATCTGCAGCAGGCAATGAAAAAGGAGGCGATTAAAGAGTTAATCGGTTATGACTTACTGCGGTAGGAAACAATCTTAATTTCGAAAGAATGCATAGTTTCTACCCTTGAGTGTATTTTTTACAAAAAAACGTTTCAAACGTTTAAAACAATACTTTTTGTGCTTTTAGATAAAATCAGTTTAAAGTACAAATTTTTTTCCAAAAACACATATAGTGGCAAACATTGAATTATGGTAAACTTATCAACATTCATTTTCGTTTCATACATGTAGACAAAAAGTACGTTTTCCTATTTTTTGGTAGAAAATCGGTTATAAAAATTGAAATTGACAAAACCTAAAATTATTTTCCAAACTTTTCTATATAAATTAAAAAAAAACATTTAAAAAAACACTGCAAAAAACAGTTGTTATAAACAGTGTCTAAAACATGTTTTAAACAGGTCCTGTTTAAAACATGCCAACTCTGATTACATATTTATTAATTAATTATTTTTTACTAATTAAATACATTCATGATTTACTTCTTCAACTTTTTAGTGAACATATCAGACTTTACATAATCAAAAAAATTCAAATCTATTATATTGCTGTGCGCTGTGCTAAGTATAACTTTTGAATATATCACGTAAGCTCAATTCACTAAAACAAAGATTCCAATGAGAGTGACGTTGTTTGCGCTTTTGATGCCCTCGGCCTCTATTTCAGTAGAATGAAGCCATGTTACACATATATTAATAGTTTCCGCCCTTATTATATATGCATTGTTGGTTATTACTATTGAAATTTTGAAAAGCCACTTCGTTGACACTTGTTCTTTCACAGCATTATCTACTACCCAGTATTCCAAGGCCGAACTGGAAACATAGTTCGATCTTAAATAATACCGGAAATTAAACTGAAATGAAGTGAAATCAAAAGGGGAAAATGAAATTGAAGTGACCTCGCAATCCAAGCAGAACCATAACTTCATGGACTTTATGAAAGATTGTTAAAAGTTCGGTGACTACAAGTGGCATTCCCATTGGGAAAAAGGCTCTTTCATAATTACGTCCAATTTTCAAATCAAACTAATTAATTGATCAAAAGCTGCTGCGGAAATGGAGAAATTGCGATAAATAGATTACTTGCATATACCGCCAAACCAATATTAAGAGGATTTGCGTTGACATTTAAATAAACTTTTCAAGAGGAAGCATCTTGGGAAAGAAGAAGCAGTGAGTTATTTTCAGGTCGTCATTGACTAATACACTGATAATTCAAGAAACCCTACAAAAATATGTAAAAGACCTTTCAAATACATCAACAAATTAATAAAAAAAGACTAAACATGCCTAATCATCGGTAGAACCCACTAGTTAATATATCATTCCCAATATTTACATATAACATTTCACATAATTATTGAATATTATCCGAAAAAGTATGATGCTTCAATTGGAAAAATTCTATAACTTCATCATGTTCGATTAATGTTAATCTTGTCATCGAGCTGAGCTTGTAACGAGCCAATCCAAGCGGCGCCGAGCACTGTATTTGGCATAAAACGAGCTTTCCCATCTTCAAACAAAACTACAACATCTTGGTTCCCACAATTTTAGGTTATAAATCTGATCCTACAAAAAATTGTAATTGATTTATTCCATATACGATTTTTGTTTTCCTTATAGTTTTATTTTAAATGTTTACTAACTGACAGGAAGAATTATGGAAAAAATCCTGAACACAATATTTTTGAAAAACTTAGAGGGCTAAGACGAGCCTCGTTGCTTAGTGTACAAAGATTGACTTTAGTCGAGTGTTTACAAGCGTAGATGCTGAAATAAGGATCTCTACTTTCTAATAAACCGCCAAAATTATAGTCTTGGTGAAACGACTTGAAAGGTCATTGAATAAGGAAAATAGTTTTGTTATATTTTAAGAAAAGATTATTGAATGAATGCAACCACTTTGAATTACGGAGATTGATGCATTACAACGATCGAATTTGTCAGAATTAATCGAATGTATTAATATCATGCACATCATTGCTAATAGAAAAGAAAAGTTTATCACAAGTTTAGCAAGCCATGCTTTTAAAACATATTGTGTACTGACAAAATGTCTCATTTAAAACACATAAGAGAAACGAATGAAAAGTTAATAATTATATACCTTTGTTGATTAAAAGGAAATTAATTAACTGTATAAACAATATACTTCTCATTTTTTCACCAAATTTCATCAAACTTCCACAAAATTGATAAAAAGGCATAGACAAAAATGTCTGGGTAGCAGAACTTAAATATAGGGACTCGTAGAGAACATTTTGCCATTGTTAAATTTGGCATCTAATTAATTATGCAAATTCTCAATAATTCAACAATGAAAACCATGCCTCAGATTTTTAGATAAAGTCCTGAATAATATGAGGACAAAATTTCATAGCAATCGGAAGGAAAGTGACTGACGATGTTTTGCTTTTACACATTTTTAAAAACACAAAACCTTTAAGCACATAATGCACGTTACAAAACGTGAAATTTCTTCAAGGTTACAGGAAAATGTTAGCAGGGTCAGGAGTCAATAACGTTTCTAAGGGCGTTGCTAGGGGAGGTCTAAAACGGACCCCATTTTGCGAGCCTGAAAACGCCATACATTACCATCGTAGAGGGGTAACTGACTTTAAAATGGGATTCTATATGTCCCAAATAGGATAAAGCACCCATAACGAAAATTCATCCTATATCAAGAAAACATCCAAAATAGTCAGTGACGAGGAATTTTAAACTAACACTTATAATGAATACTGAAATCAGCATCCATTGAACAAACAAGTATTTAATTTTCCTAAATGTTGATAATGCATGCCATTCATAATTTAATATAGAATAACATTGTCAAAAAAAATTTTTTTGCTTCTCTAATTTACAAGTGATCTAGATAAGTTTTTCACGCTAATTTCAAATACGCATTCTATTTTAAAATCTAACCTGAACTTTTCAAGATATGGCAAATTCAATTTTTCAGGATTTTGATGAAAAATTGTATTCTATAAATGCATGAATAATTAATATTTCCAACAAATTTGACCTAATGTAAACCGAAATGAAGCTGATTGCTTAATTAGGTATGTTATACATGTATGGATAATGAAAATTTAATGAAACACATGTATACAGATTAAAAATTATTAGTATTTCTGGATTGTCTCTTGTTCAACTCAGAAGTCGCGAAGGAGATTCCATACATAGTCTCCCATCAAATTGATACAGGTTTTACCTGCATGTCGCTTCTCCATCATTTCAATATCTTGATGGAATCTCTCCCCATGTTCTTCACTCACATCACCCAAGTTCTCCCGAAAAAAATCAAAGTGAGAATGAAGAGAGTGCTTTTTTATTGACATTCTGCATCCCAGGCTCTCATATTTCTGGATCAGTTCCTTAACAATTCTCTCAGAATTAGGATCCATTCTTGAAACCAAGAAACCTTGGACAACCCTGACAAAAGAAAGCCATGCTTCTTTTTCAAGTGCTGTCATTGTTTCAATGAATGAAGAATCAAACATCAACTTGAGAATTTGAGGCCCAATGAAGATGCCTCCCTTTAGTTTTGCAAGGGAAAGAGTTGAAAATTTTGTCATCAAATATTTGAAAAAAGATGACTCAACATTTAGAGCTTTCACAAATTGCTTCATTAGACCAAATTTGATGCGTAGTGGTGGCAAGAGTATTTTTGATCTATGAACCAGTGCATTTTCTTAACATTCAAATGTCCAGGAGTAAGAAACTCTCTTTAAGGTCAGACTGATCTTGAAAAGTGCTCGGAATCAGCACGACTACCCCATAAACACAAGAAACATGAGTATTTCGTACACCCACCTTGAATTTAGAGAAGAAGAAAAAATCATTTTGAAGTCTCTACAATCATCCCTTAAGTATTTCTTCAACTGGATTTTTTCCAGCAAATTCTTTACATTTGTGAAGTTTTCTGGCATTCCAGGACAATATCTAACTGGGATAGAAGGAAATTTATTGGTATTATGAAGAAGAACAGCTTTCAGACTTGATTTCAAACTGTCAATGAACAGACGCCATGATCTAGGCTCATGCTCAAGACCTATTTCTTCAAAAAGGCATTTGATGTCTTGGCAAGAAACAAAGGCTCAATAGTCTTTAAAAAAACTTCGAAAATGTGAAATGCCTTTTTCTATATATTGAAACTGCATGAAGCATCAACCATATTCCATTGTTTCATTCTAGAAGTAAGAAGCTCAGCCTTCTCTTTTGAGAGCTCCAAGTCTCTGATGAGATCATTCAGTTCATTCTGATTAGGAAAATGAGGCTCATCAGTCTCATCTGGTTGAAGTAAATCTTCATCTGGTTCCTTGTTCCTCTGTGAAGTCATATATATATATATATATCAGATTCCAACGTGTCTTCTTCTTGAATCATTTCCGGCAGTTGTGGTACAGGTATATCTTCACTATGAGGTGCTGTTGCGATAGATGATGGAATGTTTGGATATGTGAGTTTGCTTCTCTTAGCATTTATTTTCTTTCTGAAAGATTCTACATTAACCATGCAGAAGAAACAATGATCATGGAGATTCATAGGTTCTTTCCATACCCTTGGTATTCCGAACGGCATTGACTTTTTGGACCCCCCTCATCCAGCCTTCTAAAATTTGATTTACATGTCCCACGGAAAACATGAGGGACCCATGACTAATCTTGATCCCCAAAAGGAGCACCAAAGTAAATTTCATATGCAGTTACAAACTTGAGACGCTTCTTTATTGGATGGGAGGGTCTTTCTTTCGGAATATAGAGTCCACAAACATAACAGAAAAAATTTGGATCATTGATACATTTTCTTGAAGAGCTCGTTTGTAACGTCGTTGAAATTATTTAGGAAATACTAAATATTAGTAAACATGAGAAAGGTGTCGCTAGTTATTGCATTCAGCGCAAATAAATCATGATGTAGTTTCTGATAGATCAAACATCGAAATTCATAGACAGCTGTTAGTAATATTTTTTAGATGAAAATCCGAAAATTAAAAACTCCAATAACTCAAAAACGTCGTGTTAGATTTTTTATAAGGTACATTTTTGAAATCAGCGTAATTAGTCTACATCAATCTATATTTTGGAACAGCTCGACGAGGTACATAATATCCAAGTTCAATTTAATAGTTGCATGAAATTATATTCATACAAATATTCTGGATATTTTGACCGTAAGACGGAGATAGTAAATACAAGTAAGAAATAGAAAGGTTACTAAATCAGATGTGAAGAGGACAAGCTTCATTGAAGCCTTGAAATAATTTATAGCTTATGAAGTATACTATGCTACCCCTGATTATCAATTGAAAAGTATCGCAATCGTTTTACCAGGTGTGACCAAATTTTGACGATCTTCTTTGCCAGTCGTGTAGTTAGCTTATAATTTTCAGGGGGCACAATGGCGACACATACGTTTTAAAAGGGCGACAATAAATTCAAAAAAGCAGAGATACACACGTCTATGGGTACTTGAGGATCCAGGTAAAGAATAATAATAACGGGCAAAATGCAGAAAGGTCACACGTTGGAAAATTAACAACTTTTTATTAAAACTATATTGGCGATTTGTTCGTAAGCCTTTAGACACACCCTTAAAATAAGATTTTCAATGGAGAAAAACTGAATTAAATGTTTATGTTTGCTTAATACAATATAAAATTACTAATTAACTCTTCTACGAAAACTATTATTTTTGGAAGGATAAACGAACCATTAAGGTGAAGACAAAAATAGGCTAAGTATTAAAGTACTCAATTCTTTTTTTAAATGCATTAATACTTTTGACAAAATTGAGTCTTGAATCAATATATCATTTTCGGTATGTAACTAGCTTGAAATTTAGAAACAATACTTATGTGCGGGTACTAGTATTGTATTGGGTTGATACCGGTACTACACATTAGAGAGCAACACGGGGTGCCAGAAACAATCCGACACGATTTCGGCCATCCAATTGTCGGGTCGAGTAGGGTTAGGGAGAGAAAGATTAGATTGATTATTAAAGAATACTGATCTAAATCGCACTTGATTTGAGAAAGATCCAAGACATTAAGTAATACCAATAAATGCTGTTTCTCCTATCAGAAAATGACTAATGTTAATGATCATTTGGTTGGACAGAGATCCAAAACCTCAAATGAAAATTTAAGTTTCGGGTCGGGTAGGGTTAGGGAAGAAAGATTAGATTGATTATTAAAAAATACTGATCTAAATCGAACTTGATTTGAGAAAGATCCAAGACATTAAATAATACCAATAAATGCTGTTTCTCCTATCAGAAAATGACTAATGTTAATGATCATTTGGTTGGACAGAGATCCAAAACCTCAAATGAAAATTTAAGTTTCGGGTCGGGTAGGGTTAGGGAAGAAAGATTAGATTGATTATTAAAAAATACTGATCTAAATCGCACTTGATTTGAGAAAGATCCAAGACATTAAATAATACCAATAAATGCTGTTTCTCCTATCAGAAAATGACTAATGTTAATGATCATTTGGTTGGACAGAGATCCAAAACCTCAAATGAAAATTTAAGTTTCGGGTCGGGTAGGGTTAGGGAAGAAAGATTAGATTGATTATTAAAAAATACTGATCTAAATCGCACTTGATTTGAGAAAGATCCAAGACATTAAATAATACCAATAAATGCTGTTTCTCCTATCAGAAAATGACTAATGTTAATGATCATTTGGTTGGACAGAGATCCAAAACCTCAAATGAAAATTTAAGTTTCGGGTCGGGTAGGGTTAGGGAAGAAAGATTAGATTGATTATTAAAAAATACTGATCTAAATCGCACTTGATTTGAGAAAGATCCAAGACATTAAATAATACCAATAAATGCTGTTTCTCCTATCAGAAAATGACTAATGTTAATGATCATTTGGTTGGACAGAGATCCAAAACCTCAAATGAAAATTTAAGTTTCGGGTCGGGTAGGGTTAGGGAAGAAAGATTAGATTGATTATTAAAAAATACTGATCTAAAAGGCCACTTGATTTGAGAAAGATCCAAGACATTAAATAATACCAATAAATGCTGTTTCTCCTATCAGAAACTGACTAATGTTAATGAGCATTTGGCTGGACAGAGATCCAAAACCTCAAATGAAAGTTTAAGTTTCTGGTCGGGTCCAGTTCGGGTCCATATTTGCCTAATATTGTCACTCTCTACTACACATGTGGGTACTGGCAGTCTCCATATGATTAATATTTATTGAAGGATTTAATCAATAGAAAAAAATACAATACTTTCTTTCTGGATTAATGGTGAAAACTCAATTTTGCAATTGTTGTGTGAATTTTTCGTTGAAATCTTGTTGGTATATCCTGGTAAATTGTCAAAATTTCAAAAATTAAATTAAAACATTGCAACAGAAAATTTGGATTCAAACGATGAAGAACAATTCGTGTACTTAATGCAAGGTTGCTTTCAACTATCGTTGACCAGATAGTATGTCATGTTTAGATTTTGTGTCCTCAATACAGTCCTAGATACATTTTAATATATATTTTATGTAACAGGCCTATACTATATAAGGTATCTCTATGGTATAAACCATTTATCACCACTTAAAATATAGGAATATTAAATAACAATCTAAATTATTAATATTATCTTTCAACCTTTAGGGCAAAGTTATTACTTAGTGACGAAGTTACCCCCACTTTACTATATATCATTTGTTCCTAAAAAATTGTTTTGTTCAAACCCAATAAAATAGGTATGTGGACCACTCGAACTAATAATCACATAAAATTCTTACAAAATCTCATGCCACAAAATTTCGAAAAGCGTCGATCATTCCTAAATGCTCATATAGCAATGTATTCCAAATGCACTGTCCACTTGATCACAAAACACTTTTTGAAATCCACTGAGATGTCCGCTCATAATTGCCTCCCCATTGCAAAATAAAATCGTGTAATATAGCAATAGATATCAAACTTCTATAATAGACATCAATTTTCTATAATGTATTCCAAAAAATCTAGCATCCAGCTAACTAGCAGTCTTTAGTGAATAATGCATTCATCAACAAATGGAATTGTTCTATATGTAATAAGCCACAAAATTAATCAACAATTAAATAGACATATTTTGTTCTTTGTTGATCACAAAGATTGTTTTATCAAGTAATTGGGAGGATAGATTTCAATAAACGAACTTTAAAAATAAGAGGTGTATCTGAAAGCAATTTACAAAGTTGTCAGTTATGGGGCCAGCAAAGATGCCATGACAAAAATAAGGAGTATTCCCCCTAGTGACACCACTGTTCATTTATTCTAATCATATACAACAGAGTTCTCCGATCCGACCTGACCCAAAATTGGGTCAGATCTCGGGTCGGGTTCGGGTCCTTGGGAACAGTTCAAAATCAATATTCTCAATATTCGTCAATCCAACTATTTGTTTGTTTGTTTGTTTACATTGGATATATAGTTTTAGGTCACTTTCAAACTGTTTAACTAGTTATAGAAAAAAATCGGTCTTTTGGGGCTTTTTTAAGAAAAATTAAAGTGCTACAAGGTGAACATTACTTATGTTCACCTTGAAGTGCTGTAAATGAGTAGAGTTAGGTTATTCTCCGAATTTTAAAAAAATATTTGCTCTTCTATTAAGAATAATGTCTAAAAATAAAAAATTCTTCTACACAATGGTTTCACAGAGAATGCGCTGGCAATATATATAGAAATTGTGGTGGTGCAGCAATAGTTCCATTAAGCCTAGCGTGTCATTCACTTATAGTTCGACATTCTTTACTCCCAAATGCCCTTGATGTTAAGTCCTCATTAAGATTTTAAATTTTCAGTTGACAGGTAGTTCCTATTATATAATAATTCAATTATTCTGTAAATTATATTATACCCTTTACTGGATAACAAAGATTAGGAAATGAGAGAAAATATTAAATTAAACCATTTTTGTAAATTTTGTCTGGTTTTGCACCTTAACAAACTATACAAAACTCATATTCAATATTACACAGCGTAATGTAAAAAAATAAAATTTGATGACCATCTAAAATAGTGGCGTAGACAAGGTTAGGAGGTGATGATTTAAATTTCGGAATCTGCCTTCCCAGCATAATTCTAAGTCTAACCGAATAAATTACTGGTGTCCAGAANACCCAAAATTGGGTCAGATCTCGGGTCGGGTTCGGGTCCTTGGGAACAGTTCAAAATCAATATTCTCAATATTCGTCAATCCAACTATTTGTTTGTTTGTTTGTTTACATTGGATATATAGTTTTAGGTCACTTTCAAACTGTTTAACTAGTTATAGAAAAAAATCGGTCTTTTTTAAATGTGTTCTAAACAATTTCGGTATGGCTTCAGAAATTATCGGGTCCAACTTCGAAAAATTTTGAGCTTCGGGTCAGGTTCAGGTCTTAATAAAAAAATTCGGGTCAGGTCAAGTCCAGTAAAACCGTAGTTGTTACGGGTCGGGTTTCGGGTCCAAAGGGCAGTTCCGATGAGAACTCTGATATGCAAAATGCCGCTATTATGTTATAATAACCAATAAAATAAATATTCAGAATATATTCACATCATAAATATTCAAACGCTTGTTGATGGTCAAAGCGTATAATTAAAACAACACACAGGGCAAAACAGTTATAAATGAGGAAGTCATAAAGTCGAAGATGAAAGAGCACCTTTAAAATATTCTCATAAAATAAAAAATTAGAGGCGAATAACGAACGTGTAAACCACATTCATATTGAAGTATAAACTACCTCGTGCTTACTTCTAAAAAACAATTTTATCGATTTGAATGCTAATACATGAGTGGCATTCAGGGACATAAAACCCTTTAATTTTTTGATTTAATTTTTACTTTGATGTTAAACATTAACAAACAGATTTGAAACGTAAAAATTTGTGATTTTCTAGATAAGTAAGGTAAGCAGTAAGGGAGCCAGAATTACAATTTTATTTTATATTTTTAAATAAAAATTACCAGGTCAACTGAATACTACTAGAGACCTGGCGATCCATCAAACTTTTCAAAAAAGTAATACGATTGACCCGGGGGTTATTCTGGTGCCGTGCTTAGAGTCAGAAGACGGGTTCGGATTAATAAAAACAAATCAACAAAACCAAGGACAGAACCACAATTGGGTACAACATGGCCTACGATAAACATGGTAGGCCTTGGGTATAATAAAATAAGAGCATCTTCCAAAAAATATCTAAACCATTTTTGTATAAAGGCATCTTTCGAAAATAAAAGTATCATATACATCGAATAAACTCTACAAACCTTTTAGAGATATATTGGATAAACTTGAATATCGATTCCTGAATAGGTTCGTCTTCCCCGATTGATAACTGAAAGTGAGAATCCGAAAAATCAATGGGTAGACCTAAAAAAGAAAGTAGAGTAGTTGGCTCATCCCAATAAAAAAAGTAGCCTAGTAGAAACTTTTTGAACTAGATTTTTATGCTTGACAAATTTTGCATTCTAATATCCAGTAGTCTATCCCAATAACTTTATATTAATTAATTTCATGCACTGATTTTTTTTACAAAAAACTTTATAATTTATTTCAAATATCAGTTAGACATCCTCAAAAAAATTTTGAAGGGGTGGGGCTTTTTAATTACGATGAAAAATTGAAAACTTGAATTTTGGCATCTCAATAAAACTTTCAACAAATTAGAATTCTTGGAGTTTGAAATTCAATTAGCAAAAACTGCTTTAAAACGAAACGTACATAGTCAGTTACCATATCAAAATCCACGAAAACCCCAAAAAAATTTAAGTGCTGCAAGGTGAACATTACTTATGTTCACCTTGAAGTGCTGTAAATGAGTAGAGTTATGGTTATTCTCCGAATATTAAAAAAATATTTGCTCTTCTATTAAGAATAATGTCTAAAAATAAAAAAAATTTCTACACAATGGATTTCACTGGCAATATATAGAAATTGTTCCATTACGCCTAGCATGTCATTCACTTATAGTTCGACATTCTTTACTCCCAAATGCCCTTGATGTTAAGTCCTCATTAAGATTTTAAATTTTCAGTTGACAGGTAGTTCCTATTATACCCTTTACTGGATAACAAAGATTAGGAAATGAGAAAAAATATTAAATTAAACCATTTTTGTAAATTTGTCTGGTTTTGCACCTTAACAAACTATACAAAACTCATATTCAATATTACACAGCGTAATGTAAAAAATTAAATTTGATGACCATCTAAAATAGTGGCGTAGACAAGGTTAGGAGGTGATGATTTAAATTTCGGAATCTGCCTTCCCAGCATAATTCTAAGTCTAACCGAATAAATTACTGGTGTCCAGAAAAATAGATAACGCCACACAAACCTGAAAACTCTCTCCAATAAAAAAGTAGCTATTTTATCTGTCAATATTTCAAATTTGCGCACGACCAGGAAATCTTTCCTGAGGCATTAGAAGTTTTTGTGTTTATAAAAACACTTTTAAGGAATAAAATATCACGATAGCAATTTACAATCAAACTACACCTTCTTTATCAAGTACATTTAACGCAGCAAATATAACACTAACACATTAACCTATATAAGCATTAAAAGTATGTTATCACTTGCGATGTTAGAAAAAATAAATTAAATAAAAAGTATTCGTACAGTTTGAATACCTGCGAATACCTCAGTTTGAGGACAAAAAAATTTCGTCCGAACAGCCAAGCCAACACTAGTTTCAAACAACCTTTCTAAAAAGCAACAATACATTTGGATACAACTCTAAGCCAGCATGAATCATCAATGTATGCTTATATTGCGGTAATCTCATTCATAGGAATTTACAAGTAATCACAAAACTGAAAATTTTCACCAGGATTACCAAACCTTTTTGACTTATTGAAAATAAGTCATTAACTATGACATCACTGCTAGTGTTGTTGCTCATTTTGATAACTGTCTGGGGAAGCCCAATGCGACATATTTCGTCAGTGAATGGAAACACGAAAACTCTCAATAATTTTGCCGAGGTCTTGTTAGTCAGGGACCGAGAAGTCTTTGAAATTGTATATGATCCTTAATATGTTGATGTAACGATTCAACAAACATCTGTAGAAGTTGAGTGCTTGTTTTCTACGTTAAAACTGATTCTGTCTGATAGAAGGGGAACGAAGCCTACAAACTGACTACACAATTTTTGTCGCTTCCTTCTTTCACGAATCAGTTGCCATAAATGGAAATACTTACGGAATTTGCCTCAAAGCTGTGAAGGTTGCTCTAACAATGTCCAATTTAGTTTGCTGTATTTTCTAATGGCAAACTCAAATTAATATAATTTCTGAAGTTTCCAGCAAAAAGTGTGAAGAAATAGTAGCATGAAGTTTATGTAATTAGCAATTTTGCCTACCTTGGACTTTTGCTTGGCTTTCCCACCCAAGTGTCCTGTCTACGTAAGTGATCTAAAACCTGCTATACAGTCACATTTTTGCAAAACATGAACATGGAAAATATCTGATATTGTGTTTCAATCTATTATTTTAGAGGGAAAACTACAATAATTCTGTGGGTAATGGACGCGAGGAAACAATGTCCTCAAATTGTGCTTAAGAACGAGTTTTGCACTGCGAGAACCATACAGTACAATCTACAATGATTTATCTATATTATATCCTGCCAAGTAGCCATCTCCTGATATAATATACATGTACTAAGCCTCGATGACAATTTGGCTCTTAGCTGGAATTTCAAAAGAGATCCAGAAGTTTTGTCCAAGTCCAATATTTCACGCTTTGAGATATTTAGCAAAAGGACTGAAGATAGGTCACATTGATCTCTCTTAAAAATCCAGCTGAGAGGCCACACTTTCATCCAGGCAATGAAAATATATTTTGTTTAAACAAAGCTAGATGACTACCATTTGTATGCTCTTTGATGTGATTCTACTACTGTTGTGGCTCTACTTCCATGCCTGTGATCTCCTTCTGTTCAATCGACTACTGACTCGCAAATTGGATCTTGATCCTTTTGATTTCATTAAGTTCACTAATTCGTGCTGCACTCGCTCTGATGATGTTATCACCTTCTCCATTCGTCGTACGAAGAAACATCGCACCCTTCACTCCTTTTTCAATCGTGCTTGTACTGCTGCTATTTACATCTTGACTCTCAACCCTCCAACAGCGATTGATTTCTTTTCCCCGCCACCGAGCTTCAAGAAATCTTTGTTGCATTTCCTCTTTGCTGAGCCCTTCTCCAACTTCGCCTACTCTTCCATTTTCTCCTATTTCATCTCCTATGACTGTCCTCGCTGCCGTAAAACTTGACTTGTTTTTATTTTTTTTGTTGGGTATGTCTTCAGCGGCTAAATAAAGTCATTGATTATTATTATTATTATTGCAGAGTAGCTTTAAAATGGCTAGCAGATTTTAATTTTTTACATGAAAAATTTCAATCTATTGTTCTATTACGATTCATAAATGTAAAGCAAAAAAATTACTGTCGTTAAATGCCACTAAACAAGAATCTCTCTTCACATTAGAAGCCAACAGAGTCTTGGAAACTTGATAAAAGTCTGTATTGTGAAGTTGAGAGATGGACAGATTTAGGAGAACTCGCTTGCAGTGCTGGTATACAATGGGATTAGGGTGATCCAAACCTAAAATATAGTTTTTAAACAATGATGATTACAACATACGAATGAGAGCAAAATTAAAAGAACTTTCCTGACAATAACAGTCGTTGCAGGGAAAGTCTATCGACAAATCATATTTGTTTGAATAAATATACTACTAAAAGAATCAATATAAACACACAACAACAATTAAATTGTAATAAAAAGCTCAACTTTCAAATAATGGTTGATTCTGAATTGATACATTTTGCGTTACATGGAAATAGATTAAACCTTCAATAATTGTTGTGAATTTTATTAAGAAAGCAGAACGCCTTCAAGCAGTTACGGAGTGGAACGGGGAGAGAAATACAAATTGCCAAATAGCATTACATCATGAATTAAGTGATTGCAAAATTATCACAGTCGCAGTGAATTAAGAGGTATATGCTTAGATTAACATTAGAATTAATGGAAGCAAAATGAAAGCGTCTATTTCTTCAGATTAAATTTAATCCACATAAAACATATACATATTAGAGAGTGACATGGGGTACTCGATAAACCCGACCCGATTTCGGGTTGGTTTCGGGAACAAAGTTTAGGTTGATTATTAAAAAAATATTGATGGTAATCACAGCTTGATTTGAGAAAGATCAAAGACGTTAAGTAATACGAATGAAATGCGGTTCCCCGTCAGAGAATGATTGATGTTAATGATCATGATTGGAGAAAGATCCACTACCTCAAATCAAATTCAACGTTTCAGGTCGGGGTCGGGTTTCGATCCATGTTCACCTCATATTGTCACTCTCTAATACATATGCATGTATGTTTGGCTTAACTAGTGTTAGCGTTGTGTGTTGCAAGTCGGGATAGTAGCAACTGAACATTTGACAATTATATGCAAACAATGCATAAATTTCTTCAAATTCAATTCAAACTTAATATTTATGGAATCAAATGCAAACAAATGGTCTTAACTTTAAACAGCTTGGTGTTTTTTAAGAAGAATAAGCCCATTAGGAAATTTGGTACTCGTGAGGCATGAACACATCCATTGGTGAACGTGCCAATGTTAAGAATTAGTACTAGTGTATTGCTGAGACAAACCTACACAAAAAATTGTTCAAAAATATTTGAATTCTCTGCATGCCTAATGTTCAAGTAAATATAAGCAACTTGCACATTTCTTACTTTTTACGTGCACTTTTATGTTTAGCCAATTTTCGTCATTTTATAAGGTCACTTAAAAAACAACTGCAAACGAGCTCCGTTAATAATGGCCCATGTCATACATTAAATGGTTATCTCTGAAAAATGCGTATAAATATAAACGCAGCCTCTTCGTTTGTCAACTCAACTCTAAAGTGAATTTCTGAGAATGAAATCAATCAGTGTAAATTCATATATGATGCGGTGAGTTATATAAAAAGCGAATTTCAAGTAACTACCCATTTTTACTCGTTTAATCCATTGACTCAAGAGAGTTTGGGAGATCTAAAAAATATTTTTTGATTGCTTCCCTAAACGATCGAAATCAGAATTTCTGAAGGAGATGACAGTCTTGCTCCATTCATTTGTATATGAAAAGTTTTGTTATTAATCCAGTCTTGTTTAGAAAAACTATGATCTGTGAGAAAAACTTAGCAATTACAATTAAATAAAAACGATTAATAATGTTTAACACAAAGATTTTCATGTTCTTTAAAACTAAAAAGTACTAATAACCCTGTGCAAGAAGTTAGACGTTTAAAATGTTTACTAAGACTTAGTAATGAAAGTACAAAACGTTTTTAAATGCAATAGCTAAAACCAAGAAGCAATGCAAAG
Source organism: Hofstenia miamia (assembly GCA_900660155.1). Classification (NCBI taxonomy): domain Eukaryota; kingdom Metazoa; phylum Xenacoelomorpha; order Acoela; family Hofsteniidae; genus Hofstenia; species Hofstenia miamia. Next base: position 755,426 of record CABFPE010000065.1, on the reverse strand, counting down.
TTTATTAATTCTAATTTTTTCATGGTTAATTTCAGAATTTATACCATAAATTCTTAAACAATTATGTAACAAATTCATAAAAAGTACTTTTTATCAACTATTATTCTCAAAAGATGTTCGCATTCATACTAATAATTCTTGGGATTTTGTTTCCCTTAGCTGGATGGAATAAATAGAAATAATGCTCTTTCAAAATTCTTAATAATTTTGAAAATAAAAAAATGTAATAATGACTAGAATTCTTCCATCAGAGGCAGATATATATATATATATATATATATATATATATATAGATATATATATAAACAATTACGGAATACAGAGATTGATATTAGTGACACCATGCCGAGCGATTGATGGATCTGGTGGAAGAATATTTGGGATTTAATTTCAAGATTTCATTATCCCTGGAAACAGTGTTTCGTGAGCTATCACTACCAAATTATATTTGGATAGTAGGGGTTTACTGGAATCCGGAACCGTTAAAATCGGCAATTACACGACCGGTTCCGCATATCCGGTAAATTGAACTTGTTTACCAGATTTTACTGGATAACATATGTGCAATATTATCGCTAAATTCGGAGATATTTGATATAAAAATGCAATTTTAGACGAAAAACTACTTTTTCCATTATGCGCAAGTGCCATGCACCAAAACAGGTTTTTCGGACATATCAGGAGATAGGGTACTACTTTGTTTACCATTTATTTTCAGCCGCAAAATTGTTCTTCCATAATAATTGAACCATGTATTATCCGGTATATTCAACTCACTATACGTTTCCCATCCCAACCCTATTGGATACTGGAGAAAGTAAGAGATTGAGGAACGAAAATACGTCAATAATTGTTTATTTTAAAAGATTTGAGGCAATCTGATAAATACAGTTCAGAAAATACTATTTTCTATAAAATGAATACTATTTAAAATATCAGAAACATCATAGATTTATTTTATAAATATCAGATTGACTATATGATAGAAGACAAACTCAATGTGACTGAAAGACATACATTATCTACAAAAAATCCAAGACTCTATAATTCAGCTGATAGAACAAACCCATTTCTCAAGAAGTTTTGTTTCAACAATGAAATCAAGAAATGACGCTTTTTAATTTTTATGCTCTCTCTTTCTCTCTCTCTCTCTCTCTTTCTCGTTTTTTAATTTTTGTTTTGTCTATTNCGATTAATAATGTTTAACACAAAGATTTTCATGTTCTTTAAAACTAAAAAGTACTAATAACCCTGTGCAAGAAGTTAGACGTTTAAAATGTTTACTAAGACTTAGTAATGAAAGTACAAAACGTTTTTAAATGCAATAGCTAAAACCAAGAAGCAATGCAAAGTTTATTAATTCTAATTTTTTCATGGTTAATTTCAGAATTTATACCATAAATTCTTAAACAATTATGTAACAAATTCATAAAAAGTACTTTTTATCAACTATTATTCTCAAAAGATGTTCGCATTCATACTAATAATTCTTGGGATTTTGTTTCCCTTAGCTGGATGGAATAAATAGAAATAATGCTCTTTCAAAATTCTTAATAATTTTGAAAATAAAAAAATGTAATAATGACTAGAATTCTTCCATCAGAGGAAGATATATTATATATATATATATATATATATATATATATATATATATATATATATTGTCGGTTTGTGCGTATAAGCAAAGCAATAAGTGCTACAACCAATTTTTATAATAAATGAATTCTTAATTGCATGTAATTATATCTATACAAATGTGCAATAATGAATTATTAGTTTTGCTTTAAAACAACATTCAAGAATCAAGTAATAAAAGAATTAAACTAGGAAATAATTCATTACAATTTGTTTTACAAATAAATGAAT
>CABFPE010000065.1:733220-744428 GCA_900660155.1 Hofstenia miamia | reverse complement strand
ATTATATATATATATATATATATATATATATATCATTATCAGATTGATATGATATTTATAGAAATATGATACAACCCATTCCTAGACTGGAGGAATCCTAAATTCTCTGTCAAAACTTCTGAGCGAATATCAGGTTCGCTGAAGGACCTGCTTCATAGTTTATCTTGTTTGATTTGAATGTTTGCTAAATAAATTAAAAAACGCGGGAAATTTTTGAGCTTTGATCTTGAAGATAAGTGTAAAATGTGGAAACTAGTTAAATAAGTGCTAAATTTAACTCTTTCAACGTAATGGAATTATAATTTTAAAATACTTCAAAGGAAAACACACTGGAAACATATATGACATAGTATTCATTTTAAACAACATTTGTTCTCTTTTATGAATAGGAGAGCATTTTGATATGAGTTCACAAGGAAACTGCAACCTTTCTCCAGTTGTTATATCTAAATAATTTATGGTTTAATGGATGTCGACGTAGAAAAATATAAATCACGCAAAAGCACCATTCTATAATCGCTATCGGATATGATTCTGATGCCCTGGTAACAAGAAGTGTTGGTGTGAAAAAAACTTTGCTGAAATAAATATTGCTATTTCATATAACGAGTAAGCAGAATGAACAATGAAATGGAAATACAAGTAAATATCAGGCCCGTGGCTTGCATTTGAAATTCAATAAATTAATCATAGTTTTACTCACATGAAATAGTATCACACTTTTTCATTGAATTTTTAAATAGAATAGCATTAGTATTTTATATATTTCAACTAAAATATAAAGATTAAACTTAGTTACAGAATATTAGAATTAATACTATGGAGTTTTGCATCCAGGATGCCAAGAGGAAGGGGGCCCAGTGGCCCAACAGGGAGGGCCAAGCCCCTGGCCTTGGTAAATATACGAGCATATATACATTTTCCATCAATAAAATAATGAAATTTTGTATTATGTGTTTTTAGAAGTAGATAAAGTCGAACCCCTAACTTCCATGATCAAACTTTGAATAATATATTGTTGCGGTCTAATTAACTTCATTCCCAAACTATCAGTGTTCACTGTTCACCGAATCGAAGGAGACATAAGTCAAAATAAAATATCATGCTCGGATTAACTGTGAAAACATAGTCGAAATGACATATTAATTGTTAAACGAAAACAGTGGGTTGTTGTATTGTTCTCCACCTCAAAAGTTGCTTTCCTGTTTAAAGAGTTCAGTCTCCTAGTGGAATGGATACAGGTAAGTTGCTCTACTCTAATTCCTGAAGAATTGGAAGGATGTTTTTGTGTAAGTTAACCTATGGCGTATATAGACTGTTTTGAGGTAATAAGGTAGCCATCATTAGGTCTAAATTAGGAATTGGGTCTTCTGTGATATCGCCAGCATTGGCAGTTAGGTTACACTGCGTTCTTCACCTAGCCTCCTGCACAAGTCTTTTGCATTCACTAGTAGTAAAATTTTCAATTTGCTTTTGAATTAGTGAATTTAAAACTAATAAACAGCTATTGCATATGTAATCACACAAGCAGCACATACATCTATCATATCGCATTGTTATATTAAAATGAAACCTCATTATTCTTCTGGCGAACTTTAAGAGCATATTACAAATTGACATGATTGAAGTTCAATCAAGAGTGTAAAATTGATTAACGAAAAAGCTAAAATCAGCGATATCACCAATCAGATTATTTATCGTAACTTTTAATAATATCGAGTTATCTATCAGTCTCCTACGATAATGGTTGAGTTCGGGTGGCACACTCACAACAAAACATTGAAAACTCACCGAACTGCATTTCATGTATATCACATGTATAAAACCTGAATAAAGTTACTAAACGTTGTCCTTATCCAATATTTAATATAATTGATATATTTATTGAGGTATATTAAATGATTTAATAATCTATACGAACGCTGACGATAATACCGGTATTGAAAATTTCACACCTCTTGGGTCGAATTCCATTAACACATAGATGATCTCACTAAATGTAACAAATATTTCGGTTAAATAAGAAAAACACCAATAAAAAACAAATGTAATTTTTACAAATACTTTTCAAAAGCATAGCTCACCCAAAATAGTAGTGTGAAAAACTTGTGGGAGATGAGGCACCCAATCGATGTTCATATCACCAGTGATGAGTTCAGCGATCAGGAGTAGTGCGGCATGGCAGCGTTGGAGCGAGTACTGGCTGGAACCTTCCATCAGCAAATCACAAAGAGGTGCGTAGTATGATTTTGCAGAGTTGAAACTAGCATTGAACTGTGCCATTGAAGACGAAACTCCAGCAACGTCATCATCTAAACAATGAGTGTCAGCGCATGATGACTTGCATTTAATTTTGCGACCATCAATCTTCTTAATCTGCTTAAATTATTGCATAAACAAACACTTATGCCCGGGGAATACATGGTAGTAAAAAAATTGCAATAAATCTGTATCAAGGAATTTTCCGTTCGTCTGGAAATTTTGAAAAATTAACTTCAATTTCAATCACAAGTGGTTATGAGTATAATATGGGTCATATAACTTATAAATGATCTCATCAAATGTATAATAAAAGAATGATAACGGGCGACTAAAAAAGTAATCATCACACAATAAAATCACGATTTATTGAGTGATGTATGAAATATAAAAAAGAATTTGAAAATGCATAAAACTGCCTTAAAAGAGAGAGAAGAAATTAAAAATATTATTAACCGACCTAATAGAGCCTATTGCTTAATAAAAGCAGTTATTACAGCTATCAATAAAAACGAAAAACAAAGAAGAATTTAATTAAAGCAAACATTCACAGCAGGGCATCCTGTCCTGCTTTTAGAAAATGAATATATTCCGTGTTAAAATTTCATCGGAAATTATATTTTCAATTTTGAAATATGAAGCTAATGAGATGAATAAAATTTAACAAAAACAAACAACAAGTGAGAATTATTGAACTAATATGAAACCACATTTTAAATCTTTGTAAGAAAAACTAAATATCTAGCATCCAATCCTTAGGAACGTAGGGTGGGAGTGCAGCCTATCTATTGCAATCTTTTACCAATCTTCTAAAATAGCATTGAAATGTTAATTCAAATTTAAGTAAATCTAAATGGTTCAGAGTTGCAACTGTGAATTAGTTTTAAAGACAATAACTTGGTCGTTGCTAGGTATGTCCCTCTTAGAGTTTTAACAACTTACAAATTCATAGGTCGAAAAAGCTTGGCTTATCCTGGAATAATATAATATTTTGAAATATCCTGTCTAATGTTTCCTTATTATTTTATTACAGAAAACATCTAGTGATAGAAAATCCAATGGTCGGAAAAAAATAGAACAAGTTCTAAACAGTTGTAACCGTTCATTAGATAACCGAATGAAACTTCGCAGTGTAGAAAAATGAAGAATAAGAATATTGAACGCGTGCATAACGATTTATTGGCAAGGTTATTTGGTTAAGGAAGCAGTTATATTAACTGAATCGATCCGCTGAAGCGAGTGAAGTTTTGAATGCATAATTTATTATTAAACTGTCAACCTTTGCTAGTATTACAAGATTTATTGATTAAAGCGAGAAAGGAGATCAATGCAACTAAAAATATAAGTCGGCGTCACTCACCAACTGTGGCATATTACTTCTCAATGAATGAATTGAGTGACATTTTGTATTCAGGGCAAAGTTTCATTTATGCTTGCAAATATCTCATCATTACGCAATTATATTTAAACATCCTCCATTTTTCGAAGGAAAATCACGAATCCGATACGTAACGTAATTAGATTGCAATCTTTCACAATTGTAGAAATCTTTAACTATCACAATTCTTTTATTGTCGTTATGGTATGACGAAATTAAACAACCATAAAGAATGACATTTATACATCATTAAACTCACACAATTCGTTGCATTTTATTCAAATAATTGGTTAATTATGATAATATATAAGGGCAGGCGTTCCTTGAACGGAAACGGTTCAATTACTTTTCATAAAAAATTTTTAAAACAATGATTTATGAGGTTCTGCACAAAAATTTTAAGGTTTATTTTTATACACATGCAAGAAGTAATTTATTGATAGGAAAATTGACATTTTTGGAAAACATTGGCTTCTATCGTATGAAAAACACTAAAATATATTTTCATCGCAATAATCGCATAAAAAGTCCGCAATTTCATATAATGCTGAGACCGTTTCTGAAAGGGGGCGCTCTCCACTAAAACCGCGTGTTGGATTTTACACAAATAGTAGACACGAAGTACGAAAGCTTAATGCGTACACAAATCTTCAATTGAAACTACATCCTTCATATTGTTAGCAGGGATTATAGGTCTGCTCTGTAAGTTTTCTGCGAAAATATTCTTGAAAAAAAATGTTTTTTGATGCATGAATCTCAAATATTCGGATGCATTGTTCGCGACGCTTTTGTTATTATGCTAATATATAAGGGCAGGCGTTCCTTGAACGGAGACGGTTCAATTAATTTTTATAAAAATATTTTAAAACGATTATATATTTGCAATTTATACAAAATCCAATCATATTTTGCAAAAAATTTCAATGATTTATGAGGTTCTTCACAAAAATTTAAGGTTTATATTTATACACCTGAAAGACGTAATTTATTGATGGGATAACTGAAATTTTTGGAAAACATTGGCTTCTATCGTATGAAAAACACTAAAATATATTTTCATCGCAATAATCACATAAAAAGTCCGCAATTTCATATAATGCTCGTGCGCCCTCTGCATTTCAATGCTGCTCCAAACTTGCCTCCGGCTCCGAGGAAAATGCTGTGCTCCTCGGCTTTAGCTTCGGGCTTCGGCTTCATTCCGGAAGCACTGCTTTAAAGATTTGACAATGAAACAAAACTTAAATTATTTCACATAAATCGGGACCGGTTATGCAATTTTATGTGGTTTCAAAAAGCATAACATACCTAACGATCTGTATACACAAACTGATATTAAACGTGATAAACTCTCTGGCTGATATACATCAATCCGTTCAGGATGCTAGCAGTTCAGTAGTTTTTCAACAAACGGTTGTTCCTAGAATCAGTGTGACTGGAGTCGCACTTTCTCAAGATATCCCGGAGACAAGAGTTACTTCCTACTGAAAAAACACATCAATTGGAGTTCGTCAATTGGGAAAAAACAAGTAATGGGTTGTGGTCTGGCGAGGCGAATTTTTTTATTAGATTACGGCGATGGGTATTCAATAAAAGCACTGTACTCGACCCGACACACACCCGAACCAACTATTGATTCCCTTATCCGACCCAACAAGCGATTTACTTACCCGATCTCTGAGCACTCGAAGAAAACTCAATACTCAATTTAAAAATTAACATTAATTGAAATAAACAAACAGTAAATATTGCAGTTTGTTATACCCAACAATTATCCAACGTAATCTGTCCCTGAGCGTACCCGACGCGACACAAATTCAAATTATTGTAGCCGTACACAACCCGATATACGACGTCGAGTTAAATAAAGTCGGTACCCGATGCTTATCTTTGTCAGATGTCATTGTTAACCGTCCCAAATGCGTCAATTGTGCGGATAATACCTTAGAAAATTTTTTTCCGTAAAAATATAAAACAAATATATTTCCAAGTTATAAAAAATCTAATATTTTGCAAGAACTTCAATGATTTACGAGGTTCTTCACAAAAACTTTTTATGTTTACGCACATGAAAACTAGTCTTTTTCAAGACGTCCTTTATTGATGGGAGAGCTGAAAATTTTTGAAAAAAGATTTCTATCGTATGAAAAACAGTAAAAAATCATTTTAATTATTTCAATAAACATAAAAGCCGGCAATTTCATATAATGTTTAGATTGCTACCCTAAAATCGCACCTGAATATGACATCTTAACTAAATCCCGTCCCTCACCGAAGTTGGGAGTTTGGACAAAATAGAGATAGTCATTACATTACAGTCCTTCCTCCACGATAGAGTTGCAACTCAATAAAATCATGCTGCAATGCTAAAAGACCTTGTGATGGTACACCTACGACACAAAATAGAGATAGTCATTACATTACAGTCCTTCCTCCACAATAGAGTTGCAACTCAATAAAATCATGCTGCAATGCTAAAAGACCGTGTGATGGTACACCTACGACACAAAATAGAGATAGTCATTGCATTATGCGCTACGTATCTGAAATGTTTTGTGAAACATTTCTGTGAGAACAAAGTGATTGGAACAGCGTATTCGCACCCTTGGCCTCCAAGATCAAGATACTTTAATCCAGGGGACATGCGAATTTTGTGTCTATCATCATTTCCTACAAACGGAATTAAATGTGATCAAAAATAAAATCCAAGAAGAAATAAAAGCATTAGGGTTTTATCGGCATGCATGACCTATCTCTTTCATAATATTGATTGCACACAGTCATTATGAAGCAAAACCTTTATTTGTTACTTAAATTTCTCTTAATATGGTAAATGTCGCCTTGAATCTTCAATCACTATATGTAAAGTTGATGGGCATTAAGTTGATCAACTCTAGTTGCTCGGAATTTTTTACTAGTATTTAAATATAGAGTCACTGTCAACCACCAGCGGCAGACCTCGTGTGGCGTTCTTATACATTGGAGTTCCATGTTCAAGAGAATGAGTATTTGTTTGTAGTTTTTAAATAATAAACCGTTTAAAAACATCATTCCCTATGGATCACATTCTATATTAGTTTGTTTCTGCATGCTGGAAATTCGGAATATTTAAGAGAATTAGAACAGTTTCAAATTCTAAACTCAAAACTTTGATTTTTTCAAGAAAGGAGAAGGAGATATAATTAAAAGAGCGATTCGAATTTACAAAGCTTTTTAAAAGATATTATTTAGTTTTTACGAAATCCAAAGCAAATGACAAATGAAATAGTTACCGTTGACAGATGAGGCAACATCAGTGGCATGGGATGCCGGAGAACAGGTGGATGAGATACTCTGCAGTGTATCATTCCCACTGGGCTTACTAAATAATCTGGGGTTACTCCGTAGCACAGGTAAATATTGTAATTATAATTTTATGCACACAATTCCGGTAAAAATAAATAGATTTACTAAATATATAGTAATCACTATATATATATATATATATATATATATATATATATGTATATGTATATGTATGTATAATAGCTAAAGAATTTGAATAATGATAAACACGACGGCTATATGCAGAGAAATGAAAATTTCATCTCTAGTTTTGACAAAATATCACATTGCCACGGATTCGCTAAGATATTGGTACTATATATTGATTTATGCCGTAAGCCGTTTCTAAGATATTGAAATATATTTCAGTAAAGAGTTACAATTATAATGTGTTACAACAAAGTCGTATATATATAATATTCGAGTTTATTAAGCCTTAAACCGTCTGATGTCCATTTAAGAAGACAAGCCCTTTTGCACATTTACAAGAAATTTTCTCCAAGCCTATTAGCAAACTTGAAAATCTTGTGACATGGGTAGGTCTATTCGAGAACATGTTTTTCAATGCAATGTTGAAAATTTCTATGAAAGCGTATTGCTGTGGAGGAAGCAGTTGAAAATATGAACTATTTTTCTTTGAAAATTTATCATTTTTGAAAAATATTTAAGTTCTCTCCATACCTAAAATTCATGAAATCATAAGGTTTTGAGGCCATGGAATCAACAAAAAAATTGTCCGTTTCTTGATAGGTGCAAAGATTTCCGAAACCCATTGATGCGCACCGTGAGCAAAGTCAGAGCTCGCGGTGTTTTCAGACTGAGCATAGCGTAAATATTTTTGGAGCCATGAGCGTTAAAAATTTTCTAGGATCAATCAAATAAAATAGAGTAGTAAACTGAAATTGAATCAAAGTAAAAAATTTATTGGCCAACGCTACAATACTAAATTATTGTAATGGCTAAAAACAATTTAAGCACATTAAAAATGAAAGAAAATGTTGATGAAAAAAATGGAGTCTAAAATGAATTTGCAGACATTAATTTCACATTAAACTTAACCAATTTTTAAATTAAACGACTTAACATATTTTTAAAATTATTTACTAAATTATTAAAAGCGTTTCCTTCACAGCTTTATAATAAATTAAAATTCTTTGTTCTTCATTCAAAGAGATTTAAACACTTTCCCAATTTAAATGTTCATCACAATACTTGCAAACCCTGCATTTATTTCTGAAATACCACGTCGTCAAATTTACACCAGAAATCCATCAATCGTGCAAATGTGCATTCCATGTTAAATGTCCTTTTGAGAACATATGCTTCACAGCACTTAACTTACAAACAATATGGGCAAGGACAAAAATTTTCGACGAGTTTTAGTTGAAATATTAAAAGTTTCGCAAAATATCTATTAGCTATAATAAAGGTACATGTAAAGGCAACAATAGCGGAAACTAGCAGGCTCGGGGTTTCTAATATTACCTTACAAATATTTGACGTTAAAAAGGTTAATCAATGTGTTAAAAGTATTTATGCTGATGTTCCATGATCATGGGGTACTGCATTGAAATTATAAATAATATTATAAATTTATAATTATTAATAAAAATTATAAATATTTTGTAAATATGTTCCTTGCATATTACTTATATTGCATATTACAAACTGCAAAGTAAACTAATGCTAGACTTATAACCAAATGTGGAGAAAATGATTACTAAAATGGATTTAATAAAAAATGTGAGATAGATTCTGCAAACAATAATGGAGTCGAAAAATGTTAATGGACATATCAGTGCGCACTTTCAATGAAACAAAAGAATCAAATTTTGACATGATAAAAATAACAATTTAATAGAAATGAGATGAAATGGAAGGTATGAAAGGACGAAGAAGTCAAAGCACAATAAAATGGCGAAATATGTTACATACATCAAAAGAAAAACAACTAAGGTTGTAGAATGTCAAATTTCCCGCAAATTCGATGGAAAAAGTCATCTATTCAAGAATTTCCACATTCTGGCTTTAAAAATGTTTCGACTTAATCGAAAACTTTCATTCCTAGACATGGGTTTTTAAATTTCAATTCTATTGAATTATAATGTGAATCTGTGGCTAGCAGCATATTAGGTTTTCTGAATCTCCTACCACCCAAAGGATACAATTCCTTAAACTTGAACTCAAAATTCTTTACAATTATCAGACCCGATATATCTACTTTTTCTATGTGTTTTGTTTGATTCCATATCCAACATGTCAGACATATATATATTAAAAATATAAAATATAAAAATTTGTCAAAAATAAAAACAAACGTGGGGAAAACCATCCGCAGGATATGGGTACTTTATAAACTAAGTCACAGTAGTCTATGATTAAATGTATACTCAGGACCTCGGCTCGGCTCGCCACATAAAATCTTTAAATGAGGCTCGTTTCAGCTCGATATTTTTATTGAAAATACTGTGCTCTCAGAAAGTTTTCAATTGCTCTTCCTATTATTTAATAAACATTTCTAAAATAAGATTAAAAGTAAGGAATTTTGAATAAAAAAATAAGAAAAATCTGCATAATCAAATTAACAAGCAGTACTATAAATTTGGTTTGCCTAAAAAAGGCTCGTTTTGGGCTCGTTGTATATCAAGGATTCTGCTCAAGCTCGGCTCAGCTCGTTAGAAGCTATTTTTGCCGACTACTTGGTGCAGACTTGTCAATGAGCCGATGTTTTTAAGCTTGGCTCCACTCGGTTTGTGACAGAAAAAATATTGCGTTATCGGAAATTTTTTACATAGTTCTTCCTATAATTTTATAAACATTTATAATAAGATTATCAGAAAGGTATATTGAATGAAAAAATAAGAAAAATCTGCATAATCAAATTAACAAGCAGTACTATAAATTTGGTTTGCCTAAAAAAGGCTCGTTTTGGGCTCGTTGTATATCCAATACTCTGCTCGAACTCGGCTCGTTGACAAGTCTGCTCAGGTCCGAGAACGGCGCACTACTCATATAAGGGGCTGACGTATCTGAGGAAGCACTGGAAGTCGATAGAGAAATCATAGGATTTTGATGAAAGAGCGATCTTAATTCAGAATTTTATTTTTGCAATTCGTCCTCCAACCTGCCTCGATTTGCATTCAGGTGAAGAAAAAGAAATTGTGGGAGTCATAAATATTGCAGTATCATTAGAATTATATTAATTAACATAATTTCCAACTACTACAGATGTCCATTGAATACACAAAGAAGTACAAGAGAACAATATGATTGAATTTTGCAATAAACTTTCTGTTCATAACATTAAGTTTTACATTTCAAAAGAATTGCGGTAGAAACCGAAATAAAAAGAAGAATACCTGCATTGTCCGCATAAAGACTCATTTGTTTAATAAAGCAAATGAATAGGTATTTGAAACGAATTGACTAATTAATCCGGTTTGCTTAGTTATTAAAATTCACTGTAAGCATCGCCCAAAGCATCTTAATTTCAAGGTCAGCGATGGTTTTGTTTATAGCCATACAATTGCAATGAAATTTTGTGTTTGTAGCTTCAAACAATAACTACGAGCTATAAGGCATACAAATTTAATTGCTGCTGGTGACAATTGCTGGAACATTTTTTAGAACAATTAAATTATGTAGTTATGATTACTGACGGAACTACGGAGGGGGCATGGGTGGCACGTGCTCCCCCCTTCTAGGTTCCATCGACCCATAGATCCTTTTTCTATATGAAATCATAAATGTTATAAACAGAAATAGCTTTTGTAAAGATACAGAAACAGGTCATTAAGATCTAGCCGATTTCAAAACTTTCCGGCTGTCCCACAAAGACACTCTTCCCGATTTGTAAACGCTGGCAAAAATCTATAATTATTGCTTTTTGTTGCTATTGATTTCATAATGTTGCATTTCTTCCATTTACATTTTATTCATTTATTCTCATACACACAAAATATTTAAACTCGCATTTTTTGATGTTTTTTTTACTTTGAAAATATATCTCGCGCTTGGTATTTTGTTACTGAGGGCGAGTTTTGTATTATGTTACCTGTGATTTTTTTGCGAATTATGCTTGCTTTGGTTTATTAATTTTTGTTGTACTGACCGCGATATATATATATATATATGGTAGAGTAGCATGGCCATTAATTGATATTACTTAACGTTGTAGATCTGTATTAAATGGAGTGGTGAATAACATCCGTATATTTTTATCAATAAATCCAAGTTTTGTATGCAAACTG
>CABFPE010000065.1:705263-726655 GCA_900660155.1 Hofstenia miamia | reverse complement strand
ATATATATATAATCCTCTCTTATTCTTTCTTAACACTTTTTCTATATATATATATATATATCCTGGTTTATCACTTGTACTGAATAATCAAATAGTACAAAATGGAAGTGTTACATTTATAAATGGAAACACGTTTTTACACATAACAAAGCGATTATTTTTTGACTTAAAAATGTAGTAATTTATCACAAAAATTGACCAAAAACTTAGAATTTTGACCTAATGAAAAAAAGAAATTAAGAAGAAAATTAAGAAGACTTCTAACTAAGTACGTATTGCTTAAAACGTGTTAAAAAGTTCTATTTAGAAATGATGTATTTTTGCTAAAATGAATATCAAAAAATATTACAAAAATAGACAACTTTCTCAACTTGTTGGTAAATTTTTACCAGAATATTCCAACATGCTTTGCAAAAAAACCTCGCTGGGTTTATGCCGTGTACCGGCTGAGCTCCTTCTCTCACTTGGCGTGCCGGTCAAGAGCAAAGCCATTACTTTTGTAACAAATACACAAAACCCCACCAAACAGTCTATAGCTGGGAAAGCAGATTGAACATTATCGTTGCCTAACAATTATTAGATGGACTTTCTGATCAACATAAAACAAATTACTCAATTTACAATTTCTCCTAATTGACTGCGTGCCGAAGCCAAATACTCGCGTACTGGCGTTTGAATAATACTGGTTTATACAACACTGGTTTAAATTGATCGTAAAATTTTATAATGGTTCATTGTAGCAAAAATTTGATCCTTCGGGGTGACAATAAGCTAAACAAATATAGTTATTGAATTATGATTTAACTAATGGTTGACAATAGAATTTGTTATGCTTTAATTATCTGTAGCCTAACTGAGTTTGGTCAAGACCAAGAATGTTTTGTTTTTTCATTCTCAAAACCATGTAAATTTTGAAATACAGCATGCCTTAAAATAGTATTTTACAATTCTATATAAATTAAAGATTTCTTGAGAAATCTTAACCTATTATTAAGCGGGCTAAAACGTTTAGGTCTACAAGGTTAAACGTTCAATACGAAGGGGATAGTTGCATACAGACTTTCGATTCCTATTAGATCATTCCAGCTGCAGAAGTCGTCAACTCTTCTTTTGTGGTTGACAGATCGCCTGCTATTTCTAACTTCAGGGCAACACAGCAATTCTTATTCCCGGTTACCATAAACATCGAAATTGAGATTGGGTAAACACAGGCACCAGACTTATCAACGAGCCAACATTTCCAAGCTCGGCTCGGCTCGTTTAAATTTTGTGAAAGTTCGGTTCGGCTCACCTCGCCACATAATAACTTTGAATGAGGCGCGTTGTAGCTCGGTATTTTTTTTAAAAATATTGTGCTCAAATAATTTTTTACATAACTCTTCCTATTATTTAACATTTCTGAAATAAGATTATAGGAAAGTCATGCTGACTGCAAAAAATAAGAAAAATCTCCGTAATCAAATTAACAAGCAGAACAATAAGCTTGCTTTGTCTAAAATAGGCTCGTTTTGGGCTCGTTGTATATCAAATACTGTGCTCAAGCTCGGCTCGTTGACAAGTCTGAAAGGCACTTTTTGCAATAGTAAAAAGTGCAACAACATTGATAGTTAACATAACATGTAATAGTAACAACAAAATAAAAAATTATTTGAAGAGAATTGCTGATTAAATTTTAATGAATGCAGTTGTGTAAACGTATGATATCTCCATTTTAAGCATTTGCGGGAGAGGAGGGGGGCACTGCCTACCCTGGCCTCCAATTAAATACTGGACTGAATAGCAAACAGAAGTGTGGGATTGGAATCCAATATTAATTGATATTTGATTTCTATGTTTCTCCTATTTACAAAATTGATGTAAATACTTAAGGCATGCAGTGAAAGGAAACTATTTACATCCGAATCAAAGAGATGGAAACGCAGCTGTCGGAATATTCTAGACTTGGTTGAACAGAATCATCTTTTGTCAAAGCGCCAACCGACAAAGCAGAGAAGAAATTTAAAAGACAAGTGTTTTTATACATTGACTTAAAATCTAGAATAAATTTAAAATGTAATTACGATTTACCAGTCTATTTCAACCTGATTAGTTATTCAAGTACCTATAAAACAAAAATAATTTCTACTGTGACATTGAATAAACTAAGTTGTTAACCACGTAGCTTTACTAAATCCTTTGTTTAGAAACGAGAATTCCTAATAACGTATGTTTATTTATTGTCCGAGCACGTAGTACATTAAACCGCTGGTTGAGATAGGCTGTTTAAAAGCAGTCTACTTCTGTGTGGGCTTAATCATAAAATTTTAAGTCCATCCGTAATAGTTTTGGGGGATTATTTATACTGATTTGTGAGAAGTGAAAACAGGAAATTATTAAGTACATGAACAAATATTTTAAGAAACTCATGTAAAAGGTCTCCACTACATGCTTCACTGGTTCTATCAATATCACAGCGTCAAAACCAATAAATATCATGACACTAAGAAGAAAACGTGTAGGCTTTAAAGTGCTTCTTCTATAACTTGCAGAGCATTCAATCATATATAAGAATATAGTTCACACATGACGATCATGTTTACAAAGATAATGATGCAAGATTTAAAATTGTAATGAACCTCTTTACATAGCAAATGTGAAAAAAATTCAAAATTGCATTAAAAATTCACGTCGCCCACATAATTCTATTTCCGCTGTCAGTCTAGAATTTATAAGCCTCATTAATGTGGTTGGAAATATTACGTTTCCACCATACGTTCTGTTCATATTTTGTTCTCATTCATTCTTATAAACTCAAGCTGGCTGACTCGAAACATTCGCAAAGATTGGCATGGTTACGGTTTGGATACCTCAATCCCAACATTTCACTTGGTACTGAAAAAATTTTGTGGGTTTGATATGTTGCATCTCGCACATTTAGCCATTTGAAAAAGTAATCCAAAATCAACTGAAAAACTTGCTATTCAAATATAGATATTGAAAAATCTATTGCTAAATGCCCTTCATAGAGTTCTGGTATCCAGATCTCTATGATGTGCTTTCATGGGACACTTGCGCTAGAGCATTAATGTTTATTAACTATTTTTGAAAATTTCGATTATTTCGAAAAATGTAAAATTTATATAATCAGGCAATCTAAATTCCATTAAATATAAAATTAACTTCTTTTGTATGAAAGCCACACAATCCCAATTGAGGTATGTCCTACGCAAAGTCAGTATTCGTTGCCCCTCAGGGCGCGATTGGACTGGACAATAACAGTTAATGAAAGAAGCACATTCTCTATAAAGTGATGTTTTTGGGGCTTAAACATTTTTAATAGTTTGTGAATTGTGAAAATTAAAAATGATTTGAAGAAATATTAGAAATCTTAAAAAAAACTCCTGGGAATTTAAGGTTAATTACTAATGGACGCGTTGGCAAAATGTCATAGCTGCCAAACAAAGCTTGCCTACAAAATCTTATTATTGTTTTCGTTTTAATTTCGATATAAAACAAAAGATTTAAGTTAAAAACCATTGCTTGCTTTTAACTTTCACTGATAATTTCCACAACATTGAAATCTGTAATGACTCAAATACAAAGTATAAGAGTGTTTCAATTGCATGTACACACAATTAAAAAGTACAAAATGCCATCATATGTAGGAAAGCAACAGTTTGCATTAAGAATGATTCGAAAGTATATGCTTCGCACACATTGAAAGCATCTGTTATTAGGATAAAGTGCACTAAAAGTCTGTAAACTACGTTCCACATCAACTTTTTCTCTTTTGTCATAATTATGACTGAAACAAACATTTGTTTTCAAGTACATGTAATTGAATAGTTTTACTGCTGGTTACAAAACTTTGCCTTCTGTTTTAAATGACTATACAGACAATATTTTACTTCAATTGACGAATTTTGGTTTTCATATAGACATTTATTTACAGCAGGGCTGAAAAAGGGCAAAGAAATATTGACCCAACCCAAAGTTCATCTAATGAATTTTGGCCCAAATAACTCAATTTCTATTAAGTCTTTGGTGGGTTCGACCCAAATATGACCCAATCACAATTTCAATATGCTTACAGTTTCTTCTTCATTAAACTTATTTATAAGCACGCTTGAAAAGAAATGTATTAAAAAGAAAAAATAGAAAAATAGTACTAAAAATTATATGAATTTATACTGAAATAAAAAAATTAACGCAAACAATATATATAACTCTGCTGCAAGCCTGCATTCATGCGGGCATGTCATGCCCCGAATTAATTTGAGACATTGACCAAACCAACCAATTTATATATGTTTATAGCATATTTTTTATTACCTAACCCAACTCATCCCAACTAAAAAATTTAGCAAGAAATATGACCCGACTCATTGGTCGCGTTAGATCAACAACCCCCTCCCCCATTACGGCCCGGGCTCACAGTCAGCATATACCTCATATTCAAAATCAAATTGTAACAAAGATAATATAAAAGATAATTATTTTTCAACCCGATGTGTCACATATTATTTTAGTTATTACTCTATACATTGGAATAAATGGCATGTCATCTAACGAACACATCAAAATTTGGAGGCTACAATAAAAATCCTGCAAATATTGTAAATAATGTTGATTGATGAATAACATACATTCTAAAATAATCAAATTATTATATTTCTAAAATAACCGAAATGTGGCCCAAAGAAAATGAAGTGCACTATTAACAACCTAAAAATTTAGTTACTTTTTGACAAGGCCTTATTATTGTACAAACAGACAAGCATTCGTTGTGACTATACCCAAATCATTTTCAATTTTAACTAAACCTGTTTCAATCCTAAAGCAAAGCTTTTCCCTTTAAATGATTTTTATATCGTGGGAAAATCTCCATAGAAAAAGCACACTATTAAACGAAGGGCGAAGCATGATATTGTCAAAAATTTGGGAAGCAGGGAATGCATAAACGAAGGCACCATAAGCGAGTAATAGAGGAATTAGTTAAAGAAATAAAATAAATTAGCTACAAAGAGAAAAGCAAAGAAAATAACTTTGATAAAGACTAATGTTTGATTGTAAAGAGCACTGTGGGAAATAAAAACTTTAAATTACAGTAAATATTTCACGGTAATGAATATATTTAACTACACTCCCCTAAAAATCAGCAACGAATAAATTCACACGTTGACTTCGTAAGCTAAGGCAACGAAATCATTTGTAACCCGAGGTTCACCAGGAAGAAATTAATTAGGAGAGTGCAACTTTTAAGTATCTCGGTAACTAATTAAGGACGAAATAGGGAATTGAAATGGTAAACTACCTGATCATGTTTTCATCAAAATTGTATTAGATTCCGGTATGCCAGAGCAACATCTTATGAATATAGTCATGCCATGCGTAATCATTACAGTTGGGACTATATAGGCAAGCTTCAGTAGCTATACCATTGACACGTAAAATTTGACTACCTGAAAAAAACCTGCGTATGCCGCTAGATGCAGAAATACAACAACACTATACTCATCAAATTACCATTTATTATAAGGAATTTTATTAATATTGGGATAGGGTTTGTTATTGTTCGAAGTGTTTGATAAAATGTTGGTTTGATTTGATGTCCAGACCCAGTTTCAACTCCGTACTTGATTCATTCTTCAATTAGGATACAGTAGTGAATGAAAAAACTAAAGCTGAGATCATCAGCTAAAAGATGGACTTTCAGCAAGCAACAGAAAAGTAATTTAATAAATCAAGAATTTATTTGCTTAAAAATAAAAATTATTGAACGTTGAGCTTAAAATAGAATTCAATAACTAATTATTTTCAGGTATCCAGCAATATGAGTTTATGCGAAACACAACCAGTTTCGAAAATTGCAAGGTTTTCTAAAAAACCTTTAAACGTTCCTTAAATATTTTTCAAGCCGTTTTGTAATTAATTTTGAGTTATTATTGGTCAATCATCAATCCAATAACAATGTTCGAAATGACAATAAACGTCTCATTCATTTAACAAAATATTTATTACAATATTTCTTATATAACTATACAGTAAAAAATTATAGTTCAAAAATCAAAATTCTATAGCTTCATGAATCTACAGTTATTAAACGTTTGATGTTCATAATAATAAATGAGGCTCTAGGATTTTTAAAACGGGGGGGGGAGGCTGACACCCATTTTTACAGAAAAAAATTGCAAAAAATGTTTTTTTAACAAAAATAAGCCTTTTCAAAATGCAATCGTCTGTTTTTAGCAGCAAATCGATTGATAACATCTTGAATTAACGTGAACTATTTTCAAGTTTGGGGAAAAGAGAACATTATTTTAAGTGTTCGCAGTTAGCCCAAAAAGGAGGGTCGCCTCCCCGTAACGCGCCACTGTTATTCAATGATATGTTGAAGGCTCACGTTGCTTAACACTAGAAGTACCATTACTCCTTGTGATTCATTTTACATGTAGCATTTCAATTAAAATAATACATAAAAGAAAGAAAATAATTTTACTTATGGAAATTCAAATAGATTATCAATATTTTTGGAGATGTATATACCTGCTGTTGTTTTTAATGAACGCATACACAAGTAAACAAAATTTTAATTTGAGCCAATTTTGACACATTTGGTACCTCTAGTGTTAAAGACTAAAGAAGTTCTGCTATTGTTATAAAATTATAAAATATCAAAAGGTTTAACTTGTGAAAAAGTAAGATCGGGGAGAGACTTTGGAAGAGCAACGCCATGCATAATCATTTATCGATGAGTTTATGTTTAGGGATGCTGAATGCAGTTGCATTTGCCGTAATCAGCGCGGTCATCACGCTTATAGGCACCTGTGGCAACTTACTGGTCATCCGCGCGTACATTAAAAAGAGTCACCGGCAACCGAGTGAAACTCTAATTTTATCACTGGGATTCGTCGACTTCACTTGCTGCATATACTATCTTCTCACAAACACAGTCAAAGCATACACTGGTGCAGACAGCCCACCATATCTATTCTGCTTAGTGGATCATTTTTTACAGGTAAAAAAAACGTTTACCAAACTAATGATTACGAAATAATTTAAAACATTTAAAGCAATTATTAACACGAAGCATTTACGTTAAATCAAATACCACTATGAATTGTTAATGATGCATATCACTTATGACTGCAATTACTCTAAGAAAGAATAAATCATAAAAGCAATATACTTGTCAGTTCTATTAATGAAAATATTTTTTTATAGCCTTTGCGCTGTTGACAAACTAGGCAACCACAAGCTGCTGCGAATGGAAGCCATCTTGGTAACATCCTATCCTGCAAGAAAATCAATAAATTTTATACCACAACAACCTTGTCAGTAAAGATGGGATTCTGATAGTGAATTGAATATACTATGTCATAGAAAAACAGCTCTTTCCTCGAAAATTCCATTTTTAAATCAATCTCAGAATATTTTAACCGGTAAAACCCGCTAAATAAGTTAAATTTTACAGGATACCGGCTATCTGGATAATTGCGGATAGCGGATTCCGGCACATCCCTTTTGTCACTTAGTTTTACTAATTCCAAAATTATAATGACTAGATAAAGTAAGTGATCAATGCGCGATTGGATTGGTTTTAAACAAAAGACCTGTTCAACTTATAGCCCGACTTGCGTGCTTTGTATGTTTTGATGCAATCAGTTATTAACACTGTTTTTCTCATTTCAACCATTCATTCAAACACAAGGCGTCATTTTACTTTAGGGGACCCACTTGCAGTTACGTCATAAAATAATAATTATACTTTAATCCTAACCCCAATCCCTACCCCAAAACTTAAAAATTTTGCAAAAAATTAATCAACATGATGAAATGCAATACAATTGAAATGGTTGAGGTGTAGTAATACCAATTTTATGACGTCACTTGAACTGGGTCCTCTAAAATAAAATACGGCCCCAACACATTATAACTTCATTTGCTGTGCATAGTTTAATGAAGACATTTAAAACTTACATGGCTTATTAAAAATAAAAATGGAAGGAAAATTTCCAAAAAAATAAAGTTGGAAGAATGGGATCAATGCCATAATCCCGACAAGAACTCGCTCTTATTGCCGTTGCTAAAAATTCTCTAGAGAATTCAGAACAAAAGTTCGATATAAAAGGAATTCATTCTGCAGTGGGGTGAAAGAGGCGAGACCGGATTATCTTTGATCATCAAAGAAATTCTTAGAAAGACTAGCAAAAGTCTAGAAAACAGAAAATGTCAATTTAAAATGAATTTTAACGAATATCTGGATTGAAAAATAGATAAATAAGTTGTCTGGAATTAAGCTCTTTGATTACAAAATAACAACCGGTAAGCGGCAGTTGCGGTTTTAAACTATTAATTAAACAAAAAGAACACGTGTTTTTAATTCATTCTGCAACATGCTTAATAGCTTTATGTTCGGACAAATTAACATCACACATTTCCCTCCATTTTAAAACTAATTCACGTCGAATCTACAGCGTACATGTATTTGTGCTTTGAAAACATTTCTAAGGCTAGGGTTAGACTAGGTGATTTGTCACAATTTGGTAGAATCGCACATCTAACCACACGAGATAATTAGTGATGTGCCGTGATTTTGTAACTGTTCTTGCAACCAATCGTATAGTCTAACCGTAGCCTAAACAGTTTTCGATTGAGAAATAAGCTCTATAATTCTGTGGTTAAGGGTTAGACCTAGATATAGGGTTAAAAAGTGGAGTCTGTTTTGATTTTTTGGGTTAGGGTTAGATTGATTTATGGTGAAACACTAAAAATGGTCAAATATCCAAAATACTTTTAACTTGTTTTAAACTTGATTGACATTTTTAGGGCTTCTTCCCACTTGCTTCTCTCA
Source organism: Hofstenia miamia (assembly GCA_900660155.1). Taxonomy (NCBI): domain Eukaryota; kingdom Metazoa; phylum Xenacoelomorpha; order Acoela; family Hofsteniidae; genus Hofstenia; species Hofstenia miamia. The sequence continues at coordinate 717,822 of CABFPE010000065.1, read as the reverse complement.
TCATAATGACGGTGATAGCTTTTAACAGATTCATTGCCGTTGTCTACCCTACGAAGTATTCTTCATTTTTCACGAAATTCTTAGTGAACATTTTGATTCTAGCTGCAATGGTATTTGGAATAATTCAAGGGTCAACAATGGCATGCGTTTGTAACCTAGTAAACGACCCCAAATATCCAGGTATTATCAAATACAAACTTAATATGCTCAGTACATTTGAAAAGACGTTGAAAACTAGTAGGCAATGTACTGCTTGTCAAACGCTTACAGTTTATCAACAGTTATGATATGGCAACCGATGAAAGTAGAAGATAAAAAGGACACTTAAACAGTATAACAAATATACAAAGACGACATTGAACATAATTTGATCAAAAACAAAAGATGTGGACAGTGATAACTAAATTGGGGACTTGCGGCACCATTCAGTACCATGAACTAGGACCTGGGAGTAAATATTTCAATGAGAAATAACATTTGACTGGAAACATTAATGATTACAGATCTCAAAATATTTTGGTGAAAATAGAAGTGATGTCATGGAACCACAAGGGACAAAAGAATCAGAAAATTTCATGATTCTGGTATGAGAAGGAATTAGGACCAAAGCTAATGGGAGTAAATGGAACAGACCAGTAAACATCACCATTTACAAAAATTTTTATGAATAGTAGACACGAGATGAAATTGCTATGGAATATTTTTTTGTGTTCCAAGTTGAAAACATTTGCAGAAACACTACGGAACATTAAGTAATATGACCAAAACAAAGCAAGTATTTCACATGAGCACCATTTTTAAAAAGTGGTATGCCTTACCAGAGATTCAATTTATCCAACACAATTCAAGTTCTAAGAGGCAATGATTGCAATTCACAGCTTAAAAAATATATTTTGTTGATTATTCAAAGTTGGGAAGGAAATTAATAACAATGAAATCTGGGAAGATTCGAGACATTTCACGACTTTAGCCTTGACCGTTGACAAGAAAAAAGGTCGAGCCTATGTGCACTAGAAATTTGCATAATAAGAGATACACATGAATTGCTTTTTAAATATCTAAATGTAATCAGGTAAATATATTATATATGAGTACACGTACTTGATGCAAGTCTCTTTCTTTCACCAAACTTACTTTTTATTGAAATGCATAGATTTAAAGTATTTGCATACGTTATATTTTTGTAAAACTATTAGGAAATAAAGTCAAAATTCACTTTGACAATCAGCAAGACTGATCAAAAATGTATTTGAGACTTTGAATCAATCTAAAGATTATTCATTTCTTAATGAAAACACTCAACCTGTGCAATTAATTCCATCTGTCTAATTTATGTATGTAGGGTAGATAGTCGTCACCTTACTGTGTATTCGCATGTCAAACTGTAACAGTTTTTGGGAAACTAACTACGATATTAAGCGTCTACAAAAATTAATATTCATTATTAAGCTAGCAGTACCTGGTTTAAAATTAAGATAGCCAAAACTGTCCACATTTTTTCAACATTTTTTCTAAAAATTTAGACTGAAATAAAATAAAACATTTAGCAATTATTCAAACCAGCTGCCTGTTAAATGGGTATGAACTGGGTAGTAAAATGGAAATATTTGTATTGCAGATAAGAATATACAGTAGGAATGTTTTTAGAGTTATACTACATGATCATGCGGTATTGGGCCATCTCCACAATCTTCTCTTTTGGACTATCGCTCATCTTCATTGCAATTTTTTCATTATTGGCAGCGATTAAGTTAGATGCTGGAATCAAGAGATTAAAAGGTTTGCGTTACTCTTAACATGGTTATAAGCAAAATACAATATGATCTCTTCTTGTTTTTAAGCAGCATTGTATGAAACTTAAAACTATATTTATAGACATGCAATTTCACTGGCTGCTTGTTTTGATTTTTTTGATGCTTAAAATTGTGCTTAGACAGTCACCATATTTCTGTCCTAAATCCCAAAAATAATTCCTTTCGATCAGAAAAAGTTGCCACCATTTTCTTCATGCATCCAGTGACGCGTTTAGGGGGGCAGGGGCGACCATCCCTTTTTTGGGGCCAACTACGAACTCTTAAGAAAAATTTTCTCTTTTCCTCAAAATTGAAAATAGTTCACGTTAATTCAAGATGTTATCGATCGATTGCATTTTCTGTCCAAAAAAAACATTTCTTCCAATTTTTTTTTGTAAAAAGAAGGTGTCAGCCCCCCCGTTTTAAAAATCCTAAGCCCGCCACTGATGGCATCCAATGTCAATTGGAGGTTTTTGGCAATTATGTCCTGATAACTTCAAAAAAGGGGTTTTTTATTTAGCATTACACTTGTATTTCTACACTTCAATAAGAATGTTTGTGTATTTTATTAAATAAATGCACTTTTTCACATTGCTAGGTTACATTTTAGAATATTATAAGTTACTTTTTAGTTGCCTTATTTGTAGAGAGGAGACTAAAATAATTAAGCATACTTTAGTAAATTAATTTAATTAAGTAATATATATATATATCGCATGTTTGAGAATTTATGTATTTCAGACTTGAGGTAATCCAGGAAAAATAAATGAAGCAGGGTTATTTTTTAAGCATTTGCGTTGTTACCGATTTTAAAATATTATTCCTTATTGTATAATTTCCACGAATAAATACAATTTGCTGGGGCCTATCTAAACTTATTGAACAGAAATTGTTCAGAACAACAAAACAAATAATTAAAATTCTCGTTGCTGTTTTGACAAAGGGATGAATTCAAATAAATGTGGAAAAAATCAAGTAGTTCTAATCCAGCTCAACAAGCCTTCAAAGATTTAGTGAAATAATTTGAATTTGTAACTTTAGTGAATTTCAACGATTGCGAAGAGCGAAAATATGAATGTAAAACAGAGGTGAGAGTGGCTCAATTCAACCCCATAAGCAGGATCAGTCAGATCGTGTCCTATGACATGATGAAAATCTATTTAATCAAATATTTGATTTTATACTGGATTTTAGAATAAAAATTCACAAGTAATAGACTTTTTAGTAATTATTATGTTAAAACTAGGAAAAAATTTTCAGCAATTTTTTTACCATTATTTGCATTGAATGAACTTGAGATTATGCATTAGTCATTTTGTATCTGTGCAGAGTCAATTCTTCAAAATTCAGGAATGATCTCAATCACCGTGTGATCCACTTCTATATTTATTCATCAATAAGAACCCATAATAAAAAGGCTTCTACAAAATGTTCATGGTTGCCCTAACTACTATGACATTTTCCCATTTATGGGTCGTTCGTAGCAAGGGATCCAAAGAATCAAGAATGAGAGAACCCCTGATCTAAATAATTCCCTAAATTAATGATATAGATACTCACAGGGCGTGAAATACGAAAATGAGTAATTCCAAGGTTGAAAAACGGTTTTTGAAAAAAGAGTTTTAAAAGTTTAAAAGTTTCTGAAAAAATAATTTTTTCCAGATTTTATTTTCAGGCAACCTAAGCCAAATTGTATGCACAAATAATTCCCAATTCAAATTGAAAAGACAGTAACCTTTAAGGAATGATTTCACCTCCATTCTGAAATGAAAACTAAAATCATCCATTCATTCGAGTTTAAGAAAACATCTGAAAAAACATTTAAAAAATATGGTTTTCATCTTCAGCAAACCTTGCTCAAGACATTCTTGGTTTGATTTGGAACAATTAATAGATGGTTTATAATATATTTTGCTAGGCATACATTTTAATTAACCCATAATTCAACTGAAGAAATGAATTGAAATCGCGATTGATTGCAACGATGGAAGTCCGTGAGAAACGACATCTTCTGACAATCGCATTATTCTTTAATTATTTCTGTATGTAAACAATAATGCTGAAGGGACAATAAAAAATAAAATAAAGCTTTGTTGAAATCGATCTCATAAAATGGAAATTGGCCTCCAGCGGAAAACTTTATCAATCATATTTATTTTCTATAGCTGTCACAATAATGCATTAAAAAGTAGCGGGAAGTATTGTGAGATAAGAATTGTCCAATAAGACAACGTGTTATTCAACTGATGACTTGGCATTGATAATTCCAACGATTATTGAAGCCGTCACTTTCAACAACAAGTCGATAAATATTTTATGATATTAATAAATCCACAAAATCTGAACTGCTTCAAGAGGGAGTTTTTAGTTGATTTATTTTACAACTCCCATGCACTGTCTCATATAAACTTAAAAGTTTTAGAAAAGCTCTAAACACATTTTCACAAAGTTATTTTATAGCATCTACTCTATTTTGATACATACATGGTTACCATTACCAATAATAGTGGAAATAGGTTGGCTATGCCAGTAAAGTTAGCTTGTTAGCTGGGGCGGTATCGGCCTCCCAGAGAAAAAAATTATACACACAATTTTTATCAATGTATGCTAAGATGTATAGCGAAAGGTTGAAGTTTAAAGATTTAATTGCAATTTTATGAATTTATAGCAATTATTAAAAAAGTTGATTAGAACCTTTTGTTTTGGCAGGTGCTGCCGGTAAAAATAATTCTGGCATGTAAAATGCCAGCAGTTTCAGGCCGGAAGCTGGGCCGGCCCAGTGTGCAAATCTTAACATGCCAAGTTAACTTTCCCCGTACCCACACCCGGGCGGTTGTTAACGCTGTGTGATCACTTAAATTAGAATTGAAATGTTAATGTTAAACGCCAAGTATCCAAAATAAAATTAATAATAATTCCATCAAAATGGTGTGGATTGGGTATAAATCCGAATAGGTTAGCGGTTTAAGCCCGAAACCTGTTTCCTCTCAGTGTACGAATCTTTACATGCTCACATTGACATCCCTGTTATCTGATGATTAGTTAAAAATGTATTTAGCATGGCAGAACTCAGACATGGATACAAACAATCCGAGCGTAAATGAAAAATCCCGCGTTGAAAAGAAGAGCTTTGCGAAGGATTTAAAGTTAACAAAAGCCCTCATTTTAATCGCGGTCTCATATCTTATTCTAGTGAGTCCATACATCGTATACTCAGCTGGACTTCGTCTGCACAAGCAGGTGCTCATGTACTTTGGAAACACCATTCTGCACTTTAAGGTATTTTAATAGATTACCATAATTTGTAAAATTCTAAAAGTAGATTTGAGTTTCGTTTACAATATCCAAGATTATTTCCATTTAAAACAAAATTTCAAATTCCAAAAAATGTGCATAAGTCTGACTTAAGGCAACTAACGCCAATATTTAACGAATGTTTGATTCCTTATAAATAAACACACTGATATTCACAATTAATTATATGATGCGTTAAAACACTAAATTTGAAAATAGATTTTCTATTTGCTTCGGAAATTGATACTTTTCATTGACAGCGTCACACAAAAATGAAATTAGACATATATCATTGGCTGAGAAAATGGAAATATTTAGAGATTAAATATGAAACATAACTACCGAACACATTGTAAAATTGCCGTAATTTTTGAGTTAAAAGTGTATGTAAAGTTGGGTTCTGTGGTGCTATTCAATCCAATGGCATTTATTGGGAGTGAATATTTAAGAGGAATTTGAATAACATGGGACCATAACTAATGAAACTAGGACCACAGACTTCAGAATATTATTTATAATATTGGCGAAATTTGGCTAAAATAGAACCTATGCCATCGGACCACATGCGAAATGGGGCTAGAAAAATTCATGGTACTAGATGTGACTCAGATGGACATGGAAAGTGGGCATAGGCCGAAGCGGGCCGACTCATTAAAATTAATGCCGATTCAGGCCATTTTATTATCCTTGCCAAAAAGTCTTAAATTTTTGGGTTTGCTAGACAAAGTTAAGTGTGTTTGAACTTATAATAAACCTTTAAAGCTTAAATTTAGAATAGAAAGACAATATATCAAACAAATTGCAAAATTTCAAAATCAAAATTTGAATTTTCAATACATTGCTTAAAAATTATATGGTAATGACCAATTTGCGTGTACTGTTGCGCAAAAGTAATTTTTTTGAAATTTCGCCACGTTCATCACTGATGTAACTGGACTGGGACCAAATCCAATGGGACTAAGCGAGACTAAGATCAATGAAATTTTAATCCAGCGGAATCCTAATGTCATACCTATCTGGTGATCAGTAAACACTACAGAGACCAGACTACATGTGGAATAAAATATACAAACTCGTTAGTCCATTTACAAATTTATCAACATAACATAATATGATTGATCAGCAACATAAAATATTGGTGTTCAGTGAGGTCAAAATTATACAATCCATCGATTGGTACACAGACACTCTTCTTGCAAACTTCTCCACAATCCATTGGCATTACTTGATGTTTTCTTTGTTTTTGCTGTAGACCACTTGCATATAATCCTCTTGTAAATACGACCTGGATTATGAAATGAGGATTTATTTAGCATGAATATAACTATGACAACATTATTATTCAAAGTTCCTTGTAAAGACATTCATGAACTCCAAAGTGCACTCCATGAAAAGAAAAAAGAAGACTAAGCACTTTATGCACGTTGGAGAATATCGCTCATTAGGAGTGCCCGGAAAAGACCTTCCCTATCAGTAGCGAGCACTTCAAATGCGCGCAATCTCAATATTGTTCAATAACTCTTCTGGAGATCGTGTATCATTCAACTAAGAGCTCGGGGAGCACAAAACCTCCAACAAATAGCTCAATATGTCAAACCTATGTTCCCACATGCAAATATGAAGCTGTTGCTTAAATGCACTCAATGCCACATGCACTTTTTAAAATTTTTCAAGTGCTATTTGAGTTTGAAAATTTAATGATTTTAATTCCTTAGTTAAAAACATAAATGTGGTTACATTATATTTTTTAGTACCCCATTTTCATTCTCAACATTTCCAACTACGTCATTAACCCATTTACGTACTTCTATTTGAATGAATACTTTCGCGAAACCGTTACCAGTTTGTCAGTATACAAAATACTGTTCCGGCGAAAAGAGACTCGTGATTCGGCTGGCAACGGAGAGAAGATCACGCAGGTGGAGCTTCTGTCGAAGTCTGAAAACGCGTGAACTTTTCCTGAAACGGCGTTGAAAATCATCAATGTTTGAGCATCCAATTTTCAATTTTAGTTTAATTGTGTAAATATCAGAGAAAAGTTGAATCGGTGTACGTTTCAATGTCGCATTGTGTTGAATCGTTTTTGTTTGTATTGCACACTATGTACATGACGTTTGTGAGGTAATTTTTAAAAGAAAATTCAAGTTCCTGTTATCATTCTTGCATCAGAAGTTAATGAATAATATTTATATTGCTAAAAATCAGTAGAATTACAAATCGTTGAGTGAACCACAGTTTTGGCATGTTTTAACACTAGAAAACCCGAGTGGTCAATTTATAAGGCTTTTTTCGTTAGTTTTACTTGAATGGGTTAATTTTTATAAATGAATTCATTTATTATCTAATATTAAACAGGACTTGTTCAAAACTTTGTTAAGTGCTGTTTAAAACAACTATTTTTTGTATTGCTTTTTTAAAATGTTTTCCAAATTTATGAAGGAAATTTTGGAAAAAAAATTTTGGGTTTCGGAAATTCGTACTTTTATAAGGGTTTTTCTACCTAAAAAATAGCAACACCGGCGTATTGTTTACCTGTATTAAATGAATGTTGATAAGTTTATAAAAATTCAATGTTTGCTACCATATGTGTTCTTAGTAAAATTTTTGTACCTTGACCTGGGACTGTCTAAAAGCAAAAAATATATTGTTTTAAACGTTTAAAACGTTTTTTTGTAAAAAAAAATACAATTGTTTGTCAACCCTTGTGAGTCATAAAATGTATGAGTGATCTGCAATTTTAACAAAGAACCAAAGGTGAATGATTTGTTCGGGTATAAGACTTTTAGTGTTTTAACAATGCCGATGCTTTGATAATCAAAGTCAATTGGAAAAGGTGCCAGAGCGTGCTTGACATATACAGTATATGGCAAAACCAAATATTTGGGACCTGAACATTTTTGAAGAAAATTGTATACAGGTATTGTTAGCTAAATTTTTGTTCCCGCAGATCACTGGAGCTTAGTTTAATTAGGATAAAGACACTTTGTCAAATAATTTAGTCACTACAATTTGATCGCATTAATACTTTGTAGTGTAATTATTGTAAGGGCGATTTGAAAAAAATTATATTCGTTTAAACCGTAAGGCAGTAATAGCTGCATACATAACATAATTTTTGGCGACTGCAAGAAAAAAATAATTATATTTTTTGGAAAGTATATCATTTCATTACTTATTATGAGAGATGGACATGGGCCAAGAACTTAGACCCCAACCCAACTCGTCCCATTTAATTTATTCCCAAAATCAGTCTACCTTAGGCCATCCGTATTTAAGAATTTTTTTAATTTTTCAGTTTGATAGACCAAATTTAGGAACGTATAGTAAAGTCTACACACTGAAAATAAAAACTTAACTAGAGTGTATAAAAATAATAGAAAATTTGCTAAAAAGTAAATATTATTTAACACTTTGTTTATAAATTATTCCTTGTTAATGGGGTTGATTTGAGTGCATCGTTGGGTAATAGAAAGTTATTTTTTAAATTTTGAGTTTCTAAGAAAGCATCTGGGATTTTGTAGGGTTCCCGGGAATATCTCAGGGCAGCTGTTGCCCATACTTCACACCCATAAACGAGTTATGAGGAAAATACTGATTTTTGTGTATTGTTTCATTTTCGTTATGATATGAAGAAACAAAATCTCATCTAAATCCAAAGTTACTTTATTGTAAAGGATATATGCCACTTTAAGCACATACTACCCCAGTTTGTACAAAATGAACGTAAAAAAGTTAAAATTCTGCTAGAATTATATAAAACAGATACAAGCTAACAATTATTACTATGACTAATTAAACGAGTTTTCTGAAATTTGGCATTATTAATTTTTGATCGCCACTAACTTTTTTCATTATAAAAGATTTCAAACGATTTAATCTATAAACATAGATGGAAGCGGATGCAATTTTTTATAACCGCAATGAACCGCACTCGCAGTGAGTGGGCCCGCACCGCACCCGAATATCTGTGAGAAAAATTCACCCGCATCCACAACGCAATAGCTATTTTCTAACGAGGCGGTGTCATTTAAAGCAATTAAGCCGAAAAATGTCAATCACCGAATTGGCTCTCTATTAATTTTGTTTGATTGAGTGAATGATGTCAAACATGTTATATTATTTAGATTTCATAGTATAATTAATAATGTATTAGCTTAGTATTACACATGTCACGAAATCAAAATCTCAACCCGCGTAGCATTCGCAATTCAGCACCAGCACTGAACCGCACCCGCGCGTTTGTGGGTAAAACCGCAACCCGCACACGCGTCAATCTCTGCCCATAAATGTGATGCCCACACATTCATTCTGAACTGTTCCTAGCATGTGCTTAAACCTATTTTACATAGAAAACAGTTAATTTTAAGTTTGAACTGAAAATGATGCATTGGTTTCAATTTATAGCATTTACATGCTAAATTATTATTTTTAAAAGTTTCAAGAGATGTCAGTTTTTCATGGACGTTTTTTTTAAATCGCAAAATTTGCAGAACAAGTTAGAGAAAAAAATCATGGAAGAGTAGTTTAATTAGAAAAACAGTCTGAGAGTTATGTCTAAAATATGGAAGGGGGTTAACGGAGCAGGTAAGATAGGGTTAAGCAGAATTAAATGAGCTCATTTATCTTCTGACACTGAAATGATCTCAAAATTTCCCTGTTCTAAAAATCATAAGAAACTTTTCATATCTCAACAACTAATAAATATATCCAAAATCCGAAAGTTTTAGACTAAGAATGAGTTAGTGTTATGCGCCAAGACAATTTTATTGGATGTAGCCAGCAGTGTAAAATAAATTTTGACCTCAGCCGCCGTTGGCAGTAATGCTTTAGCCGTTGCCAGCCATTAGCCGTGATTTTTTTGCCGTAGTCGGCGCTTTTTACTACTACTAAGTGAAATACAGTCAAATCTCACTACTATGCCACTGAGCGAAGCTGGTATAGTAGCGAGAGTGACATATTAACGAGTGTGTGACAGCAAGTTTATTATAATCGGGACCGAGGAAAAGTGGCATAATAGCGAGAGTGGGATTGTAGCTAGATTTGCTCATAGTTCGAACAATTGAATCATGGAAATAAATTGTTCATCATAATGTGTAGCAATTAATTTTAGCCTGGATTTTGGCCGTAAAAGAAAATCTTTGGCCGCAGCCGGTTGTGGTTCGCGTCTCTTTGGCAATTTCCAGTCGTTTGCGGTTACGACTGGCAAAGGGCTAAGTCGTGGACGCAGAACATTAGAAGGAATGTCGCTCAATCAGTGAAAGTTGAAAGAATTCTCCATTTATGAACCCAGTTAGTTGTACCTTTATGCGAATCATCCAATCTCGATACTTCTGAGGACACAACTTTTGACTATATGGCTTGCCTGAACGGAACTAGAGCGATCTATACACAGAAAATGACATCATTGACACTAATTTTTGCTCCCATACACTCTAGATCTCCTTATTATATAAACATTAGGTATGAGGAGAATTTTTAAAAAAAACGATTTTTCATTATGTAATTCAAGCTCAGAAATAATTTTTTGCAAAATCATCATCACTATATGTCGGCACATTTACTCATAGATGCATCAGTATGCAAGGATTGCCAAATTTCGTAATGATCTTGGGCAAATTGTTTCAAAATATGTTTGTATATTTAACCTCTTAACGGGCCTTGTTGCTTTCAGGCAACAAACTAAAAAGATCAATTAAAGGTCAAAATTACTTTAAGTAACTGCGCATTGTTGCTTTAAAGCAACAAACCCTAAACTTGAGGAAAATTTGAATTTTTTTGAAAAAATCATTTCATGGCCATCAGAGGCATAAAGTACACATACCCTTTAACAAAAAAATTTCAAAAATTCTCTTCATATTCTGCCCGTTAAGAGGTTAAAACCGCACAAAGCGTCTTAGGACTTAGGGTAGTCGATGTTGAATACCAAAGAATATTCTTTCTAAAATGGATTTCAATTTGATTAAAAATTTCATTTCTACATTATCGCAAAGGAAGGTATTTGAGAAAGCCTTATATTATATTCTTGGACGAAATATAATAGAGATTTTTATTACGCACACAAGATTTGTATTCGTAAACAGCACAGAAAAGCAGCTAGCACTACACTTAATGCAACTCGACTCTTATGAAGAAGAATTTAATTGCCGCATTAATTATTGATTTTAGTTTTAGAAAGCAGTGTTAACTGTTGAATGAAAATATTTAAAATTTACTTATAAATTTCATTTCTACATTATCGCAATGGAAGGTATTTGAAAAAGCCTTATATTATATTATATAAAAATGCAGTTAAAAATATCAAGAAAACGTGGCAATCATAAATGCGTTCGGGTTGGTCACTTTCTTCAGCCGTGAAAAAGGAGGCTATGTATTATAATTCCTAAAAAATATGATCATGTTTTATGTCATTTTGAAAGTACTTTTCATTTTAAGGTAGATAGAGGGTAAGAATCACCATTTTTGTGTTTTATGTGAATAAAATTGTTTAATGTGTTCATATTACTTTTTTGTAATAAAAGCAGTAATACTTCCATTATATTCATTATGACTTGCCTTTTCGTTAAATTATCCCCATCGAATAGGAAATATCAAATTCTAGGCGCCGATCGAAACAGACTTGTCAAAAAGCCGAGCCGAGCTTGAGGAGAGCATTGGATATACAACGAGCCCAAAACGAGCCATATTTAAGCAAACCAGATTTATAGTGCTGCTTGTTAATTTGATTATGCCGATTTTTCTNTTTGCGTCTCTTTGGCAATTTCCAGTCGTTTGCGGTTACGACTGGCAAAGGGGCTAAGCCGTGGACGCAGAACATTAGAAGGAATGTCGCTCAATCAGTGAAAGTTGAAAGAATTCTCCATTTATGAACCCAGTTAGTTGTACCTTCATGCGAATCATCCAATCTCGATACTTCTGAGGACACAACTTTTGACTATATGGCTTGCCTGAACGGAACTAGAGTGATCTATACACAGAAAATGAAATCATTGACGCTAATTTTTGCTCCCATACACTCTAGATCTCCTTATTATATAAACATTAGGTATGAGGAGAATTTTTAAAAAAAGCGATTTTTCATTATCATGTAATTCAAGCTCAGAAATAATTTTTGCAAAATCATCATCACTATATGTGGGCACATTTACTCATAGATGCATCAGTATGCAAGGATTGCCAAATTTCGTAATGAGCTTGGGCAAATTGTTCCAAAATATGTTTGTAACTTTAAAACCGCACAAAGCGCCTTAGGACTTAGGGTAGTCGATGTTGAATACCAAAGAATATTCTTTCTAAAATGGATTTCAATTTGATTAAAAATTTCATTTCTACATTATCGCAATGGAAGGTATTTGAGAAAGCCTTATATTATATTCTTGGACGGAATATAATAGAGATTTTTATTAAGCACACAAGATTTGTATTCGTAAACAGCACAGAAAAGCAGCTAGCACTGCACTTAATGCAACTCGACT
>CABFPE010000065.1:662484-692765 GCA_900660155.1 Hofstenia miamia | reverse complement strand
GAACTTACTCAAAATTTAAACGAGCCGAGCTTAGAAATTACGACTCGTTGACAAGTCTGGATCGAAACCAGTCAAAATTCAGAACAAATAGACCAAAAACTACAATTTTGTTCCAGACAATTTTTAATGGACACAACTGCACAAATAGAACTCTTCTCATTTAAGATGATCAAAACCACAAAGTCTTAAATACAGGTTAAACATTTCCTGTAAACCAGCAAAATAAGCAAATCCTGCACTCTCCCAAGTAATTTGACACCTACTATACTTGACATTTTCACACGTTGCACTATTTCTGGAAATGAAAAATTAGTAATTTATGTAAAGATGTGTCAAATTGATAAAATAAATGAGAGAAAATGCATAATTAACCTGACCCGTTTCTACAAATACCGACCATTTAGAATGAATTGAAATTTTAATTAGATAATTGAAAAAGTAAGGTGAAGAGAAATTTATATACAATGGAAAATGTCTGCTTAGAAACTAATTAACTCTATTAAAAAGCAGTCTAGTGAATCGAAATTGGAAATGACACTTGATGAAAAAGTTGAGCAGAAATAACTATTGCGAATGAAATTTAATAAAACCTACAGAATGTTAAAAGCACGCAAAAGTTCATGGTATTAACATGAAATATCACTTCCCAATTAACACGTTTTAGGTTTCAAAGCTATCACAAGGGACTTTTGAAGGACGCTTTATTGGGTAGCAGAACAACCAGGCATCAGCAGTATTAAGATACTCTGGGCTATATTTGAAGTTTTATTAAAAAATGTTTATGGGAGAATGTCAAAAATAACTGTGTAACAACATTAGCATTCGAAAAACATACGGACATTTATATTACACTAATCACTGTATGAACGCAAATTAACGTACATCTAAAAATATAAATTGCTATTGCAAAATATTACACTAAGCAGCTTTATGAGAGTTTATTTTTGCTGTTGCAAACTAAATCAGATAACAAAACGAAAACGTGGAATTTTATGAGTTGGAAGACTAAATACGCGTTCTGGTCTATCATTGCAAAATGGTGTATCATCACATCGAAAAAAGAATGGCTCCTCCAAGATCTAGAGAATGCTGTGATAGGCCAAACACAATGAGTCTTTGAGCAGCAAACAAGAAGGAAGCCCAGCAATTTGCAACAAACTTGCTAGTTTTTTTTAAGATTCCTGCAATATTCCTCGCAGTTAGTTCAGAAAATAAAAAGTAAATAGGTTGGAACTTCCAGCTGGCATTACTTACGTCTGGTAGTGTTTTTGTAATTCTGATCCTAGCTTCATCCCTTAACCACCTTCAGCAAAAGCTGTGATTCAAATTTTGGAAATTCCTCAAATTGATCCACTTCAATTAAATCTGACAAACATAAGTTCCAATTTGACTTAACATTTTTAATTAAATCTTATGCAAGTTGAGGAGAACTTGTAAATGCTGGACACCACAACTGTAATATATGTTTTAAGTTCAAGTCAAGCACATATAATCGATATTGTTCATATATAAGCTCTGTTATTTCTGGCTTCATTGTTATAAACATCCCATTATGCCATCCAGTAATAGCATTCAGTATCATAATCAGACTTGTCAACGAGCCGACATTTCCAAGCTCAGCTCGTTTAAATTTTGTGTAAGTTAGGCTCGGCTCGGTACATAAAATCTTTGAATGAGGCTCGGTTTTAGCTCGGTATTTTTTTAAAAATATTTTTTACATAGCTCTTTCTATTATTTAATAAACATTTCATAAATAAGATTATAGGAAAGGTATACTGACTGCAAAAATAAGAAAAATCTCCATAATCAAATTTCCAAGCAGAACTATAAACTTGCTTTGCCTAAAATAGGCTCGTTTTGGGCTCGTTGTATATGAAATACTGTGCTCAAGCTCGGCTCGTTAGAAACTCGGCTCGTTGCCAAGTCTGATCAGAATATATTGTAGTTATTGTCAACAGTTTTTTGCTTATTAATTTTAGCAAGAAATTTTATGCGAAGTTCTGAAAAACGAAAAAGTTTTTCATGTCTCTCTTTCGTTCATATAAATAGTTCATGTTGAAATACAAAAATGTATCATTATAAACTTTTACTATAATTTTGACGGATGGTACGGAAACATTTTTACGAATTAAATAGATGTAATAACAGTATTAAAGAAGCATTTTGTAAGATAATTGCGAAAATGTTGACAATACAATCTAACATGATTATATACTACAAGCATTAATTACAAACTCATGAGCTAATCAAATCAGCATGGTTTACCTTAAACAATGCTACTATACGTTCTTCAAAATTAAAATATAGTGTGAAGAAATATATTTTAGAAAGTTTACTAAACATGACGAATTTTCAATATAATTTATTTAGTATAATTTTCCGTAGGTGAATTTACGTTTAAAAAATAACTTATATCAATAAAATTGGTGGGTAAAATATCCCATGAATCTAGTTGAACGTACTATCCACACTCTCTTTATTGTATATTGGGATAGCTTAACGTGTACATGTGTTTATGTTGTGTTCTCGTATGCTACCTATAAAACAAACCATTTTGAAACACAGTAAGAAAGAATCACACCAAGACATCATCTAAATATTGATCAAAGAATTGCCATCACTGTGCTCGATAAGTGAAAAGCTATTAAGTAACTAAAAAACTTAAACAACAACGAGCAGGCCTCCACATAAAAAACTAGACAGATTCAATTGATTACAATTTCCACTTGATTCAAATGCTTTTGTAATAATGTCTATATATATATATATATATATAATAAACAAGAGTAGTGTATATGTTTATAGTTTCTAGAAAGTTCCTATATTTTTGCCAATGAATTACCTTAACCCTAAAAACCTAAAAACTTTTCACAATTTCTGATGGGTTTAGTAAAAAATAAACATTTATGGATATCTGACAACTAGGGAACTTGCAAAATCGGCATTTAAACAAGATTAATATTGTCATGCACCTTAGACACATATTCCTTATTACAAGTGGTCACCATAACAGGGGAGTACACTTACCCATAGATGTATTAATGTTCAAGGATTTCCAATGGTATCTTTATGGATATAATGAGCGGTTTATAGTTAAATTAATATTACTAGAGACTTAAATTCGAACGAAACTTTTGTATACATATTTTTCTATTTGTCTTCGAAGCATACCATTGTTGACTTAAATAAACAACAAAGTATGCGCATTATGAATTTAACAAAAAAACTTTAAGAAAAACTCGTAATGAATACAGTGTTTTTCAGAGCAACCCTGCAGAAATTGTTACACCAATTTAGCAACCGTGTTATTATTTTTACTTTGGTCAAAATATCACATGCGATCAGGATTACAAAGCTTAATCTAAAATAAGTAATCATTATTTATATATTGTATTATATTCTTAAATATTTAAAACATTCCTATAATCTGCTCATTAGTTAAAATCATTCTTCCATTTCACGTTCAACAATTATTCGGAGCAAATTGTAGCAGCAAATTTAAGTTATTTTAATTATTTTAATTTGTCTATATGTCATTGTTATTTTAATTTCTTAGCTTGTTTATTGTATATATCTTTATTTTAGTATGTGCTGTTCAATTTTGTAAATATGTGTATGTATATATGTTTGTAAATGTTGTACATATGTATTTTTTGCAGATTTTTTAGCATGTACAGCAAATGTATTGGCATTACATAAACAAAAATAAAGCTATTGAAGACTAATAGAATGTTATGCTAACATTGAACTTAAACTGCCCAGGAATTTTTTAATTTTTTATGGTTTCCTATCGTTCATTTGGAACACAACACCCTAACAATGGATTTTTTAAA
The DNA here is from genome assembly GCA_900660155.1 of Hofstenia miamia. Taxonomy (NCBI): domain Eukaryota; kingdom Metazoa; phylum Xenacoelomorpha; order Acoela; family Hofsteniidae; genus Hofstenia; species Hofstenia miamia. Next base: position 688,932 of record CABFPE010000065.1, on the reverse strand, counting down.
TTTCTATTCATTTTATGAATGACATTGTTCTACAACACTGGGTATAATTTTCGACATTTTGCAAAAACTTATTGTTATTGTTAATGTGAAAAAAGTAAATAAAAAAGAAAATTTCATTTGATAAGTTAAGAATGAATTCCATCATTTGCAACTGTTGAAACCAATGTTGAATTAATTTCAAAAAATTTCCAAATTTTTAGATTTTATGACGTCGTCAAAAATAATGATGACCAAACATTTCTGAATATTCCCAATTGATAGGTTTGATATGAAGAATACTTGTGCAAAGTTTGGTTTTCATATCATAATCCTATTAAGGGATAAATGAGGGATGCGATATTTTCTACCAGTTATGACGAGTCCAAAACAGCCAATGTTGAATAAGGTTAAACAATTCAACCTTGTTTCTAAGCACCTAGCGAATTTAGTTCAAAATGCGAAAACAAAATTTTTAAAACTTATTAATCATGGGATCTTAACTTCACAGATTGTGTTTTGCTTTAAAATTCGATGATAGAACTAAACCTATACTTTCCTTTCAATTGAAGAAAACATTTAAAAAAACTTGTGAAGATGCATTTTGAAAAAAACGCAAATTTAATATTTGCTGAAGAGGGAGGCAATTAACTTAAAATAGAAGCAGAGCACTTAAAAAGAATTCAGCGGGGCAGAACATTCGTTAAAATTTTGACGCTCAATGAGAAAGAGCTTAGAAATTGGCTCCATTCACAAGTAGAGAAAATTTCATTTTAACATCACCCAAAACTATTCATGTTACATACAAATATCACTTAAGTTAATATACATTTCTAAGCCGTTAAAGCAACAATTGAAAGAGGCATTAGTCTAATCACCAAATCCAACATCTTTGCTAAATGTTGGTGATATTTAGAGTGTGCTCGGACTCTCTTCACATGTTTATGGGGGGGGGGAAGGGGGGATTACACCCCCAACCACACATCCCAAAACATGAAAATTGCAATTAGCTGAAGGTTTATGGCAAATTTTAACTGCATGAAATTTAGTTTTATTCATTTCCTGAAAAAGTGTGTTAATATCATTGCCCAAACATTTTTGGATATTTTGTCAGAGTAGCGTAGCACTAACATTTTTGTACGGACATGTTTTATTTTATGATGCACTTTTTTGTTACAATTTGAAAAGAACAGAAGGAATAAAGGTATTTTGGAGTAGAATTTGCAAAACACAGGTAAAATTTAGGACAAAATTGCATTGATTCATTTTACCTTTGTGATCTTATAAGAACATCATATTTTGCTGACTTCGTTTTGCATAAAAAATATACTAAAATATGCAATATCACTATGTGTATTTAATGATCTATATCAAGAGAAGCTACCTACTAAATTTCGAAGCGATTGGATTGGATAATTATTAAGGAAAATAATTAGAGACTGCAATTTTGTACCCCTAGCAAAAAACGACGTATGTAAAAAAATCCAATAAAAATAAGGTCAAAAAGCCAACTTACAAAAATTCTCACATCGCCAAATAGCTATCTATATTATAATATAGATAAATCACGGCTTCTAGGGAACTAATATTTGAATGATTTGAATTACAATTTTTTCAGATCTTTTCAGGTATACTTAAATGAAGCCCATATGAGTTGACTTTTTTATGTTTGACACAAATTCGAGTCAATTTGCAACTCAAACTCGGGCGTTCAAGACAAGGCTGCAATTTTAATTAGACAAATTTTTATCGTGTATGCTAAGCTATATAAAACGATGCTACAATTTGAATGACCCTATATAAATCTACATGTTAAATTCGAACTTCGAGTACTCGCACGAAGCCTATCTTAAATGCACATCACAAATTTCGGCACCCCATCAAAAAAAATCCTGTATATACCAATGGTCCCAAGTGACGTTGTTCATGCGAGGTTGATTGTATAATTGCTACACAATAATATATTGTTAAATGATAAACTTTTTCAATAAAATATTACTGAAAATAAGTCAACTAATCAGATAAAACTAGAAATGGGACGGTTGAATACAATAAAAGGATTTATCAAAATTAAAAAAAACAGTAATGAACGTGCTAGTAAAATATAATAATGCGCCCACGCTTCATCCCAATAGCGACTAGTCTTTTTCAATGAACATTACACTTTTTTTATAAGAACCAGTAAATTTTTTGCTGAGGCTCAGCTGTTCTTATTTTTTTGGCACTTTGAGCCTTAAATTGTTCTTATTTTTTCTAAGGTAAAAAACAAGTTTTGGCTATTTATTTTACTATTTAGAGGATGTTAGTATTTTTAAACCTTTGGAGCTGTAAATAAGTATATTTTGTTAGTAATCATTGAAAAAATCAAAACAAAAAAACAACTTTTTAAATACTTTCAGCCTCACTACTGTTCTTAAATTGTTCTTATTTTTTGGCATTTTTAGCCTCATTTTTGTTATAAAATTTTTCTTATAAAAAAGGTGTATTTGATCAAAGGTGACCATTACTAAATTATGAAACCTAGGTTTTTTTAAAGTGAGAAGCGACCAACTTTTCTGATTTCTCGTGGCTTTAGTACACAGCTTACATGCATAATGTGTATTTGTGGATGAATGCGTTATATGCTTATTAGGCATTGTAATTAAACAAGCATTAGCACAGTTTTCAACTTAATTGACAGTTGATTTTACTCGCAATATACATTTGATTTGAATTTCGAGTGGTGGAAATGTGTCATTATTCTACGAGAGAAGATGAAAACAAACAAAGTGTTTTATTTTTAGTTTGTGAAAGAAATTATAAATGAGTGCATTCGAAAATTGTTGTATTGTGTGAATTTGAGATCTCAGAAGTAATACAACACACCTTTAGTGTACTTTCCACATTGAACATTCCAAATCCCTGTATAATGACAATCGACTAAGCGGAGATGTTAATGATTCAATGAAAGTGGACATAGTTTCTTCCGATCCCATCCCACAGAAAAATGCAAACCGTTCCCATTCGTATTCTCTAATCGTATCGCCTACAAAACTGGAAGTCACCCAGATTAATCGGGGCTGGACAAGACCATATTGATATAAGTTAGACCAAACCAATACAAATTTTTGGGAGGACCACTTCGGACCGATTAAATATGAGACTCTCTATACGCATAGGCCTATATACGTCTACATACATTCAGTACTCTGTATAGTGAATTTCCAGATCAGCAATACATAACGCCTGACTCAGAAAAAACGCAGCCAGAGCGCCGGATGACTCTTATAGCATTAAAATCATTTCGTATTAAAAAATCTTAAAACCCTAAAAATGAAATACTATACGATTGGATAATCTCGAACCGACAGGGCCGCAATGTTTGAGGGCCGGATGGGACTGGACTTTCATTTCTGATGGTCGAGTGGCAATATTGAATTCAATGAACATAACTAAATACAAACACGAACATACTGCATGTAAACATTGTATTAATCCAAGGAGGGTTTGGTGGTAGATATGTATGTTCCACCTAAACAAACCCCGTTTTTCAATATTTCTATAATTTACAGTTTATTTGTATTTTGCATGACTAATCTTATGATAGTGGCAAGTTAATATATTTATAAAACTTCAGCCAAATTGCTAATTGCTTCTCAAATTTTTGTTTGATCAATCTGATGACTGATTTGAAAGTAAATATAACTAAACGAATCATGTAGTTAAAAAGGGCGTTTGTAAACCAATATGTGATCCTAGTTTCACGTCATTCGTTTTATTGACAATCATTAATTGACTTCTTGAAGGGGTGCAGTAGATGTATGTATCGCCCTAGTGCAGCTTCATAGATGCATTTCAAAATTTAATTTTGGTGATAGGGTGCTTCTTACTTAATGCATTCTATAAATCTGTGAACAGCGGAAGCACCGACTGACAATATTGCCGTTTTCAAATAATTCACGCGTATTTAAGATAGAATTAAAAATCGTTCAGGACGAACTTTGAATCCTAATTAGTGTAGGAATTAAAGGCTATTAACATTCTCATCCCCACCCCATTCCATTCCCAAATGGGGCGCGTTTACGCCTTCGCCCTGGCTAGCCCCGATATGTGCCAAGAAATAATTGAAAAATGTAGGGTTTTTTGGGAATAATATTTCGGAGCGACTGGGTGCATACCTGACTTACTTTTGTTACGCGATTTTAAAAAAATTCAGAGTCGAGCAGGCCCTCGCCAAAGCTCATTGGAAAATATCAGGCCTCGCCCCTATACAACTTTTGCCATTACTATACAAAATTGGATAAGGCCATATTCAAACCATTGGCAATTTGTAAAAATATCGGTAAACCTTCAAAAATTAAACACATTCAAAAGTAATTGGTCAGCCATTCTTCCCTGAAAACTTTCTCATGTTTTGCGGGAGCATTTAAACTCAAATTTTATATTTGGAGTAAACACTAAAATCTTTAGCAATTCAAACACTCGCGTTAGAGTAAAATGAAAATAATCTACATTAATAGAAGCACTCTTCCTGGAAAGGGATGCTGTTAAAATTAATTTTTTAAAAGTGTTTATCGATTTCTTAAAATGCGCTGCAATCATCTAGTGAGTACACGTGATTGGTAGGATGGTCTATTACTTCTTCTGTGCACGTGATCATTTGCCGGGTGGTGTGAAGCATTTAATTCTTCATAATCTGCGCTCTGTTGACAAATCGAATCAATTTAAGTATATTTTCTGGGGAATATTTGGCAGTCCGGTAGGTGTGCAAACAGAGAATGCAAACGCAGGTGCTTCAATGCCCCCATTCAAATGCAGTTTTTTATGGAATTATTTAATGGAACTGGGAAAATACAAAGCAAAAATAAGTGTCTAGACAATGAACTAGCAGAGATAAGAATTTACTTTCTTCAAATGGCGTAGTGTCAACAACACTTTGTAATAAAGATCAGAATGTATTATTTTTCTGGAAAACAAAGAAATAATGTACATCAAAAACGTATAACATTTGTTATGAATTACTGTAGAATATTACAAAAAAATTAATCCATAATATTTGGGATGAAATACAAAATTTGGAAAGTATACTGTTGTTTGATTCCAAACAATTAAAACTTTTCAATAAAATATTAGTTTTGATAAAAAAAAATTTAAAAAAGCAAAAATTATTGTGTGACAGCTTCAGTGATAGATGACGTGTGCAAAAAATTTAAAATTCATTCTTTTTCTTGAGTATACTAATATGTCAAAAAGGACACTTAACTGCAAATATTGAATGCCTCTGACAGCAATTGACGGAATGTTTGTAACACTCGAAAGACTTCATATTTGATTGTGAAAAATTTTTGCATATTTAATAATATTGAATACTCCAAAAATCCAACTTTGATAAAATATAAACTCCTAAGATGACATTCCTGGCATAGTGTTCTGCGGACATGGCCACAGCCAATGATTTTTAATGCGGCCAAAATCCCGGTTAAGATTCATTTCTGAACATTATGATGAACAGTTTATTTCATGATTTTTATTTGTATTTTTGTTTTTAAAACTTAACCATTTTCATTAATTGATCGAACTATGACCCTGATTTAATCATTGAATATCACAGTATTTCACTTAGTAGTAGTAGTAGTTAAAAAACGCCAAAATCTAATGAAATCTTGCAAAAAGTGAAGTTTTCCAAAAACTTAGCGGTAAATATTTAAAGACATGAAAGCTCGTTTTTTAAGACGCCTTTAATTTGTGGGAGAGCAGAAAATTCTTGAGAGAATGGTTTCTATCTTATGAAAAACCACTAAAAATTAACATTTTTCACAATATTCTCATAAAAAATCGCAATTTCCTACAGTGTTTAGATAGTTTTTGAAAAGTGTGGGGTCGACCGTTCGCCCTAAAACAGTGCCTGATTTGAACTACAATATTTTTACCAAGATTGTAGTTTTCGGAAAGAAACATTTATTTCTTGAAGTTGACGGTGGATACCTGTAATTATGACCCATTTGCATCTTTAATCGATATAGATTCCTACTTAAAAATTATGTTCCAATTGTTAAAATAATCATAGATTTGGGAAACAATAGCTAAACGGGATTTGCGTTTGTGCTATTAACAATCATTTCAAAGCTGAGAATCTATTAAAACGCAAATTCTTTTAAAAGTAACATACATATTTAATTCGAAATCTAAGTAATGATACAGCAATTGAAATAAATTCTAAACATTATGCATTATATATCAACACTATGCCATATCGCTTCCAACATACGAAATACATCCGATTATTGTACGAGAAAGCAATTCTAAAATTACTAAAATAAAGCCCAACGAATAAATGTTTTTTGCACAATTGTAGAAATGCGGAATTCTACACAGAGCTCAAGGCAATTATAAATTTTTGTAACCCAACCCGTATGATGTCACATTTACCAGAAAAACCAAGCGTAGTAAATAAATTTTCACCAAATTTTCAAAATTCTGCCTACAAAAACATATCGCCGAATTCGAACCACTAATTTTTTTGCATATTTTACAAACAGACGTATTTAGGTATTAAAAATATCAAAAGGGCTTTGAAAAAGTTTAGATATATTAGACAACTGGTGTTTGGTACATGTATTTTGCCAACGTGATGATTCTGTAAGTACTAACACTAATCAAACACGTTTTGCTGTTACACAGAATGAACGTAAAAATTTGTTATGTTAAGTAAAGCCAATCAGACTTCAAAGAAACAGAGCATGGATTTGGAACCACCCCACACTACAACGATGTTATTAAATAACCTGTCAGAAATGTAAAAACTATATTGCCATGATGATTTATTAATTCTCTACAATATCACACATATGGTGACGAGATTGCCATGCAATATTAGAATTTTAATATAAAATCCAAATTGTGTAATTAACAAAGACAGATATAATTGAGGATAGTTTATAGTAAGGGAAGAAAAACGAAAAAAGGGGGACAAAGAGCTAATATAGGACTAGGTAATGCTAAAATTAGGCAATGAATATTAAAAAAGTTCATTGCTTTTTTAAAAATACTGCCTGCGGCCACATCTTAGAGGTGTTGGCTATCAGCGGTAGAAAGTAAAAATATACATAAGATGGTCAATTCATAACGCATATTAGTACTGTAAACAAAAAGTGATTTATGACAAAAATCGTTGACATTGCAAAACGAACCTTTTCATCGAAATTTGTATAACTTGTGTATGACATTAAGCAATCTTAAACAGGCTGGAGTCCTTTTAAAAAGACAAACCGTTTTTCCACATTTACATGCTTGAATGCAATGTCGAAAATGTTTATTAAAGCATATTGTTATGGATAAAGTTGTTCAAACGTTTAACTATATTTCATTGAAAATTGGAAATTTCTTAAAAAATTTACATGTCCATACTAAACATTTTTGTAATTATAACGTTTCGAGCTCATGGAAACAAGAAAGAACTTTAACTGTTTCTAATGTGCGTTAATCTCCCAACCCCATTGAAACGTGCTGCCACTTCAATTGGACAGCGCGGGGTCGTGGATTAAGGGCGAAATGAAAGAAGAGATTCTCCTCTATAATGTGATGTCTTCAGATTTCGCATATATTTTAAAAAAAATTAAAAGAGGCATAAAAAACACTTAAAAAATCTCTGGAGTATTCAAGATAAAAGGGATTGGCGGAAGTCCATAGATTGAAATCAAGCAGAAAACCTGTTAGACGAAAAAGATTGATGAATTCATGGAATTAGAAAAAATGACAGAAAAGTCATAGGAATAGAGAAGAAATGTAAAATATGCAAGCAATCACTTTTGCTAAAAAACCAACGCCTTTTGGAATAGGTGGAAATATATTTTTAAGCGAAAATTCAAAATTTTTGTCAATATTTTCCTGTAACAAGTGGAGTTTCTCCGATCTCAATTTTAGCTTCTCTTCTTTTTACATTATACATTAGTGACCGCTAAAATGTATGTAATTATTTTTCGCTGTACATATTAAAACATTCTTACAAATTCCATTTCAATCATTTGAGTGGATACCCACAACGCAGTATAAGTAAATGGGTAACCGGCTGACAACTCGCTATTAGTTTTTTAATTAGTGTACCATATTCAGGTCTATTTACATGATTCATGTTCAAATTTAGTTTATCTTGTTTGATATAATGACTAATTTTTGTTAATATACACAACACTGCATTTTGTAAAATATTCCTTGTTATCACACATTTTTCGTTTTCGTCAATGCAGTACACTATCAATTTTCCATATTTCGAGAAGCTTACATGTACAGTATAATTTGGCTCCATAAATTCCACTTGATTGTTTTTGTCTGTGATACAAATAAATTAACATCAATATACTGTATATGGCGAAAACAATACGAAAGATCTTTTTAGTGTTCTCACAAGTAATTTATCATTACAGAGAAATAAGTCTGTCCATATTACTTTCTTAAATAACGTAAAATTATCTAAACTTTTTAAGTTTTATCTTAATTGCATTGCGTCACTTTCAAACTATTTTTATTTAACACTAAACGGCCTAGGAATTTATAAAAATATTTATGATGTCTCTAAAAAAGTTGAAAAGCTCATAACTATCAATTTTTTAGGTTGGTGCAAAAACAATGTCATTTTCTGACATATTTTATATTTATATGTTTTCTGAATTAATTTATTGATTAATATAGCGTTGCTAATTCATTTCCATCAATTATTTGTTTAGTTGTTATTTTTGAAGGCTTTTTGACAGCATGAACAAAATTCAAATCTGCACGATGTTTTTGTTTGAGATCAAACTAGGCTGTAAAGCTGCTGAGACAGCTCATGATATCAAGGATGTGCTTGACACAGGAACCACTAAAAAAAGTATGACACAAAGGTGTTTCAAAAACTTCACAATGTTGGTGAAAGCCTAGAAGATGAAGCCGGTGAAGGATGGCCAAATGTGGGTAATAATGAACATCTTAAATCCTTAATTAAAGAAAATACTCAAAAGACCGCACGAGAACTTCCTGATGAACTCGAGGGCAGCCACTCCACAGTCGTGCGACTATTTTAGGCAAAGCAAGTTTATAGTTCTGCTTATTAATTTGATTATGGAGGCTTTTCTTATTTTTGCAGTCAGTATACCTTTCCTATGAAATATTTATTAAATAATAGAAAGAGCTATGTAAAAAATTATTTCAGCACAATATTTTTAAAAAAATACCGAGCTAAAACGAGACTCATTCAAAGATTTTATGTGGCGAGCCGAGTCAAACCGAACTTACACAAAATTTAAACGAGCCGAGCTTAGAAATGTCGGCTCGTTGACAAGTCTGCACCACTAGCAAAGCTGGAGTCCGCATGATTGTCCTATTAACGAATAAAAGAAATTCAAGTCTTGGTGTACCTTTCCTCATATAGTTAATTGAATTGAAAAATGAGATTTGGAAAAGAATACATAATGAGGATTTGCAGCTCATTAAGCCAATTACAAAGAAATGAAAGTTTTATAAACTTTCACAGAAGGTTTCTATCAGAAAGCGGAAGTTCTCAAAATAACAAACCAGTCTAATTTAAATCTTAAAAAACCGGCTATTTATAAAAAAATCTTAACATTGAGGAAATTGACTAAATTCAAAGTTGACAGTTGGTAAGAAGAATTGATATCTTAAGTCTCTGACTGTAATCGAAAATAGTTACGAGAAAAAGAAATATCATTTATCGTCTAGACAAAGAAATTAGTTGAAATTAATTAATTCTTTACTATTTTCTATCTAAAATTGAAACATATCATTTCATGGTCTATTGAATTATAACTAGTTAGCCAAAGCAATAAGAATGCTTCAGCATTTAAACAATTTTACATTAAAAAAGTTTTAAAACAATTTCAAAATCGAAATTGAATCTGAATAAAGCCTAAAGTTGAATGTCCTCATACGGAAAGCTATTAAATATGTTTGTTTAGGTTACCATATCATTTTAAATTTTCTCGACACAAAATGGAAGGTGCTCCCCCTAGAGAGTGACAATGTGAGGTAAACATGGACCCGAAAATTTAATACCCGAACCCTACCTGACTTAATTTAGCGCTATGGATCTCTGTTCAATCAAATGATCATTAACATCTGATTGGGGAAACAGCAATTCATTGGTATTACTTAACGTCTTGGATCTTTCTCAAATCAAGCAGTGATTTAGATCTAATTGTTATACCCGAACCTGAAATCGGGTTTAATTGAGTACCCGATGCTGCTCTTTACTCCCCCCTCCCTGTTCTAAAAGAGTTAGTCTGTGCATGCTTTAGTGAAAACCAATAATTATCCCAAAGAATTCATTGAATTTAAGAAAAAGAAGTATTTACAGATTTATGTATAAATTTTTTCTGGGATAAAGAACTCTATCATGGCGACGACAACTAAACGATATTGCAAAAATAATTTTAAAATAATTTTCTATTGAGTTGCATGTTTCACAATAATTGCTAGGAGTGTCAAGTTGCAATCAATTTCAGTAGCGATCGTTGAAAGTCGATGGCTGTGATTGGATGATGAATTACATGCTCAAGTAGCAGTAACAGCCAGACAAGTGAAATTTCACATCAAATGCTAATTACGCCGTTTTATGGGACATTTAGCGAAATTGAAATTCGTGAAAATTTCATTCTCTACATCCAAAGAATCCTCTACAATTTCGCTAAAAGCCATTTATCAAACTCAAGCGACATCAGATCAGACATGGACTTTAATGTGTCAATTATAAATTTGTTATACAACCTGAAGTCTTTCGAGGTTTCACAGGTTACAAACTATTTTTAAGCTTCAACGCTTATGAAGCATTAAAAAATGTCATGCTGAAATGAATCTTATGAACTGACTTTAGAACTAGACAAAACAACAAGATGATTTAAATCAGATTATAGTAAGGCGATTTCATAGCGTTTACATAAATCAAACAAAGGAAAATATATTCGTCATTTCAAATCATTGCAGACGTTGCTTTAAAAAAGCAAGGCAAATAAGATGCAATTTCAAGTGCTAATGTTTAAGTGGACTAGATAAACAAGGAGCTGTTCTTTGCTAGATAAACTTGGATATTGTATATCGCGATTTTATACTCTTTATACCTAGAAGTTTGTCGATATACTTAAATGATTCTATTATACAAAATTTCAAAAAGTGAAAATCTAGAAAAAATTTGAGTACCCTCCACTTAAACCGTCAATGACGTAGTAGGTAACAGCAGCGGATCCAATTGATTACGAGCAGGGGTCGGACGTGAGCCAAAAATTTTGGGTCACTTACACCTATATGATAGCTGTACATACAGGCCAAGGACGTAGCTACGGGGCCTGGGGTCCCATACTTTTTCATTTAGTTCATATATTATTCGTTAAAAAGAAATCTTTATATATATTCCTGAATTTACAACAAAAACTGCTCCCCCTAAATTTTTTCTGCTTTGTAATTCTTGGCTACGCGTCTGATAAAGGCTCAGTTGGAAATGATCTCCCGGACCGAGACCGAACCGGACCTAGTATATCAGGATCGGACCGTTTACTATTTAAACAGCCGACTACTATTGGCGGCGCGAAACCCATGAGGTCAGCAACGGGGGCGCAGCCGGCCGAGCGAAATCTATCCAACTGGATTAGACTGTATAATATTCCATATCGAAACCCTTTAAAGCCCATAGCCCCTGTAAAAACCGTATATGATGCAAGCAGTATTGTTAACCGGTACCACCACACCAAAAACATTAAATGCGGTTTCCTTTTAATGAAAAATTTCGTTCGTCTTTGCATACTTTTACTTTTCAATCGGCTCAGCCGTTTAAATTTTCGGCGGGTGGCTGAACTAAAATATATCGGCATAAAATGCTTTAGAAAACCATGCCAAATTATGTTGTATTTGCAATTTCTGCATATAAATGTCATTACGCGAAAACGTAAGTAATATAAAACGTAGATTTTCCAATAATGAATTTCAGAAATTTATGTCAATTTATAAATTGACTAGAACTTTATAAAGCCAAATACTAACAGTAAATTAAAAACCGAGTGCACAAAAAAATGTAATTTATTTTACAGAATTATCAGTCGATTCTTTTTATCTTATTCACTGCGAATTCTCTCACAAGCAAAAAAGGAGAATTACTACAGGTCAAGTAATCAACTATAATAGCATTGATCCCGAAAAATATACAAAAACTTCAAATTTTTAATACCAAACGCATTTCATTTATCCATTCTATTACCAGTCATATTAAACATTTTGGTACCACAATCCCATGTTTCAATATGATAACTTCTATTTTGTTAAAAATTAGCAAAAATAAAAAATAATATTCCGATATCCGGAGTCGGTCATGTTTCAACTATGCTGTCTCAGGTTGGTTCCCTCCTACGGAAATATTTAGCCCCATCAGATGATCAAGCCACACCATAATTTATTACAGTAACCGTATGATTCGAATGCCAACACCCAAAAAAATTACTTACATCTAACTGTAAAAAAAGTTTTTATGAGTAGTAAAACTTTCGACAGTATATTCGACAGATAAATACAAAAGACATTAAATTCAATTTAATCTTTAACAGTTAAGGATTTTTATAAGCACTACCGTATAATCATTAAAAATGACAAAATAATTTAATCATGTTACTACATAAAAAATTAATTGTAAAAATATTAACCCAAATTTAAAGTGATCTCATTTTTTAAAGCAGACCCAAAACATGAATAAAAAAAGTATTATACTTCTGCCTTTCCATACATATATGTGCTTCATTAAGAAAAACCGCGATCTAATAAACCCATTGCGGCTTGAATATAAAGGAAATTAGCTCAGCTTATAAATTGCACTAAAAATACTAGTAATTGTTAAAAAGAGGTCAGCAATCTAGTATCTAATCTTAAATTGCTATTACCTAGTCAACAGTAGGTGCAAAATTTAAAAATTTCTACAAAGATTTGTTCAATGTAAATTATTATTTCAATTCTCGTAAGATGGCGCTTCATTGCACAGTATTAATTAATTTATAAGAAGTATCAAATTATTCAAGAAATAATTACGTAAATTTCTTGGATAAATGGTAATTACCTGTAAAAGTCAAGACGCACATTAATAATGTTTAAAAATAACTCACTACACTCTTACATCTTTAATCATCACATGGTTTCAAACAATAAGATTCCTTTAAAGAAATGAGTAAGTTTTCATATATAAAGTTTTGGAGCAGGGGTGGTTAAGATATATTGATAAATAAATAAATGATATATAATGTATTCCTGAGAGACAACAATATAATATATCTATTTTTTAGTATAGTTATATACAGAAAAGATGCACAGATTTGTACTCCTAATAAGTGACACAGTCGTATTGACAAAAGTGAGTTTGTCTAATGCACGCATGGCGCTGCTGCCTTGAAACGTGGCAATTAGGCACTCCTTGACATTGCAATTCACAACCCCATTCTTGTCAAAATGATTGTCGTTCTAAAGAAAGTTATTTTTTACACCAAAAACATTTAATACATTTATTCTTAGACACAAAAAATATATAATTTCTTGAAGTGAAATTTTAAAACATTCCTACCATTATTGATTGTGAAAAAACGTTAACATTCTACTTTTCAAAAAATTACAGAGATTTTAGGATAATTAAGTCATCCTAACTGATGTTGCTACATAACTTAAGACTTGTTTTCAATCTCAAAGATCGGTTGATTAACTCAAATTAGTATTCGAATGGTCAACGTTTTAACATACACTACAATTACAACGCCATGAAATTCATAATTCACAAATTCGTAGCAAGAAGTAACACTAGAATTTATTTTTATTTATTAGTGTTTTGATGCTTATTAAATTTTTGTTTCCGTTTTTTATTTTTAATTTTGCGAACGAACAATTTCAAATTCGCCAAAATTCGTAAAACTATGATGAAACTTTTCTGCGATTTGTAAAATATTTCCTTCCTAGCTCAAACATCAATGAATATCAAGCTTTTAAAGATACGAATCCTTCTGCCCCACTATGTTTTAAAAAAGACGCGATTTTAAGGGGGTTGGAAGAATGCCCCAAACTATCTAAGCATTATCTGAAATTACGGACCTTTTGTGTGAATATTGCAATAAAATATAAATTATTTTCTACTATTTTCTGCTATTCCATTAATAAGTATGTAACACATTGTTTTGTGGAGACCCGCACTTTTCGAAAGATGTCATTAGGTTTAGTACAACTTGCAAATAAATAATCGTTTTATAATAATCTTTGTAAAGTATTTCAACCGCTCCTAGTTCGAAAACTTCTAGGACCACGTCTGTTTGAAAAAGCTAAAGTATTCCTTACAATGAACTACACTCAAAATATGAAACNAATTTTTGTTTCCGTTTTTTATTTTTAATTTTGCGAACGAACAATTTCAAATTCGCCAAAATTCGTAAAACTATGATGAAACTTTTCTGCGATTTGTAAAATATTTCCTTCCTAGCTCAAACATCAATGAATATCAAGCTTTTAAAGATACGAATCCTTCTGCCCCACTATGTTTTAAAAAAGACGCGATTTTAAGGGGGTTGGAAGAATGCCCCAAACTATCTAAGCATTATCTGAAATTACGGACCTTTTGTGTGAATATTGCAATAAAATATAAATTATTTTCTACTATTTTCTGCTATTCCATTAATAAGTATGTAACACATTGTTTTGTGGAGACCCGCACTTTTCGAAAGATGTCATTAGGTTTAGTACAACTTGCAAATAAATAATCGTTTTATAATAATCTTTGTAAAGTATTTCAACCGCTCCTAGTTCGAAAACTTCTAGGACCACGTCTGTTTGAAAAAGCTAAAGTATTCCTTACAATGAACTACACTCAAAATATGAAACTCAACTAAATCATGATTTGCTCGGATTCAGTGGCGCGTTTAGGGGGGGGGGCTGCGAACACTTAATTCATTTCCTCAAAATTGAAAATAGTTCCCTTTAATTCAAAATGACATTAATCGATGTGCTGCCAAAAAACAGACGATTGCATTTGTTTAAATTTACTTTTGTTCAAAAAAATTTTTTTGTTTACCACTTTTTTTCTGTAAACATGGGTGTCAGTTCCCCCCTCCGTTTTAAAAAACCCTAACTGCCCCTCTCCTCGGATTACTGTTGAGCAAAATTTTCTTTCACTGAAAAACCACGTAAAAATCGGTTAACTCTCTCAAAAGTTACACATGAGTTATTTCATATGAAGATTTGTTATACATTTGGATTGAAAAACTAATCTTATCTCAAAATCAGAAAAGAAATAATTTTGACTCATCAAAAGAAGAAATTATTGAATATATTTTTTGAATAAAATTTCAAAGAATATTATCAATTAAAACACGCTTTTCGGTACTGCACTCAAAGTTTTGCGAAATTTAATAATAATTAAACAAAAGGTAGAGATAATTTAAAAGAATTAGTCGGCAACTTCTATTAAAATGTAATCAAACCGGTATACCAAATTAGAATTAAATATAATAATATCGATTGCTTGAAATATTAAATTTTATAAATATGAATACAAAAATAATATGCGATTTGAGCATTTGCATATCAGTACTAAATTTCGTTTTTATTTTTAAATTTTCAAAACGAATTTGTAAAGTAAACAAAGTGAATACATGTAAAAAATTATTTAACTAGCAACGTATTCCTTCAAGGACCGTATATATATTTAACTAACTGTTTATATGCAAGGTAATGAATGTCAGAAATTTTACACGCATTCCCGTCTTGACATTCAACTCCATAAAACTGTTCTTTATTTACAACAACTAATTGGTATTATATAAAAAGTCATTATTGATATATTTACAAATACATGAAATACTGAAAATACTAGACTGGCAGTATTTAAAAAAACGTTTTAAATATTACTGAAAATACATATAGTAGCAAATATTGAATTATGATAAACTTATTAACGTTTCTTTTGGGTGGCTTACATGTAAACAAACGGCTTAACGGTTTTTGCGGTAGAAAATCGAATATGAAAGTGAGAATGGACGAAACTAAAAAATTATTTTCCAAACTTTCCGTAAAGTTCTAAATAAATTTGAAAAAAGGATTGCAAAAAACAGTTGTTTTTAAAACATGCCAACCCTGATGAGTACCATTGAGAGATTTAATTTTCTGGGATTTATTGGTAATGTTTGAGCACTGAATTAACACTATCTGCAGAATTTAAGGCTCCAACCGCGTCTTTTAAAAAAATTTGGATGCTTATGCTCTTATGTAATGGTTAATATTTGTGTTAATAATCATCTTGTTTCGGCAGATTGACTCTAAATTATTAACTACTTTTCAATGAAAATTTTTAAAAGCTTACAATTCTCATATCGAATGTTCAGATAATCTAGAGATGTAAAGCTCATGACAGCAAAAACAAAGTGTGTTTACACCTCTCGTTGGGTGGCGCTACATAGTCGTGTTTTCATGGAAGGAGACAGATGCACATGTTTTCAAAATCTATCTAAGCATTATATGAAATAAAGCGGATTTTTTATGCGAACATTGTGATAAAAATAAATTTTTGGTGGTTTTCATAAAATAACCATTTTTTCATAATACGTCTGTTCTCTCGTGAATAAAAGGCGTATTAATTATAAAACTTGAAGTCTTCAGGAGAACCTCATAAATCATGATTAGATTTAGTATAATTTGACAAGAATTTATAATAATTTTAAGAAAAAATGTGAATCGCTTAAAATTCTCTATGCGGAAAGTTTAATATCAAGGAACTTTGCCCTAAGATTTTAGCATTAGTGCTATGTTCAACTTTGCTGAAAATGCAACAAACTTAAGTTTATGAAGAAGTATTTTCTGTTTAAAAAATATTAGTTGAATATCGATTAAATACTTGTTCCAAAATTAAATTTTCGTTACCTTTTTTAATGAAATGTTTTGTGAAAATTCGTTTTGCTAAAGAAGATCCGTAGCATTGCATGTCATAGTAAAATGTTGACGTTAGAGTCCTGATTTTGTTGAAATTTTACTCTTTGCGTCAATTCTAACAGTGAACGGTTTATAATTTCACGAAATCCTACTGTTGAAATTTTTAACTTTTTCGCCGTCACATTTCTTTATAGGGTTAGGAACAGCAAACTTTTGATGTTGTCAATTATTTTAAAATTTAAAAAAATTAACAAGAAAGACATAAATTCCGCGATGAACACAAAAATAAAAGTGAATGAACATGTGAAATTCAAATATTCAAGTTACATCTCATATAGTTTTACAGTCATATCAAATAACTGTTTTAAAAGAAGCGTCAAAAATTAAACTTGAACTCTATTGTTGTAATTGAGAGCAAATTCGCACACCTGAATGTGATAACACTAGCGGAGCGTGATAAGAAAATATTTATAATGCTAATATATTTCAAGTGCATCGAGGAAATTACCTCTATTCCCATGTTTGCAAATGTCACATTAATAAATGGTCTATCATTCAAAGAGGTAAACCCATATATTCTTTCCCACCATTGAATTCTTTGCATTAATGTCAAAAATACAATTTCTTCTTCCAAACTTTCTTAGCCTTTAATTATGTAAAGCACACATTTTTGCAAAATTTCGAAATTTTTTACATATTTCGTGACGTCATCATCACATTAAAACATAAATATAGTAATTTTTTTTCAAAACCTAACTAACATAAAATAAGTAACTTTGACCAGAATTTGATGTACATAGCTCAATTTTATCAACGGTTATAGAGATGGAGTACTATGTCCGCCAAGTGGGGTTTCCAAAGACCTGAAATTCCCGAGGCTGGTAGAGCTAAATATCATTACTTTGATGTGAACTACTGAATTAATAGCCAATCCTTAAAGTATTCTATAAAAATGAAAATTTTTAACACTTCTTTAGTAGTAATTTAACCTAGATCAGCAGTCACATGTGGTTTCTTAGCATATAAACATTTACATTTCTGTATACTTTGATAAATACAC
This sequence comes from Hofstenia miamia, assembly GCA_900660155.1. Taxonomy (NCBI): domain Eukaryota; kingdom Metazoa; phylum Xenacoelomorpha; order Acoela; family Hofsteniidae; genus Hofstenia; species Hofstenia miamia. Next base: position 670,994 of record CABFPE010000065.1, on the reverse strand, counting down.
TTTTTTGACATTGTAAACATTAGCTGTTATATGTTAAAACTACTACCATCTAAGACAAAAAAATTTTCACTGAGATAGTGCATATGGGCAATATTCCTTGAATGATAGGTTTGGAAAACTATATCATTTCTCTAGAAAATCACATGTCACATTAGTATGTCGCTAAAGCATTTTCTAAAACAACTGCTAATCAAAATGCAATACAACGCATCACAAAACACATTAATCTAATACGCAACATACCCTGTTTTGTTTTCACTGGTCTTCAAAAGGTCCAATAAATTTTTATAAGTTAAGGTTATTATTAATGCCAATTTTTCAAAAAAATTGATCTGTATAAATATGCCTCACGTTTCAAAACGAATTCTAATGCCAAATATAATAATGACAAATTTCAAGATTCCACCAATTTTGAGAGGCAAAATACTTTCTATACTTAAGTAAAATATCCCAGCATTCAATGATTTCAGCATACTTAACAATGCATGCTACTAGAAACCAAACCAGCTACAATGCTATGTCGATAGCTTCAAAAATTTCTCATGCCTTACAATAAAAATTTTGTTATTTCAACAGAATGAGAGAAACTATCCTTTCATCTTAACATGGAAAGAACTAATTTCACACAAGCAAATTTCTTGGAAATCAACATACTTTTTTTATCAGAAATACTGAAGAATCATGCCGAGACAAGGTTGTTCATTTAATCAAAAAGAAATGTTGAAAAATCTCAAAATTTCCAAAACAGTTGGAATTATTTTTATTTATAAAAAACGCGCGGGAATTAAAATGAGTTGTCGTTATGGTTTCTTTAATGGAAGTTTAACCTGGTTTATTATTGCTTAGAATCAGTACATTTCGATTTAAACATTATTACAAAAAGAGTATTACATTTATTAAAACTAAATATTGTAAGTCGAATGGTTTGTTGCAGAATTGTCAAAGAGCCAAGCTTCTAACGAGCCGAGTCGAGCTTGAGCACAGTATTTGATATACAACGAGGTTGAAACGAGCCTATTTTGGGCAAAGTAAGTTTATAGTTCTGCTTGTTAATTTGATTATGGAAATTTTTCTTATTTTTTGCAGTCAGTATGCCTTTCCTATAATCTTATTTAAGAAATGTTTATTAAATAATAGGAAGAGCTATGTAAAAAATTCATTGAGAACAATATTTTTAAAAAAATACCGAGCTAGAACGAACCTCATTCAAAGATTTTATGTACCGAGCCAAGCCGAGCCGAGCCGAGCCGAGCCGAACTTACACAAAATTTAAATGAGCCGAGCTTGGAAATGTCAGCTCGTTGAAAAGTCTGGTTTGTTGTATGTTACATAAATCTATAACAGAGTTATTTATATTCGATAGATAGCGGAAAGTTGTCCAAACATCTTGGAATTTAATGAAAACAAATGATATTTTTAAATGATAAATTAACTAGCTAATGAAAACGAACATTTAATTTGATACAAGAAGCATTGCATAATGAAGCGAAATTATGAGAATAAAATTAGATAACATTGCGCAACGACGTTAAGAAAAACGTAAGATTTTTATAGCGTAAATCCCAATTCAAATGCTGTAGCATAAAAATGGTCAATGACAGCAATTGAATGACTCAAGTGACTAGTACGGTTGACAAATGCGCTTTTGGGCACTCGGAGACATTGATTAAACACTTTTGCTATCACATCAATCAATCGCTTTAAGGATATGGGCAAACGTTGCAGTCAGTCACAAAACTTTCAAACCAAATTCAGATTACTGAGCTCAAGGAAAATTAATGACCTCGTGTCAACTAATTTTTGTTCTCTATGAATCATTACTAAAATAAAATCGTACAATCCTTAATGTAACAGGAGGGTGCGTATTTAACAATAGAAAGACCAAGTGTGTCAAAATGGACACCAATTAGAATTTTGTTTACTTGTCTATGCATTCATTAAAAACAACAGCAGTTATATGCACCACCAAATAAACTGATAATCCATTTTTTCTAGTAAATCAAATTCTTATTATGAAAATAGAAACAAATTTTTTTATTTTCTAGATATTATTTTCTTATTTCAAAAATCTTTCTGAACTCAAAAATGATNGGTAATGAATCTCTAGTCATGACTACCCACTACACAAACTGCTGTTATTTTTATGAATAATGAGTTGTGTTAAGATGTCATAATCTGCATATTGTCAGAGGAATGCTTCTGATTCATTAATAAAATTATTAAACTCTGCATTATGGAGAATACAAAAACGATTATGGATTCATCAATTGAAGAAAAAAGTTAATTCCATACAATGCATAACTTGCTATAATCGTAATACATAGGCATATAATAATAATTGACCCTTACTCTTATTTTGATGAGCAACACTACAAAAAAGTAAATAATTTTTTCATCAGAAAATAAATTATAGAGTACAATATTAAATCAAACTACATTTTCCAATGAAGAAAGGAATCATTTATTAATTTGAACTTTATCAAAAAACCGATGGATGGCATGTGCTTGTGAATATCTAAATGTTGGATTCCTCAGAACTAAAAAATTTATACCAATTTGATGAATTATTTTTCAAAAGAATAATGAAACCTTTCAATTTATCATTTCTAGTATCAATGTAAATTGTTTTGATCATATTTAAAGTCCTCAAAACCACATGAAGGTTACATTAATGAATATTTCATTTTCTATGACTAAATTGATATTTACAGCTAGGAATTATAGAATGCCTGTACTCCAATTATGAGCAAGTATGAAAGCAGTTTTTAAAAATTGTTTTTATTATGCTAAGTAAATTTCACTGTAAAGTATATTTATATATATATATATATATATATATATATATATATATATATATATAGTGTTCATTCTAGACCACGAAATTAGGGGGTCACTTCTCCCACATCCAGCCAAAACAGTGCAAACATTTATGAAATGTAAGGAGTCATTTACCGCTAGTTCATCTTGTGTGTTGTTTGCTATGCTGACGTCAAGGTTACAACATTTACAACCAATCAGATAAACCCTTAGAACAAGTGACGTTATTGTATTTCCACTGCAGCGACTAAAGCCGCGCGCAAACGATACAACTTTCGTTGCTAAACCAATNTTAAACACCAGAAGAACACTTTATATATATATATATATATATATATATATATTTCGCTACATTTAAACAATGGTATGCCTGTTTTGGGAGATTGTGAGCATGGCATTTATACAACACTGGTAAAATCTAGCAATGCCACTATCACAAAAATTCCTTAATGTTGCGTGCATCATTAAGGAATATTTTTTTCAAAATTATTATTTTCTAGATAAAAATCTCTTACATATTAAACTAGAAACTACTCTCTTGATATTAAGGTGGAATTTCTTAAGTAACATTTCAAGGGATAAATCACTCAAGTGTAGTATTTCAAGATGAAATTCTCTTGATTACAGGAAAAAAAATTACAAGAAACTAATTTCCTAAAATTGCAAGAGTTTTTATTTAAGAAACAGATTTTATTATATCAGTGTATCACCGCAACCACATTTTTCTGGAGTAACAAATTGAACCGTGTGGATCCGTGACCAAAATATTGTGGTTCTACAGGTCTCTAATGATTACTTTGGCGTTGAAAGTTGAATACATAGGACACAACATCCAGTATTGCCGGATAAAATTATTAAATCTAATGCCATTTAGTTCAATTGAATCGAGACCCAATCTGTGCCACACCAGTTTAAATTTTTCTTGAGAAATGGTTTCATGATTTCATGGTCTCAGTTTCTTAATTTAAGGTCTCACTCTAGACTTGTCAACGAGCCGAGCTTCTAACGAGCCGAGCTTGAGCCCAGTATTTGATATACAACGAGCTCAAAACGACCCTATTTTATGCAAAGCAAGGTTATAGTTCTGCTTGTTAATTTGATTATGGAAATTTTTCTTATTTTTTGCAGTCAGTATGCCTTTCCTATAATCTTATTTAAGAAACGTTTATTAAATAATACGAAGAGCTATGTAAAAAATTCTTTGAGCACAATATTTTTAAAAAAATACCGAGCTAAAACGAGCCTCATTCAAAGATTTTATGTGGCGAGCCGAGCCTAACTTACACAAAATTGAAACAAGTCGGGCTTGGAAATGTCGGCTCATTGACAAGTCCCCGAGAAGTTTAATTACTAGCTAATTGTTGACCAGACCCGACCAGAACCAATGGCCGACGCGTTTCTAGGACTGACCATGTATGTGGCAACTTGAAAAATATTAAAGAAACTATATACATTGTAATTTCATGGATTTTGCAAGACACACGTGTTGCAGAATTGTGCACTGCGTATTCAGGCAAAATATATGAGGGTTAATAATCTCATTGCTTCAACTAAGACTGCTATCATAAAAAATCAAAGTTGTTCAATGTTTGACAGAGTTGAAATTCTACCAGATGATGCTACTACTCCCACAAATGATACCTATTAAATAAAAGCCTATATCAGATCACCATTGGAAAATAACGGTTTCAATCCTATAATGGAAGAAAAGGAGATCGACATTTAATCAGTATTGTACGCTAGATTATCAAAATGTTAAGTAATATCGGCTGCAGTGGGAGAAGTTTCTCTATGTTGAGAAATCTTTTAGCCTATGACAGAAATTTTAACCACAATAACATATGAAAATTTATGTGCAGTTATTATGAGTGAAGTAGTTGCTTTAAAAAATTGACTTTTTGTTATGCAAGAGTTTTTTTATTTGTTTTATATCTTGTTCTCAGAAATAGAAAACGTTTAATATTTGTGAACGAAGTTTTAACTCCAGTGTTTCAAAAACATCAGATAACCAATCTCGCAATGTGAACAATTTAATAAGTTTCTTTTGTAACATTTAAAGGCTGAAGGATATAGGCTACAAAAGGCGCGGAAAATAAAAACACCAGGAAGATTGTGAAAGACACTTCTAGTGTACAAGCTTGACATTAATTTAAATTTTTGATTCAACATTTCGCATTGCCTCAAATGTAATAATTTAAAATTAGAGATATTTTGCTTAATGATATTGTAATTGAAATTATTTTTAAATACTGAATTGCTTTAGAAAGGCAAATAATTTCTAATCACAATCAACGACTTGTTCTATTTGGGGCAATAAAATTTGTCTTGTCGAGATTAATAGCTATTTTTGAATAAATTTAATTGAGTTACAGCGCACTATGAACGTGAGGCAAATTAGCTATATTATAAATTACGAGTGAGAAAACCTAGTAAATTGCGTAAGCCGAAACATTCCCATCAGGTATTTCTGACAGCACAAGCATTCCTCATAAAATTAATTCTAAGCTAAATGAAACACGTAAAATAAAATCAGGTATCTCATATTATTCAGATGCCTGAGGGAGCAATAAGAAATCGATCTTCGTTTACAAAAACTAAAATTGTTTAATTTTGACAAGTTATTAATGGGAAACTGAACTACTCATTTTAACAACCTAGGTTTCTTTTAACTCACTTATCATAGATTNTTCTTTGAGCACAATATTTTTAAAAAAATACCGAGCTAAAACGAGCCTCATTCAAAGATTTTATGTGGCGAGCCGAGCCTAATTTACACAAAATTTAAACGAGCCGAGCTTGGAAATGTCGGCTCGTTGACAAGTCTGTCTCACTCCCATGTTAGTCTTAGTCCACTGCAATATTTAGTGTTAAGCAGCTAAATGCCCCCGCAGAGCCCTATCACATAGTAATTTTATGTCAGCATTTTGTATGTTGGGTAAATTGTTCACTAGTCTAAAAGCAAAAATCCCAATTTTTCAATAAGTAATGGATTTTAGTTTGTTGATGACTCATGGTGTAGCAACTATTAAATAAGCCATTTTTAATCAATGGCTGATAGAAAGGAATACTTGCAATTACATGCTCAGTGAATTCCAAGATGGCTGGTCTGCTGCACAACCCGCCCACAAAGTCTTTGATTTGAAGATATTATGTATGGCTCAATAAGCCATGTTATCAGTGTAATATAATAGCGATGCAGGTTTATGCTGAAAACTTATTAATTCAGATAAAACAAATAAAGTTTATTGCAAACCAATTGGATCACTAAGCAAATGAATTTTAAATTAACCGCCCTCAAAACAAATTCAAGTATTTCTGCTTTTGAATAAATCATTTCGTCATTATAAACGCTGATAAAAAAGAACTTTAACAAAGTCAAAAATAAAGAATTTTTTAATCATATCAATTGAGATAAATCACACTTTTAATTAGAACTTTAAATTATTATAAATTTTGTGAACAAAAAAATATTTGGGACAACGTCTCTTGCATTTTTAAATCCCTGTAATTTACCTACTACGTTAAAAATTACAAGAACATTTCACCTTTCAAAAAGGAGCCAAATTTTTCATCAAAGATACACTTATGACAAGTTTAAAATAAAAGTTTTTCATATTTACTAACTTTTTAAGAAGTTTTTCAAGAACTAATATTCGATAAATATGCTTAGATTATATGCCTCAGAATATCTCGTTCATCTCCATATGGCATACAGTCGTCATCATTAATAACAAACTAAGTTGAACTAGAATGAAAACGATGAAGAAGTTAAACTTTAATAAAAAATATAGAAATTTTGAAAAAAAATTTTGAAATTTAATGAATAATTCAACAATTTTCCATCAAATGATATTTCACCAAATTAATCTACTTCAAAGTTTTCAAAGCATAATTTCGAACTATATTGTCGAAGAAATATAAGCATTCTATTCATTCGAATATTTACGTCGATCTTTCTTAACAGCAGCTGATCTATTACACTTTTTTATAAGAACAATTTTATAAGAACAATGAGGCTCAAAAATGCCAAAAATAAGAACAATTTAAGAACAGTAGTGAGGCTGAAAGTATTTAAAAAGTAGTTTTTTTATTTTGATTTTTACAATGAATAGTAACAGAAGATATTTATTTACAGTTCCAAAAAATTAAAAATACTAAACGTAAGAGAATCAAACAAAAGGGCTTTTGGTCTTGCATACGTACTTAATGCTCAGAATGAAATGAAAAAACTTTGAAAGTTCCTGTGAAAAATATCCTTTTTCTGAGCTGCACATAAAATAAACCAATGTGTAAGAAAATAAGAGCAAAATAAGAACAATTTGAGGCTTAAAGTGCCAAAAAAAAATAAGAGCAGCTGAGCCTCAGCAAAAATTTACTGGTTCTTATTAAAAAAAGTATAGTAACAGATGCAGTATTTAGCGTGATTTTTGTATCACCACTTTTGATTGATTTCTAGATATTTTTAATATTGGTTTCTTAATAGATATATATTTAATAAATTAGGTGTAAACTTAAATTAATCTTCATGTTTTTTGGTTGCTCAATTTTCAATACATAACTAGCACCGTAGAAAATGGGTTCATTATTAAATATTGGAAAAGATGCTTGAGGTCACAAAATATGAGAGTAGAAAAAAATGAATGGTGAAACACTGAAATGATAATTGCTTCTTAGAATAAAAGATGATTGCGGAAACGGCTTTGTATTTTAATTAAAAAGCGCAAAAAGTGTTAGGTAGGGGATAACCTCGAGCTGGAGGCTGATAAAGACCGATCTTTTCTCTCTCTCTGCAAAATGAAGCAGAATCATAGTGATTGGGAAAGGAATTAATTTGCGCTCGGTTTAACCAGATCAACAATTGCAATACAAATAGCAAATTAATGGAAACCGCTAATCAACGGGACAGTGAATCACAGGTTTCTATTTTTCCACCGCTTGGATAACAATTACGTAATAGAGCAGCGAAATGCTCTACTTGTTTGCAGTCGCATTTGCCCAGCAGCTAATGGCCATCATCGGGATAATGGGCAATTTGCTGGTTATTACGGCGTATGGGGGCGCTACTCACGGCGCTAGTGAGCTGCTAATCGTCTGCTTGGCAATTACTGATTTCACTTGCTGCAGCTACTACAGTATTTCTAGCATCTTAAAGGCTTTCTTGGTAATTTACGCTGAGCAGCTGCCCTTAATGTTATGCTTGCTAGGTAATGGTTTAGATTTTCTTATGAATAGATACAACAAAAAAATATAACAACAAATATATTCAAGCCAACTTCTACAAGAATATTTATGAGTTAAATATTTATCATTAACTAATATTGTCTAGTAATTTCAAAATTTGATATATTTATACTATAAATTGCCAACTAGTTTGGTAAACCTAATTAATGCTTACGATGCAAAAAATAAAAAAACGCCGGTATTAGAAAACCCATGGCAACAATTAACATTTTACGTTGCCGCACCAAAACTACAAAAACTCAGGTAAGCGTTTTTTATTCATATTGGTAATCCTGTGTAAGTATAAAATTATTTAAAAAATTAATTAATTTATAACAATAGATAAGCAGGTGACCTCTGAAACTCGCTTCGGATAATATACAGATTCCAACAAATGTCATGTTTGAAAACTCTTAACAGAATTTTAGATTACGTAAATACATATATATATATATATATATATATATATATAC